>ML787027.1:0-15356 GCA_009831015.1 Picea engelmannii
AGCAAGGCATAAGACTACTCCATATACACCTCAGCATAATGGAGTTGCAGAAAGGATAAACATGACACTGATGGAAAAGGAAAGATGCATGATTAGTGGTGTCGGGTTAGGATATGAATTTTGGGTAGAGGCAATGGGTACTGCATGTTACCTAGTCAATCGATCACCCTCATCAATATTGGATGACAAGAATCCAAACGAGGTATGGACTGGTAAGAAACCCTCTCTCACACATCTCATGTTCCAAAATAAAACATGACTAAGCTAGATAAAAAGGATGAAAAGAGTATCTTTATTGGGTATAAAGATGGTACGAAAGGTTATAAGATTTGGAACCCAGAAAAGAAGAAGGTAGTGCATAGGTGAGATGTGGTATTTAAAGAAATCAAAGATGTTTTCATACAAGAAGTCCTACAAAGGAAGGAAGAACCAAAGAAAATAGATTTTGAGTTAAAGGATGATGAATCAGACTCTACAGAAGAACATGAATAATAATAAGAAGGTCCTCATACTCTAGTATTGAGGAGATCGGTTCGAGAAAAAATAATACCGGAAAATTATACTCCACTTGATTTCCGTTCAAATTTTTCTTTGTCTATTACTGATGATGATCCTAGAACTGTTAGGGAGGCAGTGGATTCAGAGGATGGAAAACTCTAGAAAAAAGCCACGGTTGAATAAATGGCAGCCTTGGACGAGAATGAGGCTTGGGATTTAGTAGAGTTTCTGACTGGAAGAAATCCCATTGGAAGAAAATGGGTGTTTAAGAAGAAGCTGAATGCAGAAGACAAAATGGAGAAATACAAAGCTCGGTTAGTAGAAAAAGGTTATTCCCAGGTAGAGGGAATTTACTTTGGTGCAATTTTTTCTCTTGTTGCCAAGTTAAATTTTATCATATTTCTTGTATCTGTTGTTGTTGCATTTGATTTTGAAGTAGGACAGATGGATATGAAGACAAAATTCCTACATGGGGATATGGAAGAAGAAACTTACATGAAGCAACCATAAGGATTTACTGTGAAAGGAAAGAAAGAGCTAGTATGCAGGATGAAAAATTCCTTGTATGGGTTAAAGCAATCACCAAGGACAAGGTATAAAAACATTGATACTTATATTTGGGGATTTTCTTTCACAAGGAGCAAAGTGGATCATTGTGTGTATTTCAAATTAATCAGTTATCATCTTATTTATTTGGTCTTGTATGTGGATGATATGTTGCTAATAGGAAACAACAAGGAGATTATCTAGGATGTGAAAACTCAATTGTCTTCTAAATTTGACATGAAGGATTTTGGTGTTGCAAATTTCATCTTGGGCATGGAAATTAAAAGAGATTGATCAATCAAGGAACTCTGGTTAAATTAGAGGAAATATGTTGATACAATATTGCAAAGGTTTAATATGTAGGAATGTAAATCGGTCAGGGTTCCTATTCCTTTAGGTGTAAAGTTATATGTGAATCAATGTCCCAAGACACAAGAAGAGGAAAAGGAAGAGGAAGAGGACATGTCCCTTGTTTCATATGCTAGTGCAATTGGCAGTTTGATGTATGCAATTGTCTATAATAGACTAGAAATTGCACATGTCGTTGGAGTTTTGAGTAGTTATATGTCAAAACTAGGGAAGGAGAATTGGACAATTGTGAAAAGGGTTTTTAGGTATTTTCATGGCAGTACTAGTTATGGATTGTGCTACCAAGGAAGACTAGGATTGGACAAAGTGTTGGACATACATGTCTTTGTTGATGAAGATTGGGCTAGAGATAGGGTTCGTAGAATATCTACAAGAGGGTATGTGTTTAACATCTTTTGAGGAGAAATAAGTCGGATGAGCAAAAGAAAGTTTGTAGTAGCACTCTCAACTATAAAAGATGAATTCATGGCAGCCACTCATGCAAGCAAGGAAGCAATATAGTTACAAAGATTGTGTTCAGGGATTGGGTTGGTACAACAAGCTGTAAGGATAGATTGTGACAGTTAGAGTGCAATATTCGTGGGGAAGAACCCATCTTATCATTCAAAGACAAAGCATATTGATGTTCAACATCACTTTGTGAGAGACATGGCGTATTTTGCGTCCGTTTTTAGTGGTTTTTTAGCACATGGTTTTCATTGATGGTTTTCTAATTCCGGTTTAGGAATTAGGGTTGTTGACTAATCTGAGTCAATGGATTAGGGGGTTTGGATGCTACAGGATCCTATATATATTTTATTGTAAACAAAAATAGATATGTTGAATATAATATTAGAGGTGTGACTCTAAACAAGTTGTTGGTTTTCCCGTTTGGGTTTCTAGGGTAAAACTCTATGTGTAATGTGCATGTGTGTCATTGTATCTTTTCCATTTTTATTAAGAATTTATTTGCAGTAATTTATTGTACAAGGTTAAAATCTACACCAATTGATAGTCATATTTTCAATGTTGGATCAACAAGATCAAGAGGGTATTGTAAGGAATAAATCTAGATGAACGTAACGATTACATTTTTCCACCAACACATTATTTTTGGTAAAACACCTCATGAAACACTCTTCCACATAAAATATAGTACATAAAAGAACAAATTGTGAAAGGGGGAAGTGAATTTGCCCAATGTTTTTTTACCAAAATCAAGGAAAGAGTCATAGTATAGTTCAAATTGAACATGGTAACTGTCACATCCCCAAGACTCATTCCCAAGTCCAACCTTGACATCTTGTGGACATGTGACACCATGGTGGTTCTCTCTTGGCATCTTGTATCAACCAAGGATACTTCATTGGGACTACACCTCTTCACTTAGAGCATACACATACTCTGTTCTAGGCTACATATGAGTCACATACTTACTATATGCAAATCAGTTGTATACTTAGACATTTGTTAACATTCTTTAACACTTAGTCAATTTGGCATACAACAGAAAACATGTGAAACACAAGAGATATATATAGTGTGGGCGACACCATCGGTGCCTAATACCCGACTTTGTTTATTATATTGTGAAATAGACTCAAAGCTTTACAAATAGGGCACTACTGTCCAAGTTACATAGATGGGAAGAGTCTCATGAATTTTCCTTATACATCAGAACTGTCCATACCTGTCATTCTATCACAGCAATACTCCCCCCTATGCTCCTCCTTGCCTCAGCCCGAGGGGCGCCCAACTTGTCTGCCTAGCCTCAAAGCTCCATGTCTCTTACCTTCACTTATTTCCTTGTCTTCCTTTGGTTGTGCACCCTTTCTCTTATAGGGACTCCAAGGATCACTTGTATGAAACATCATGTATTTTGGATGTGTCACACCCCTTCATGAATCATCACAATCAACCAAATTGTCGCACCCCTCCATGGACCTAGTGCACCTAAATGATCCCATTTTCCCATAAAACGTCTCATCTCTTGAACCGACACACCCCATCCTTGGGTGTGCGCCCCTTGCCTTATGGTCTTCCTTGTGTCGATAGTCTCGACTCTCTGTGGGTGTGCCAATGGGGTCATCCAACCTCTTTGGTGCTCCCATGTTGCCAAGGGAAAATAGGTCCAATACTTGGGCATGCTCCCAATTTCCCTTTCCCTTTCCCAATTGCAACCCAAGTCTATGTTGTCTATTGCAAGGGAAGAAGGGTGTGTGCCCCATTGGGCTCGCACATCACCATCGTTCCCCAAGGTGCTCCTTCCCATGCCCATAATACAAGTTCTTTCCCAACCGTTGGCTTCCTCCTTGTGCTCTTCATCAATTCCATCACCAAATCTTCCCAAGGAGAACGTGTGCTTGGTGGGTGTCACGAAATCCCTTACACCCTCGCCCACTAAACTTGTTTCCATCCTTACAACTTTTGTACCACTTGTGATCCATAACGAACTTTGTCAAACTCCCAAATCATGTCCTCATATTTCCATAGGGACTCATATTTCTCCCAATTGTCCTATTCATTGGGTTTGTCCTTCCAATGGACAAAGTACTCATGCACTCGACCTATACCTCATCCTAAGATGCGATGTGTCAAAATATTCTTCACCTCCAACTATGGCTTATTTGCAACCATAATTGATGCTTTGAATGGCTCAACTCGACTTGGTTCATCCAGGTCTCTTTGGCACAACTTCAATTGGATAACATGGAATATAGAGTGAATATGTTTCATGTGGAACGACAACTCCAATCTGTAGGCGACGTTGCCAATATCCTCAAGAAATTTGAACAGTCCCTCATACCTATGCACAAGATATGGAGCCATCCCTTTAGGTGGTGGGAATTGATCTCATCTCAACTTGAGTAATACCAACTCTCCTACTTGGAATCCCACGTCACACCCACTTTGATAATCCCACTGCTTCATTTTGTATGTTGCGTTAGTCAAGTGTGTGCAATCTATCTCTAACTGATCCTGCCAACTCTTCATGAATCCCATGATTGATGGATTTGTCCCATAATATCCCTGTGCCACAAAATGAGGAGTTTTGGGTTATTTTCCATTCATAAACTCAAATGGAATGTATCTCGTCGCCGAAGTCTTATGTAGGTTGCAGTTGAACTGGGTGGCGTCCAAAAATTCCAGCCAATTCATCTAATCTTCCTGTACATAGTATTGCAAGTAGTCTTCCAGAAGTGAATTGATTTGTTCAGTCTACCCATACGTCTATGGATGGTAGGATGAAATATTCAATGTCTTCATCCCCACAATCTTGAACAATGTTGTCCAAAACTTACTCATGAACCTTTCATCCCTATCTGACACAATGCTTAAAGGAAGACCCCAATACTTCACTATGTTATTGAAAAACAACTTCGCAACTTCTTCTATGTTGCAAGGCATCTTCATAACAATGAAGATAACATACTTGGAGAATCGATCTACCGCGACCAAAATCTTGGTGTATCCCTGTACCATCGAAATTTGTGTCATGAAGTCCATCATGACACTCGTCCATAGTCTCTCCAAAATAAGTAGAGGTTGCAACAACTATGCTCTCATTCTAATGTCCATCTTATCATGTTGATATATAAGGAAAGTGTGAACATACTCCTCCACATCCTGCTTCATTCGCTCCCAAAAGTATCCTCGCTCCAACATTGCCATCGTTCTTCATTGTCCTAGGTGGCCAACCCAAGGCAATTCATGACATTCATTCACGAGTTCCTTCCTAAGGTTGGATGACTTAAGGACATAGATTCAATCCCCAAAGTACAAAAATCCATTGTGTAGCCAAAACTTCTTTGTTTTTCCATCCTTCACCTACTTCATGATGTTCTTCACTGTGTGATCATGCTTTAACCCTTCCTTGATCTTTTCATGCAACTCTTCCAATACATGAATATGAATTCTCCATGATGTAGGAAACTCATCCTCCTCCTTTAGGACAATGAGTAGTTCCTTTCTGCTCAAGGAATCTGTGGCAGCCTTTATCCTACCCGGCCTATACTCAATGGTCATGTCAAATTATACGAGGAAGTATTTCCACCTTGACTGCTTGGGTGAAAACTTCGGTTGTGTCATGAAGTAAATTATCATAAATTTGTCTATCTTCATGAAAAACAACTTGCCCAAAAAGTAGTGTATTCAAGTCTACAAGAAATGTACCATTGCAATCATATCCTTCTCCTGAATGAGGTATCTTCATTCGTGATATTGTATCTTTCTTCTCTTAAAGGAAACTAGATGTTCATCTTGAGTTAAAACCCCTCCAATGTCAAAGTCTGATGTGTTCGTCTGCACTTAAAATGATTTCTCAAAGTTTGGCAGCTTCAACATGGGAGCAATGACAATTTTGTGTTTCATCTCTCCAAACTCATACTTTCTCCTCTCTGTCCAGTTCCATGATTTTTCCTTTTTCAACAAGTTAGTTAGCGGTGCAACAATCTTGGATTATCCCTCTATGAACTTGCAATAGTAGTTGGCTAGTCCAAGGAATACTTTCACATTGTGAATTGTCCGTGGATCTTCCCAATATTTGATTTCCTTGACCTTTGTAGGGTCCATGTGAATGCATCCTTGGCCGATCCAATTCCCCAAGAACGGTCTCTCATTCTAACCAAAAACACACTTATAATTCTTCAAGAACAGTTGGTTCTATTGCAACACCTGAAAGACATGTGCCAAATTCTTCTTAAGCTCCTCCATGATTTCACTGTACACTACGATGTCATCCAAATACACCACAACAAACTTGTCCAAAAATGGCCACAACAGGTCATTCATCAATGTGAAAAAGGTTGCAGAGGCGTTGCGCAACCCAAAAGGCATCACTAGGAACTCATAACTCCCATACCTTGTCACTGTGGCTATCTTCGCCTCATATCCATTTGCAATCTACACCTAATAATACCCATGTCATAAGTCAAGATTTAAAAATACTTTGGCATTGGCCAACTAGTCAAAACAATCAACAACTAAAGGAAATGGGTGTTGGTTCTTTGGAATTTGTTTGTTCAATGCTCGATAGTCCAAAAACATCCTCAGCTCTGAAGTGCCCTTCTTTTTTTGAAAGAGAATCAGAGCACCATATGGGGACCTGGATGGACATGAAATGAAACCAACATCAATCAATTATGTCAATTGTTGCTTCAACTCTTCCAACTCAGGTCCGAACAATTGGTAAGAAACTCTTGTCGATGGTTGCATCCCAGGCTCTAACTCTATAAGGTGGCTAATAATTCACCACGGTGGGAGAACTTTTGAGAATTCATCTAACATTTTGTTTGCAAAATTACCCAACAAGTTAGTGAGCTCAGGTGGAACAAACATCCCCATTCCATCCTCTTGAACTTATCCAACAATTGTTGCATAAATTTGTGATTCATTCCACCTTGCTTCTCTCTTCATACTCAGTGTTGACACAAGTTTCACCCTTCCACCAGACTTCCATGTGGTTGTGTGCACAACCCAAGCCTTTTTTGACCAAGTATAACCATATTGGCCATCCATGGCATGAGGACCGAATGTGTCCTCCTTAGGAACTCCTGCTCAAGAATCACGTCAAATTCATCCATAAGCATCACCGTGAAGTTAGCCTAACCTTCCCACTTATCAATTCAAATGTGAACTGAGGAGGAAAAACTATTTGTTGACTTTTCATTAGAGTTTACTACCTTCACCGCAGATCCACATGGGGAGAATCTAAGTACCAACTCCTTCGATACCTCAGTCTTCAAAAATTTGTGTGAGGTGCTTGAGTCAACCAGAGCTTGCAATGTTCTTCCATTGATAACCAGATCCATGAAACACAACTGTTGGTCTTGGTTGCCAAGATTTCCACCCAAGGAACCCAATGCACCAACACTTCATAGCTTGCTGCAAACCGAGCCTTTCCACTCTTTCTCTGTTAAGTGAAAAAGAAAAATATAATCACAATACAACATACCTGCTTTGTGCTCATATTACGCAGACTGTGTGGGAGCATCCCTTGGCCCACCACTTGGTTCCAAGGAACTTCATTGCAAGTCCCTGTAGATCTTGGTTCGCTACCCAAACCAAGACTCTTCTGCCTCAGGTCACAACGAGACACTTGACTCGACCAACCTTGATTCATCTGCGACCTGCTTCCTTCATATGACTTCATCTACCTCTATCTAATGAGTCACACCTCCCTGGGTCACCCCACTTCTGGACTGTGCAAATCCTGTCATACTGTGCATTGTGTCTCCGCAAAGCTCTTCATTACATAACTAGTATGATACCATATGTCACTCCCCCAAGAATCATGCCCAAGTCCAACCTTCACATCTCATGGACATGCGGCACCACGACGGTTCTCTCTTAGCAGATTGGCTCAACCAAGGATACATCACCTGGACTACACCTCTTCACCTAGAGCATACCCATACTTTGTTCTAGGCTACAGATGAGTCACATCCTTACTCTATGCAATTCAGTTGTATACTTAGACATTTGTTAACATTCTTTAACACTTAGTCAGTTTGGCATACAATAGAAAACATGAGAAACATAAGAGACGCATATAATGTAGGAGGCACCAAAGATGCCTAATACCCAACTTCGTTTATTATACTGTGAAACAAAAACAAGGCTTTACAAAGAAGGTGTTATTGTCCCAGTTACATAGATGGGCAGAGTCTCACGACTCTGCCTTATACATCAAAATCGTCTAGACCTGTGGTTTTGTCACACCAAGACTCCCTATGTGCTCCTCCTTGCCTCAGTCTGAGGTGCGCCTAACTTGTGCGCCTAGCCTAAGAGCTCAATGTCTCTTGCCTTCACTTTTCTCCTTGTATTGCTTTGGTTGTGTGCCCTTGCTCTTATAGGGACTCCAAGGGTCAATTGTGTGAAACACCATGTATTTTGGGTGTGTCAGCCACCTTCGCGAATCATCACACTCAACCAAACCATCGTGCCCCTCCGTGGACCCAAACAAGCTTGTTCGCCCATCAACTGTCACATCTCTTGGATGAACACGCCCCATGCTTGGGCGTGCACCCCTTTCCTTGTTCTCTTCCTTGTGTTGATTGTCATGACTCTTTGTGGGTGTGCCGATGGGGTCACCCAACCTTTTCGATGTGCCCATGTTGCCAAGGGTGGATGGGTCCACTACTTGGGTGTGCTCCTAAGTTGCTTTGCCCTTTCCCAAATGCAACCCAATTATTTGTTTTCCGTTGTAAGGGAAGAAGGGTGTGTGCCCCCTTGGGCTCACACATCACCATCATGCACCAAGGCTCTCCTTCCCACGCCCATAATACAAGTTATTTTGCAACCGTTCACTTCCCCCTTGTCCTCTTCATTCGTTTCGTCACTGAATCTTCCCAAGGAGTGTGCACGCTCGATGGGTGTCACAGAATCCCTTACAGTAATCACAAAAACATGTGTCACAAAAAATGATAGGAGTAATATGCCATGGATTAAGCGTCACATATGTGTTCATTGAGATATCAATATCATGGTGTCTCTCTTTGAAATTAGTGAAGGATTCAACTTGAGTCATCTCATGGGAAAATTTTAAGGATCCATACTTATCTTCTAATTGTATAAACCTAAACGAATATTCCTATTTCTTAAAATGCCAACAATAAAAGTTTGTCTAGATTTTTTGTAAAAATATTCAAATTTCTAAGGATTTTAATAGTTTCTAGAAAAGTTTCATATTATTTAAAGTAAAATAATTTAATCCTATAGAAATTTGAGCAAATCATTTTTGGAAAAAAAAATGGAACTTTGCAAATCATTCGTGGAAAAAATGGAAAATTAACCAAATGGCAAAATTTAGCCCCCAAATGTTTCCCTGTGAGTCATCTCCAATAAATGTTATGCATGTAGTTCACAAATACCTCTTGATATTTGGCACCTCACCACATCATTTATATTCAGTGAAACATATAATTCTTCTCCCAATACTCTTGCATTGTAGTTGCTATAAAAAATTTAGGAAGTCTATCCTTATAAGGTTTCCTACAAATAATGACTCAATAAGCAATATCATCATATGCATCTAGCTACATATTGAATTTTTTATCCTTATGTAATGTCTATGTCGAGGTTACCAAAAAAAATTTAGATGTGAGTCGATAATTTTTTTTTTAAGTTGCAAATGTAAAATTAATTGTACTTAATCTTTACGTGCAACATTTGCATTGGATTTTTCATAATAAACATTTTAACATTCAATAACATGGTAACATTTTTCAAGTTCTTGTACTTCATCAAGCCACATGTGTGCTTGAGCTATCACCAATTTATCTGGAAAAAAAACATTATGATAATATCACAAACACACTTGCTTACGACGACGTCCTCTTCATGACCAAGGGCACCCTATAGGAATGGATAGAAATAAAGGAGATTTTACACAACTTTTGTAGCACCACAAGCTTGACAATAAATTGGGACAAATCCTCTTTCCATTTTGTCCATTTTGCAAATATTCATTGCTCTTCATTGGAACAGATTAAAGGTATCTTCCCCTATTCCTTTTTACCTCTTTCCTCTAGTCTCAATTATCTGGGCTATCATCTAAAACTAGATTCCTACAAGCCATCAGACTAGAACTGGCTCCTTGTCAAAGTGGAAAAAATAATTGGGCACTGGTGCACGAGGTGGCTCTCTCTTGGAGGGCGTTTTACTCTGATCAAAGTTGTCCTCGAAGGACAAGCACTGTATTGGATGGCCCTGGATGCCATCCCTGCCTCGGTCCTCACAAAACTTTACAAGATGATGTTTAACTTCCTCTGGTTTGGCTGTTCTGATCACCGTCAAAAATACCTCTGCAGCTTGCAAGCATTGGCTAAACCAAAGAAAAAGGGAGGCTGTGGAATTCATAATCCTCTCCTTTTTAGCCAAGCTCTTGCGGCCAACTCCGTATGGCGTGTCCTGAATAGACCGGGCATTTGGCATACTGTAATACTTGATAAATATCTCTGCCACCACACAGTGAACAGTTGGCTCTTAGCGGAGATGTATACCACCAGAACGACCTCACATTTATGGAGGAACTTAACGAAAGCTAAACATATAATCACTACTTGTCTCTGCTGGCATCAAAGCTCGGGGCACTCTATTGTTCTTGGAAGCGATTTTATTATGGGGATGGACGCCTCAGCCACACTTTCCCCACAACTGATAACTCTTCTCCATACAAAGAATATTTGGTATTTATATCAAATTCGAGACTTCTCCAGATCGGATGCTCTGCCCAATTCTTGGATCTCCAGTGCAACCCTCGGCCTCAGCACAAATGCAGCTCGTGAATGGAATAACTACTTCCTGGCCCTCATGCATCTAGGCATTCACCTTTCATATTCAAAAGACTTTCTTCATTGGTCGGGGGGTGATCGCTCAGGTATACTCTCAGCTCAAAATGTATATGTAGCAATTACTAACTCGCTTTGTCATTCAAACATTGGAGGTTGGAAAAATCACATTTGGTCCTAGCGCATTCCGCCCAAGATTAAATTTTTTACCTAGTTGTTGACTGAAAACAAGCTAAACATGTGGGATAACCTCTTAAGAAAGGGTTAGTCTGGCCCAAGATTTTTCCACCTCTGTCATCTTGATTTAGAAACCTCTGACCATCTGTTTATCAATTGTCACTTCACTAAATAGGTTTGGAAAAAAATCACTTTGGCACTTAAACTACAATCCACCTGGGATGGGACTAAGATCGTGGATTTCTTTGATTCGTGGACTCAAAAAGAGCACAATCACATACACCTCCCTCCATTAATATGCTGGACTGTTTGGCTGGAAAAAAATTCTGCTATTTTTGGAAATTCGACTCCATCAAGAAGTGCAACAACTTTCAAAGCTCTTGGTCTTTACAACTCTTGGAATGATACACATGCCAAAAAGCCAAGACTTTATCGCTACAAGAAGATACCTAAGCTTGAAGATATTCCTACAGGTTGGTTCGATGGCGTAGCGATCACAAATGGAACTCGAAGTGGAGCTGAAGGATTAATTAAAATCTCGCAAAACACTTTTTACAAATGGACTTTCAACTGTGGCCCGGGCACCAACACAAGGGCAGAACTTTTGGGTGCCTGGGCCACACTTTATTTGGCTTCTAGACTTCACATAGATGTCCTCCAGGTTCTTGGGGATTCCAGAATTGTCATTGAGTGGCTGAGCAATAGGGGTGAACTCCAAGTAGTCACCCTACTAGCTTGGAAAGATAGAATTAGGCTATTACAGCCTACCTTCAAAAAACTCAGCTACATCCATATACATCGTGAGAACAACAAATCTGTTGACCATCTCTCAAAGGCAGCACTCCAGAAAAAAGTGGGAGTCATATCATACAACCATTGGATAGATGGTCATGAGGGCCCTCCCCTCTTTCTATCCCTGCTCTAAGATCAGTTTATCCTCCATCCTTAGCGGACTTTCTTGACATGAAAGCTGGATAAATCATCTAATTTCAGGTTCTCTCTTTACAATTTTTCTCTCGGCATATCTCACAGAGTCTCCTAACAATTTCGGCATGAATTGATCTGTGCCACTTCCTATTACAAACTTTCTCCCCTTACTGATTGAAATACCACTACTGACGAAAATTCATCATTTTCTTCTCCTTAGATGTGATTGTAATTCTCTTGTTATAAACACAAATTATATATATATATATATATAAATTTTCCTTTTGAAAAAAAATATTACAAACAGAATATTTAAACCTCAACTTTAAAAAATATCATATCCTTCACCTATATTCTTTTTCTTTAAATTCAATAATAAAAATATAAACATTGTTTATATTCGACAACATACTAATGCAACATAATCCATACAAACTTTTACGAGTAACTTGTTTGTGTGTAACACAATCTCCATCATTTATATATGAATTGTTTATTGTCATATTTTTAAATGGTATTTAATAGAATCTATATGTCATAATTAACATTGTAAAATGTTAATTATTATGTGGTTTATTTAAGAATTTAAATCTAGTTTAACAATCCATCTCTTTATTCTTTATATATTAGCCTTCTCTTCGATTTGTTTATTAATTGCATGTTTTGAATTAATAGTTTTTTAAATTTGTTCATTAATTTCACGTTCTTATTCATAACAGCTAGAATTTTATTTTATTTTTAAATGTAAACTTTATTTACATAAAAAAAAATTTTTAATAAATTCTAAAATGTTTTTTAATTTTTTAATTTTTTTCCATGCTTGTTTATTTCATTATGGATATCATTATCTTAATTGCAAAAAGAATATTTATGATTTCTCTTACTTCCCATGTTTATGCAATCTTGAGACTTTGCAATTTAAAACTTCAAAACTTCAATCACAAAAATCAAATTTTATCGCAAACATGAACTTTAATCTCCAAAATAATTTGAAAAAAAAAAAAAAAATCTTTGGGATTTGGAGAGTGCGGGGATGAATTTGATAAAACACATATTGGCATAATGAATAAATACCAATTTTAGGAAGGAGAAAAGGTTGGAATTTTTTTGGGTTGACCTAAAGGGTTTTTGCTGAGAATATTTTACAATTTTAGATCAAAATATGTTTTCTGGTGAATACTACCAAACTAATTTTTGGTTTGATATTTTAATGAAAAATTAGTTCACACCATTTAAACTAAATGCTATCAAACTAATTTTTGGTTTGATATTTTAACCAAAAATTAGTTCACACCATTTAAACTAACCATTGATTGCATTAAATAACTTTTAGTCGAAAGATTATTTCGATCAAAAATATCAGTCAACCCTACAACAACATATTGGTTGGGTTTTCCCAAGTTTCTCCACCTTCGAAAGGAGAAGATACTACCAAATTCTATAATTTTTTTACGAGGCATGATACCATTAGATTTAATGTCTAATCTACTTTCTTCTTATAGAATGTTTTCTCGATTTCATTATTAAATTAGAATTTTAAATTATTTTTTTTAAACATACACACATACATACAGAGATGCCATGTTTCCAAACTCCCAACCCCTGACTTATAGGAGAAAATGATATTGTTAGTACCTTGCCAACCCTAATCAACTATTAGCTCATGAAAATCCCCAATCACCAATCCACTCCCAACCCCCAGCCTATAGGAAACAATGAGATTGTCTGTACCTTGCCAACTCTAATAAAAAATTAGCTCATGAAGAGCCCCAATCAACAACCAATTGGTGGAGAGAAAACATGTCACAAATGAGATTTGAACCCTAGTGGGGAGGATAACAACTTCTTCACTCTATCACTTGAGTTATACCTAATTGATAAATAGACAACCAACTCAGGGCATCGATCTTGAAACATCCTCCATGAAGTTCAAAACACTCAACCACTCAAGCTAACCTACCAATCTATCTACACACACAAATCCCATTACAAATTGGCAAAATGAAAAATAAATATCTCTAAAACTGCATAAATTAAAAAAATTTAAAATAAGAAAAGTAACAACTTGGGTCATCTTATTCAAAAGGATATTTTAGAATTTATAAGTAGGAATGTAAGAAATAAGTGGGAACCACATAAAACTATAGAGATTACCTTACATTTTACAATTGGTTTATGATAAAAAAAAAATGAATGAAAATTATTCCTTGATGCCATAAATAACAAAAAATAGTGAAAAGATTGTACAATCTATGTTGATTATCATAGTATATTTTTTGTCCAAAAATAAAAATCTAAAATTGAAAACAGTGAGTTCCACAAATGCTACTTATTTTCCATTCTTTCATTTTTTAAGGACACATTGTCACAAAAATACCAAATTGACCTATTAAATGTTGATAAAAATTCACAAAAGTAATGAATGCAAAGCTAAAAGAATTCCCTACAAGCTTGTCATATTTTTCTTGCTAATTGAAATTCTAAATGTAGACATAAGTTATGATTGCAAGAAGTTGAGTGACTAACAAAAGCAACATTTTATCATGCCAAAAAATAAGAAAATAGTAACCCTTCTTCATGGACTCACCCATCCATGCTTGATGAGGATGAAGAGGGCCAAGTCTTAGCTCCCATTGAAAGTTTGGCACCAACTGCTAAGGGCGAATTGCTAGAGGACACAATTCTACAATATAAGATCAAAATGGAAAGTAGATAACATGAAATTTGGAAAGTGGGAATCAAGGGTCCAGTACTAGCCAAGGATAAATGGTACCACAAGGATAAAGCTAACAAATTGTTTTCTCATTTCTTTCAAAACTAAATCTTTTAGATACCAAAAGCTTATCAAAATATGGAGGGATAGTCCAAAATGGATTTGCATAAGAACCATATGAATTTATTAATTCATTAGATTGGGTAGATTAGAGTTTGGGACATCTTAGAGATGGTGTTGATTTTTGTCAATTATAAGGACATCAACTTCTAATGTCTTTTTGCGCCCCTAGATAACATTTTTTGTCCTTACAACAACTAAAAGTTGTCATAGGCTTGTGTCATATTTTGTGAAAAAATTCTTCTCAATGAGATATTTCCAACAAGCTATCATGCATCTAAAATGGAGCTTGTGTGTGAAAGTTATGTCTCATACAAGATATATCCCTCGATATTTCCCCCATATGTGCAAGTGGAAACCATGTTAGCACACCATAATTCAAATATAGAGAGTTAGTAGCATGTGGGAATCCACACTTCTAGAAGCACCGTGGAGGTTCCAAGAGGTAACACTCATTGAGTGGTTTAAGTATAGATCTTTATGTATTGAAATATCCATTATAACAAAGACGAAAAGAACAATCATGCATTCCTTATTGGTTTCCAAGATAAATTTTGTGTTCCAACATGTGTGGCTTTGATATTGTAGTTTTATTTTATGTTATAGTAGTTAAAGAAATGATGTATTTTATTTATGTTAAAACATTAAAAATACAAAAAGATAGTTGCACACTTAATCATAGGTTCACTATAGTATATTTAAGTGTAGATTTGGTTTGGTGAGTCAACCATTGGAAT
>ML787027.1:21254-31800 GCA_009831015.1 Picea engelmannii
TATGTTTTCAAGCTCTTACCCTCCAACTTATAGGTAAGAATGAGATTGTTGGTTTCTTTCCAACTCCAATCAACAATTAGCTCATGAAGAGTTTCAATCAACAATTTTGATGGAGAGAAAACATGTCATAAGTGAGATTTGAATTGAGGTGGAGAGGATAAGAACTTCTTCTCTCTACTACTTGAGCTAGACCTAATTGATAAAGAGGCAACCAACCAAGTAATTGACCTCTCTCTCTCTCTCTCTTTCTCTCTCTCTCTCTCTCCTAAGAGGTCACAAATTCAAATCTAAAAGAGGGCAGAGGAGGTCTCATACACCAATTTGATGTCTGGCTTAGCCGTGACCTTAAAAATATATTATTATTATTATTATTATTATTATTATATATATACAATCCTTCCACAAATCAACAAAATGAAAAATTAATAATTATAAAACTACATAAACAAAAAATTTGTAAAAATAGACATGTAACAACTTGGGTCATCTTATTCAAAAAGACATTTTTAAAATTTATATAATTGGTAGGAATGTAAGAAATAAGTGAGTGACACACAAAAGTGCAAAGTTTACACTATATTTTAGAGTTGGTATAAATAAAAAATAATACAAATTATTCTTTGATGCTATAAATAAAAAAATAGTTAAACAATTTCACAATCTATGTTAATTAATAAAAATCTAAAATTGAAAACAATGAGCTCCACAACTTTATTTATTATCAATTCTTTCATTTTTTAAGGACACATTGTCACAAAAATACCAAATTGACCTATTAAATATTAATAAAAAATCACAAAAACAATGAATACAAAGTGAAAATATTTCCCTTCAAGCTAGTCATATTTTTGCTACCAATTCAAATTATAAATGTAGAAATAAGTTATGATTGCAAGAAGTTCAAATAATAAATGTAGATATAAGTTATGGTTGCAAGAAGTTGAACAACCAACAAAAACAACATTTTACCATGCCTAAAAATAACAAAATAGTAACCCTTGTTCATGGACTCACCCATCCATTCTTGATGAGGATGAAGAGGGCCAAGTATTACATCCCATTGAAAGTTTGACACCAAATGCATAGGGAGAATTACCAAAGGGCACAATTCTACAGAAGAAGATCAAAATGGAAAGAAGGAGATGACATGAACTTTAGCAAGTGGGAATCAAGGGTCAAGTATTGGCCAAGAGCAAATGGTACTCCAAGGAGAAAGCTAGCAAATTGTTTCCTCAAAACTAGATCTTTTGGAGACCAAAAGCCTGCTAAAATGGGGAGGGATAATCCAAAATGGATCTAAATAAGAACCATATGAATTTAACTATGTCCTAGGATGGGGAGATTAGAGTTTGGGACATCTTACATATGGTGTTGATTTTTTTCAAATTTCAAGACATCAACTTCCAATGTGTTGTTGGGTCCATAAATAAATTTTTATGTTCTTAAAAGTTGGCATAGGCTTGTGTCATCTTTTGTGAATTTTTTCTTCTCAGTGAGATATTTCCAATGAGCTATCATACACCTAAAATGGAGCTTATATGTGAAATTTATGTCCCTAACAAGATAGCCCTTGATATTTGCCCCGTATATATAACTGGAAAACATGTTAGCACATCGTAATTCAAATATAAAGAGTTATTAACATGTGGGAGTCCATTGAATACTTCTAGAAGCACTATGGGTATTCCAAAAAGATTTTGAATACTTCTAGAAACACCATGGATGTTCCAAGAGGGTTTTGAAGCACTATAAAATAATAGTGGGATAACCCTTTGTTGTCCACCTCTTTGTCAACATCATCCTTGCCACATTCACCAATTCCACCCGCTACACTACCATCCACCTACCAATTCATTGTTCGATTTGCCAAAATTCAAGGATATAAATTTGCCTCCATAATTTCATTATGAACATCTATTTATTGATGGATTTTTTGCAAACATTTTGCTTAACTTTTGATATATTGTACTTGATACAATAGATAGAGTAAAAGCTTCATGTTCCCTCCCTCCATAGTGATACACTATACGATTTTATTTACAATGTGATAGTTTAGACGAAAATTGATTTGGAAATCAAATTAGAAGGACAAATTACTAAATTAATCTTTTTTTTTAAGAAAACTAAATCACATTATCATTAAAAAAAAAACAATATTAAATACCTTTCAAGCTAATAATAATATATTTTTTTACATAACAAAATATTTAGAAAATCGTGTATTTAATTTACTAAGTATTTCAAGAATATCTTATCTTTCACGTATATTTTTTTTATTTAAATTTGAAACTATAAACATTGTTTAATATACGATAGCATACTATTGCAACATGGTCCATACAAAATTTCGTAGGTAACTTGCCTTTTTTTTTAACATAATCTCCATAATTTATATATAATATGTTCGTTATGATATCAAAATTTCGTAGGTAACTTGCCTTTTTTTTTAACATAATCTCCATAATTTATATATAAAATGTTCGTTATGATATTTTTAAATGGCCTTTTTATTTTTTTATTTTTTTTGTAAATTAAAAAAATATATTGAAGCTTGCTAAAGTGCCAAAGTTACAGTTGGTGGAATAGTCCAAGAGATCGTGGCAGCATCGCCTTGGTGGGAAACCAATGTTGTTACATGGTCGTAGAGTTCTCAATTGTCCATGCAATTATAAAAAATTGTAAAAAACAAAATTGTGCTAAGCCTAGAAGCTAGGATGCCACACAAGGCTGAAACCCACCAAATTAATCCATCTAGAAACATCAAAAAACCAGTGAAACCTGAGAACGTTGGGATCATCCAGAGATGGGGTCTGGCATCTGTTCTTTATGTTGGTCCTGCACAATGTTCTTGACCAGAATCCCTATGTCTAGGGTGGTATGTTGGAGAACACGGATAAGAGAGTCCAGTTGCTCCTCGCGACGAACCCAACATTCATCCATGTGCAGCAGCTCCTTCATGTCACACTTGACATCCCTGATTGAGATTTGAATAAAATCCATAGAATTCTTCAAATTCACGAGCCCATTGCACCGAGAACAAGCAAAAGGAGGCGGAGGGGGTGGNGAAGAGAGAGGGGCGATCAGACTGGGGGGAGCGGAGGGGGGGGTGGGACGGAGTAGAGACTAATGGATGGGCGACGACTCTGAGTTGAACTTAGGTGCAAAACCAAGGGAATTTCCAAAGCTATCAAACCACTCGACTCTGCATGCCCACGGAGAGGATAAAGAAGGGAGTTCTGGAGTGGTGGCACAGTCAGGAGGGAGTTTCGGAGTGGTGGCATGACCAGGAGGGAGTTCCGGAGTGGAGGCGCGGACATGAGCTTGAGGCAAGTTCTGAGGAGCTTGCTTACCACACCCCTGTGAGCCTTTTCCCCTCACAGCATACCAAGCCGCCCCACGCTTTGATTTTCCTCACTATCACGACATCGTGAAGAAGAACAGGAGAGGAGGGGAGGAAATGGACCAGAGGTGGATCGGAGGGAAGAGCTCGAGTTGGAGGTGGAACAGAGGAATAAGCTCGAACTAGAGGAAAAGAGAGTCTCAGACTGGTGTGTGACTGCGAGGAGTGAGAGGAAGATGATGCAAATGAACCACAAGCTTCATCGGCACAGAACAAAAACGATGGATCTAGGGCTTGCGATGGGACTGGTAAGGAGGCCAGCCCATCGCATTTACAACCCCTAGGAGCTGGAGCACTATTTCCATAGTTGTCTCTGTGAATAAATGAATGTAGGGGTACGTCAATCGATGTGTTGAATGCATGGATTAAATATTTGGAGTGAGTGCGGGCTGCGGTGGCATGACGTTGAGAGGGATGTGGCCAGGTGTTTTCCCACCTGTCCATGCGCATGATGATCCCGTTGACACCCCATCTGGAGTTTGGTCCTTGCTGTGTATTGTGTTTAAGCATGCAACAACGAGGGGATGATTTGGACAAGAGGCAGGAGTGCAGCATAAGTCTCCTTCTTGCAAGTCTACCCTAAATTTTTTCAACTTATCTGCCACTTGGTTTTCATTTCTTTGAACATGGGAGGGGAGAATTACCCACTGGGGCTTAAGAATTGACTTTATTCTGATAAACCCGTTCATAAGTCTCCAACTTGGGGAAATATTTTTTGGATCTGCTCCATTTAGGAGATGGGAGAGGAGGTTGATGATGATATGTGAGTCTCCTTCTGTGATTAGGAAGTTTATCCCTTGGTCTTTGGCCGCTTGGAAACCTTTGAGCAGTCCCCAAAGCTCAGCTGCATTGTTAGTGTTATGCCCCAAGTTCCCTACTATTATGAAGAGGATCTCTCCTTTGCTATTGCGAATAACGACCCCAAAACCTCCAGGGCCCGGATTTCCTTTGGAGGCTTCGTCGAAGTTTATTTTTTGATCACCATATTCAAGGGCCTCCCAATGAGAGGGATTGTTCTTAGTTGTGAGACCGAGGATTGAAGCTGAAAGAGAAGGGGTGAGGTGGAGGTGTCAGCCATTGAGAATGATTTGCTCATTTGGCGGGCAAGTCAAATCTTGAGCTGTCCAAAGGTGTAAGTTGATTGTTTCCTTGATGTTGGATAGGATTTTGGACTAGACTTCTTGCCAATTCAAAGAGGAGGAAATGAAGATCCCGCGGTTCCTTTCTTTCCAAATCTTCCAGAGAATAAAAATGGGTAGAAACTGCCAAATCTGTGAGGATGGGAAAATGAAATAGTGAGTCTCGCCAACCCTCAATTGTTTCCCTTAGGCCGGATCGGTTTCTATCTGGGGTTCTCATAATGTTGGTGCATTGATCCCAGAGTTGTGAACTGAAGGGACATAGGTTGAGAAGGTGATTTTGTGTCTCTTCCTCATTGCAACATAAAGGGCACCAAGATGGACCTGTAAAGCCTCTTTTAATTAGATTGTCCCAGGTAAGGATAATTTTGTTCATCGTTAACAAAAGGAAGGTGTTAATTTTGGACTGAGATTTTCTCCCCAGATTTTGTTCCATACTGCGTCTTTTGGGAGGGATTTATGCCCTGCACTGAGGAAGTAAGCCTCTTGGAGGTTGAAGGTGCCCATGTTGGATTGTCCCCATCTTAGGATGTCCTACCCCTATTGGCTGAAAATTTTCTTGGATATGAGCTTGTCAAGTAGTGGTTGAAGATTTACCTCAGGGGAGATATTCATCTCTTCGTGGGTAGTTTTCCATCTGCGCCAAGTAACTTTGTATTCTTCATGAATGCAAAAGTCGACTACTTTTTGAAGTCTTGCACCTTCCGTTAAGGGAATAAAAGTACTCAAAGTGGGATCCTTGTCCAGGTTCGGAAGCTGCTACCAAGAGTCGCTCCAAAAAAGGGTCAAGGTCCCATATTGAAGTTCCCAGAAAGCATGATCTGTGATCATCCCCTTGTTTTGCTTGGCCGCATTCCAAATAAGAGATCCGAGGCCTTGACCATTCCATCTGATTAGTTCTTTTTTCGGTATGGTAGGTGTGTATTTTTTCCTCCAAAGGCACGCCCAAATGTCTTGAGGCCTCTTTAACCATCTCCACCATATTTTCTCATTGAGGACTTTGTTGAGGATAGACGGATCTCCGAGTCCAAGTCCCCCTATGTGTTTTGGTCTGCATGTTTTTTTCCAACTTACTAGATCCCATTTGCATCCATATTTAGCTCCTTGCCAGAGGAAGCTCCTTTGGATGTTTCTGATGATGGTGAGGATGAAACCTGGGGCTGCAAGGGTTGAGAAAGCATAAATAGGGAGCTTGAAGGATAGACTTGAGGAGTATTAGGCGACCAGGTAGATTGAGGGAGCATAAATTCCAAGAGGCTACTTTTTTCCTAAAATTGGATATCGGATCTTCCTAGGAGGTGTTCCTTAACGGATTGTCGATAAGAGGGATGCTAAGATACTTGGAAGGGAGGGAGTTGTGGGTGAACCCCAGGAGCTACATGATATGGAGTTGGATCTAGATGGCATGTTGAAGAAGAATATTTGGGACTTGGAAAGGTTTACATCCATACCCGAAGCATCACATAAAAGGTTGATCATTGAGTGGATTCAAATAGATTCTTGAACTATGGGGAGTCCCATTAGGAGGATATCATCTAGGAATTGACTATGTGAGATGGACAGGGAGATTCCATGAAGGGTGAGACCTGAGAGGGAATGATCGGTGATGGCCTCTTTGATGGTTCGACTAAGTCCTTTCGCCATTAGGATGAAAATAAAGGGCGAGAGTGGATCCCCTTTTCTGATACCGCTGGAAGAGGAAAAGGGTTTGGAAAGCATGCCATTGACCAGGATGGAGAACAAGGCTGATGAAGTGAGATTGACAATCCAATAGACCCATGAGGGGTCAAAACAAAAGGCTAGAAGGGTTTCCTTCAAGTAATTCCATCTAAGTTTATCAAAAGATTTGGAAAGATCCAGTTTCAGAAGCATACTCGAATTTTAGTCAAATGTAGTGAGTGGATTACCTTGTGTGCTAGAATGATGTTGCCCAGGATCTGTCAGCCCTTCACATACCCTAACTGTTTTGGAGAGATGATGAATGGTATGATGGTTTTGAGATGCTTGGCGATGACCTTCGTAGTGAGCTTGTAGATCACATTGTAGAGTGAAATTGGTCGGAAATGATTTGGGGAGGTGACTTTGTTATCTTTTGGAATGAGAGTGAGGAAGGTGGCGTTGAGAGCCTGTAGGACCTACCTTGACTTTCTGGAATCTTCTATGATTTCCCAGACTTCTTCTTGTATCATATCCCAGTAGTGGTGAAAAAAATCTGATGTGAATCCGTCAGGCCCTGGGGCTTTGCCCATCAGGGTGTCCCTGAGGGCTTGATCAACTTCTTCCTAGGTTATTGGGTGCAGCAAAGCCTCATTTTGTTCTTTGGTGACCTCCTTTGGGATGTGTTTGAGGATAGAGTCGATAGATTGAGTGCGATCTATAGGGGGTTCTGAGAGAAGGTTCTTGTAGTAAGTCAGTAGTTCCTGCTCTATGTCTGCATGATTTTGAATTTACAGACCTTGATCCGAAACAAGGTGAGTGATGCGATTAGTATGGTGACATTGAAGCATCGATCTATGGAAAAATATAGTGTTTCTTTCCCCCTCTTTGAGCCTTTGGATGTGATATTTTTGCCTCTGGGGAATTTCTTCCTACGTCCGTCTTTCTGCCAGTTGTTTATTGAGAATGGTTTCTTGGTCCTTTAGAGAGTCACTGAATCCTTGAAGTTTGATTTGTTGTTGGAGGTCTTGAATTTGTTGCATAAGGATTTATTGAGCGTGGAAAATGTTGCCAAAAGTGGATTTATTCCAAGACTTTAAATCTTGCTTGAGGTTTTTTAGCTTCTGTTGGAATTTGTACATAGGATTAACTGTTGTGATTGATGCCTCCTTCCACCAAAGGCGAATGTTTGCTTGAAATTCCAGGTGTCTCAGCCAGAATTTCTCAAAGCGAAAAGGCTTCATGCCTAGGGTACCACTGATATTTACCGTAAGTAGTATCGGCCAATGATTAGACCCAGGAGTATCAATCATAGTGGCTTGCCAAGTGAGACCTTCCAATATGAGGGTTTCTAATATTAGGATGTGATCTAATCTACATGAAACATGTTGTTACCCCGAGCGTCTATTAGACCAGGTGAAGAGTCCATTGTCCATTTCTGCATCAATGAGATTTAGCAAGCTGATGATTCTGTGGAACCATTCGCTGTCATTTCCCAATCTGTGAGTGCCCCCCTTCTTTTCCTCCAGAAAAGTTATCATGTTGAAATCTCCCCCAAGGATCCACCGATGATTGCCGATGTGATTGGAAATCCATTCCAAATGATGTAGGAAGGCTTCCTTGTCTCCTGGGGTTGCAGGGCCATAGACATTCATGACAAAGCCTGGCTTGTTCGAACCGATGATTCTAAGGGAGGTTGTGATGGTCCATTTGGAGGTGAAGAATCCTTCCATAAGAATAGTGGTTTGGTTCCAGAGTATGGATAGACCCCCTGTTGTACCTTTTGCATCTACTTCAACTATTTTAGCTTGCTTCCAAAATTTTGTGAGTATTTGAGTGGCCTCATCCCCCACGCATTTAGTTTCTTGTATGAGAAGAATGTTCGGTTGTTCCTTCATCATCCTTTCCCGGAGAAAGCATTGTTTGCTTCGGGCATTGAGGCCCCTGATGTTCCAATATATCATATTCATGAGGAGCATGAGGGTTGGAGAGGAGGAAAGTTGTCCGAGATCAGGTGGATCTGGCCCGAGTTCACAAGGAAATTTCCTACATCTTGAATGAGTTGGTGCTTTGGTTTTCTGCCCCTTTTCTTCTCTTCTTTGGTGGGTTTGCATTGTTCTTTCGAGATTCCTCTTTGGATTCCCATATTCGAGTTGGCACGAGCCGATCCTCCCACTGTGGAGTTGAGGAAGACTTTGTGCACTTTGCGTAACTGATCCTCGGGTATGGTGTAGAGTTGTTGTTTACAGTAGGCTTGTTCTAGGTGTACCATATCTATTCCTGCCAGTTCTTGATCCTCCAAATCTATGTCAGGGTCTCCTATTTCCAATCCAAGATTCGTTGGAAGGGAGGTCTCCATGTTGGGGATTTCAATGATTACGGGATTAGGTGGGATGGGGTATGGAATATCTTGAGCTTGCTCTGGGGCCGTAGGATTTGTCAGGGGGACGGAGGGATTGATGGGATTTTCTGGCAGTTTCTGGAGGGATTCGAAAGAGTTATTGGTTGAGGGTCCAGAGGGGGTCTGAGGAGGTGCTTTTCTGGATGGTTTCCTGCGATGCCCCATGACTTGGGTGAAACCGTCCTTGATTTTGTCAGGATCCCCAGGGTTTGATTTGTTGGGGTTATTTAGGGGGAAATCGTGGAAGAGATGGCAATGTGCGTGGCATTTCCAGAAGTGGAAGGGAATATGAATGTAATATAGGGTTTGGGACCATTCTTCATCCTAGTAGTCCAAGGTTTTGGCTCCAGGTAGGGGTTTGGAGATATTTAAATAGACACAAATATGGGCATAGGCAGTGTACCTTCATTTTTTTGTTGCCTCGGAAGCTTTGACGTAGATGCCAATCATATTGCCTATGCCTGCTAGGATTTCCTCCAACCAAAACTCTTGAGGTAATGAGTAAATTCGTAGCCAAACTGGTGCATGCATGAAGTCTTCCTTCTCTAGACTGACATTTTTCATCCAGAAATGGAGGAAAAGTCCTGCCGAGTTGTAAAAGTACAACCCCCCTTCGAAGATTTTGTTTTTGTCCTCAAGGTTATGCAAGATGATAGTGAAGAAGCCTTTGAACCAAGCTGAAGATCATAGTGACCTTTGGGCTTCCACTAGTGTTGAATCCATTTCACTAAATCTTTCTTTGATGGCCATAGGCCCAAAACTTTTCCCACCAAGGTGAAATCCTTCATGTATTTCTTCTGATATTCTATTCTTGGAGAGTTGATAGTATATTTGGGGGCAATAGGAGCCTGCAAAATGCATTTTCCAGGTTCCCAAGTGTGAGTCACTTTTGGATGGTTTGTTTTAGGGTCAATCTCCATGGGTTTTTCTTTCGACAGATCATCCTCCCAAATAATGTTTTTCATTTCCATTGGAGGTTCAAAGGGCAGTTTCTTGAAGTGTTTGAAGCCCAGCTCGGGAGTGATGATAGAATTGTAAGAGGGGCCAGGAGGCCCCCCTTCCTCGACCTCCATGGTTGTGGCAAGAACTCAGGGTAGCGCGCGTAGAGGGGCTCGAGGTGGAAACCCTAGCAGAGTGATTCTTCTTTGTTCAATAATTAAAGGAATATTCGCCTTTTTTTGTATT
The DNA here is from genome assembly GCA_009831015.1 of Picea engelmannii. Classification (NCBI taxonomy): domain Eukaryota; kingdom Viridiplantae; phylum Streptophyta; class Pinopsida; order Pinales; family Pinaceae; genus Picea; species Picea engelmannii. Next base: position 31,036 of record ML787027.1, read on the forward strand.
ATTATTATTATTATTATTATTATTATTATTATATATATTTGTGGTTTTGAACGAGAATAATACTTCCCTGTTGTTTTGAAGGAGATATTTTATTTCTAACACTATATATATGTTGTTTTCAAACGAGAATAATACTTCTCTTTGGTTTTTACCTTTTTTTCCCAAAATAATCTCTGTAGTTTCTCTCGAACTTTTGTGCAGTTTTCGGAAATTATTTTTGGCTTCTTCAACCAGTTGAACAATTGGACATGTGAAATGAGGTGAGTCATTTCTTACTTTGATTCAATTTTAATTTAAAATATGTTTATAATCTATTAACACACACACACACACACACACACACACACACACACATATAAGTTTCATAAGTAAAATTTGATTTGAGAGATAATAATTAATATCATTATTATCAATTAAAAAAATATATATCCATTTTTAAAGTCAATCCAAAATAATAATTGTTACATTTTTTTTTCTCTTTTTTTTCAATATGAGCACTTCACCACCTATTCCAAAAACTCAGCCTAACAGGGGGAGGCACCCCAAAATCACCCTAGAGATCCTTTACGATTATATGGAATCAGTAGAAAAAATGAGAGAAGAGAGAGATGCCAAAATCCAAATAGAGTTAGAATCATTAGAAAAAATGAGTGAAGAAAGAGATGTAAAACTCCAAATAGAGCTAGAGGCAATGATTGATAAAAAATTAAAGATACCATTCAAACTCAAATATAGGATAGATTATTAGGGTTCGAGAGTGAATTG
>ML787027.1:39305-52541 GCA_009831015.1 Picea engelmannii
CCTTCAATACTTAGGCTCCCTGGCCTAATAAAACTCATAAGCCTACAGCTTATACAAACTTGGCTCACCAGCCTATAGAACATATTTACAATTCTTTGCATATGCATGATCTGCAACGGGGCTCGGCATTGGGGACACTACAAGCACAGAGAGTTCTGCGATCATTCCGATCGACCGTCGTTCGGTTGCATACTTAGCCAGTTTTATGGACGTGGCTTCGCGGATACATTGTATCGAACTATGACAGGTCGTGTTCGGTGTATACATTAGCATTCCTGAATTAGTTTTCTTTAAAAGAAGGTCTCCTGGACAGAAGAGAATGAAATTTATCAAATTATAGGTTTCCTAGACAACATAAATTAAACATAGGAAATATGTAATTTTATAAAGTAGATATATAAAGCATGCATGGAGCCCTCATCCCATACTTAGCCAGTTTTTGCATTGCGGGTTCTTGAGGTGGTCGGCTGAAAATTGACAATCAGAGAGTTCCGCGATATACAAATTGACAATCAGACTTGTGGACTATTTGAATTTTAAGGGCCTCATGTCCAAAAAAATTAGCATTCTCGAAATAGTTTACTTTACATACGTTTTACATAAGTTGGTGGACACAAACACAAAAAAAAAATAGTAAGCATTTTTTGGATTGCAAGTTCTTGGGGTGGTGGGCTCTAAATTGGGCTTCTGTTGTTCTGTATCCTACAAATAGCACGGAGAGTTCCACGATATACAAATTGACAATCGGACTTGCGGACTATTTGAATTTCAAGGGCTCATGTCCAAAAAAATTAGCATTCTCGAATTACTTTTCTTTACGTATGTTTTACATACGCTCGTCGACAAAACACAGAAAAATAGTAGTAACATATGTTACATAGGGCTCCATCCCCGCTACCTTCCACGCTTCCCAGTACACATTAAATATGCTTTCAAAAGTTAGAACCGACCAGACAGGCTCGAAAACATGGGATTTAATAACTGGAAAGCTCGAGGACATCTCCCATTAAAATGAATAGACAAGCAAATATTATGGGATATGGAAATTTCTTTTTGCCTGCATTTTGAATTTGAGATTTTTTTTTTTTTTTGCTTGTGTTGTTTTAGTTTTCTTAAAAGCTTCAACATAGTTCACGAATGTGTCACCCACAGAGGCCTTGACATCATGTCCCTCTTTAATATTGTGCATATATTAGATGTCAGATTTGAGAATATGCTCGGATATGGGAATTTTAATACGTGTTGCTAGTCACTATTCAACGTACATATTCGAAAAGATTGGCATTAATAAGTGAAAATATCGAGAACATCTTTCATTAAAATGAATCAACACAAATTCTACGGAAGATCATCCAACGTTGCTTTTAAATACTTATTGCCATTTCTCTCTATCATCAAAGAGTTACACTTTAGGGTGCCTTTGTTCTAATGTTCCTGGTCATGGACATGTAAGACAACTTAGAGATGTGATTGAGGGGCAATTGATAGAAGAGAGACTGGTTTTATGTGATGTGAGCTTTGAGTAAAAACAAAACTCTGTTATACAAGAGAAACATAGAGAGGAGGGAAAAAAAAGAACAAGTATGTTCTGGTTGGTGTTCTCCCTGTGTTCAATGCTTTGGTTGGTTGAAAAGGCTGCCTAGAGATTTGTTTGTTGAACTTCTTTGTTTTCTTGCTGGGAATTGTAATGGATTTTGAGGTCATGTGAAAAATAGTTCTTCGTTTAAGTATATAGCTTCTTCCAAAAGCACAGATTTGGCAAGTGTATCGAATTGTACAGATCCCACAAGAATTTGTCTTCCTCGGGGGCGACGCATTTACAGTGGCTTGCAAAATGGCCTGTCATGTTCGTAAATGATGCAAAATATTACTCCATTTGCAAATGTAACTAGAGGCGGGTAACAAAAACTGTATGGGTGGATAAAATGACATATTATCACTACAAAAGTTTCTATTTCAAAGTTTGACGAGATACATGTGGGCCTGGTAACTGACTTGACAGAAAGCCATGTTCTTTGTCAAAGTTTGTTTGGTTTCCTCTGGATGTAGTTGCAGACTCCACATATTTGTTTTCACCTCTGAACATTCTTGACCTTTCTGTGGGCCACCATACCTCCATCGCTATGAGGAAAGATATATTGTGATGCCATCTGCAACATTTGATACACTGTCCAAACCTGTGTTGGTGTGTCCTGTAGCATTTGATGCACTTGCCACACCTCTGTTGCCCAAAGAAGTTATGTACCTCAATAGATTTGCATTTTGCATTTGGGTTGGACGTTTCTTCCAATTTACTATAATAAAACAAAGAAGTTCAACATACAAATCTTAAGGCAGGCTTTTCAACCAAACAGATGATCGAATACAGGGAGAATACCAGTCACTACATACTTGAATTGTTTTCCCCTTCCATAGTTGTTGTGACAAAACGACTCCGTCCACTTTGAAATCGGCCTGAATCTCATTTCTAAGTTGGCTTGGATGTCAAGGGTCAGGAACATTGCAAGGAAAGCACCTTAAACCCCAACTTTTTTACGGCAGAGGGAAATTAATACTTGACAAAGAATGGAATGTTGAATAAGAAACCATTGCAAGCATGCCATATCTGGAAGAGACAAGGTATTCAAAAAACTGGGATAGATGTAGTTGGCAGCACCAATTAAGTACAAAACCCAAAATTGATATTCAACTCTTTTTTTACAAATAAAGATTTTGAACGTCAAGAAAACTGTCAAGAAGCTTCATCAATGTACATATTTTTTATTGGTCGGCGGCAGGAGAAATCGAAATCGTTGTCTCAAATAGCCTCAGTTGTATTTTGTAACCCATCTTATTTGAGTATAGAATAATTTCGGTTTATTTTTTAATAGTATTTTCCAATTTCTAGTATTTGTTTTAATTCTATTTTGTACCTTCTTCCCCTGTGTCATTAAACATGAATGACAAGCTTTTCTTTCTGTTTCCCACTACTTCAATCTAAATAAATCCTGGTCTATTCTTTCTTTACATTTTAGATTTAAGAATATTTTTTCATAAGCCATACTTATGTGGCGTCGAACCTATATTTAAAGAAAGAAATTGGAGGACCCGTCCTGCTTCCATTCTTCGGGTTCCGTAAATAGAATGAATTAATGAGTTACAACAAGGCATCTCAAGTGTTGATGCAATGTTCCTATTCAATATGTTGGATATATTGCAGCTTCTTCTATTTGATAATATATGTGCATATATACTAATATCGGTACTATTGGAATAAATACAAAAAACTTCCTCTTCGACAAAGCTTAGGCAATTATGTTTGGGTTTGCGATATTAAACGACTATGTTCCCTGTTCCATCATATACATCTTGCAGCCAAAGAACTTCCGTAGTCTACAATTTATGCTTTAACTGCTCGTAACTGACCAGGCATCCGAAATATTGGCATTAATAAAGGAACGATTGAAGTTGTCTTAATTAGTTAAGTCACACCAAATTTTGATTGCATTTAATTTAATTTAGATATTGATGTTTATGGAAAGCCAGGGTTTGCTCATGTCATTGCAAGGAATACAAGATGAATAGATGATAAGGAGTTTATCTCGTTGAGACCACAATGCAAATTCATGTTTCTTGTTGCGCTATGTACATCTTGCAGTCAAAATTTTTGTGGTTTCAAAAAAATTTGCAAACCGAAGAGAATCCTACAAATTGGGATATCATTTGCATTTGAAACATAAACAATCCATTAATATATATTAGTATGAATACTATTAAGATAAATATGAAAACTTTATCCATTGATAGATACTAGTATGAATACTATTGAAATAGATATCAAACCTTTCTCTTGGACAATACTTAGCCAGTTATCTGGCCACCAAGCCCTGGGTTTGCGATACCCAGCACCTATGTCCCCTATTCCATCATATACATCTTGCAGCCAAAGAACTTCAGTGATCTGCAGTTTATGCTTTTACTATTAATAAACAGAAAAAAAAAGGTTTTTTCCACTATCAGATACTTATCCATTTTCCCCTTTTTCTTTTCCCGTCCATTATGGATTTCTGGTTTTACACTTAGTCATATTTCTATGATGGGTGGTTGCAGGGTTCATGGGATGAAATATCTTCATCTCCATTTGTATCTTCACATGACGAATCCAACCGACCGATATACCTTTCCATACCTAGGAAATTTTATGGTTGCGGTTGTCAAATCGACGAATACAAACTGGCCTTTTCTTCTTCCTGCTCGTTATCGCTTTTTAGATATATACTTAGTGCCCTTTCTATGGTATCTGGTTCTAGAGTTGGCGGGCTGACATGTCTTCATATCCATCTATATCCTCACACGAAGGATCCGACCGAACGTTGTTCCTTTCCATACTTAGCCAATTTTATGGCCGCCACTGCGGGGCCGACGCTTCCAAACCCAACTGCTTATCATTCCAGTATATACATCTTGCACTCAAAACATTTGTGATCTACAATTCCACCACGGGTTCCTCTTATACATTAAGTTCGTTCAAAGTATATGTTGTTTCTTTCCATCCTCAACAACTCTGAGTCCTTCTTGATATACATCAACAATGCTCTTACTAGTGACAAGTGGACTTAGTGGTACGAAAGATACTTCCGTGATCTGCAATTTATGCCTTAACTGGTGATAACTCAGTAGGGGTTTGAAAGCATTTGCATTAATAATCAAACACTATATGTTCTTCTGTGAGTTGGCGCAATTTAACTCTGTTGCGTCTTGTTCCGTCATATACATCTACCACTCAAAATTTATGTGATCTACAATTCCATTGCGAACTCCACCGTCCTTTTTCCCTTATTTTCTTCCCATGTATTATGGGACAATAAAATATGGACATGATATTTTATAGAGCATGTACGGATTTCGCATTCCATACCTAGCGACATTTTGGATCACGGGTTCTCGGGCGGGTGGGATCAAAATTGGACCTCCATTGTTTCGTGCCCTACAAATAGCACCCAAAATTTCACGATATACAAATTGACAAGTGGACCTGCGGACTGGCTGACTCAACATTGCACTTCTATTGTTCTGTGTCCTCCAAACAGTGCTCCCAGTTCTGTGATATATAAATTGACACATGGAATGTAGGGCTAGCGGGGTGGAGATTGCCAATGTTTATGGATGTTAATCCCTATGAAGTATCTAACGGTATCTAAAAAATTATTTTCAATACTAAATTAGCTCTTAGTAGTGACAACTGGACACAGAGGTACGAAACAGTTGAGAATGCACCCTCTGCAATATACAAATTGACTACCGGATTCCGACATCGTCCGCTCTTCCGTGTTACAGATTATGCATTCAAATGTTCAGAGAAATACAATTTGAACGTCAGGGCCTCACATCTTCTGCAGACACCTTCTCAGCCTGTTTTGGATCCTCCTATTGCCGGGTTCATGAAATGTGAAACTCCAACTTTGGAGGGTTGACATATCTTTATCTCCATCTATGTAATAACACGACGAATCCGACCGACCACTATTGCTTTCCATAGTTGGCCAGTTTTATGTCCACGGTTGTCGGGTTGGCACCAATTTCATCTCCATCTATATCCTCACATGGCGAATTGGACCGCCCGCTATTCCTTTTCATACTTAGTGAATTTTATGCCTGCGGTTTCCAAGTTGGCGTAGTTGAACTCTATTCCATTTTGTTCCATTATATACATCTTCTACTCAAAATTTCTGTGATCTATAATTCCACTGCGAACTACTCCGTCCTTTTTCCCTTTTTTTTCTTCCTGTGTATTATAGGACTACAAAGTATGGACATGATATCTTATAGAGCATGTATGGATTCTGCATTCCATACCTAGTGACATTTTGGATCACAGGTTCTCGGGCGGGCGAGCTCAAAATTGGGCCTCCATTGTTGCATGTCTTACAAATAGCACCCATAATTCCACGATATACAAATTGACAAGCGGACTCGCGAACTGACTGACTCAACATTGCACTTTTATTGTTTTGTGTCCTCCAAACAACGCTTCCAGTTCCGCAATATATAAATTGACACACTGAATGCAGTGTTGGCAGGGTGGATATTTCCATTGTTTATAGATGCTAATCCCTATGAAGTATCTAACAGTATCTAAAAAATTATTTTCAATACTAAATTAGCTCTTAGTAGTGACAACTGGACACAGAGGTACGAAACAACTGGCATCGCACCCTCCGCAATATACAAATTGACTACTAGATTCTGACATCGTCCGCTTTTCCGTGTTACAGATTATGCATTCAATTGTTAGGAACGATACAAGTTGAACGTTGGGGACTTGCGTATTCTACAAACACGTTGTCAGCCTGTTTTGGATCCTCCGGTTGTTGGGGTCACGAAATGTGCAACTGTTGGATACCATTTTGGGTTGGCATCAAGCTTCGTTGTACCACGGTTCAAAAATGTTTCAAAGTATCTATCGTTGCCTCAGTTGGCATCCAACCCTCTGCAATATACAAATTGACTACCGGGTTCACATCTTGTACTCAAAATTTCTGTGATCTACAATTCCACCACAGACTCCTTTGTCCTTTTTCCCCTTTCTTCTTCCCCTATATTATGGCTCTCTGGTTATATACTTAGTCACCTTTCTATGATCACGGGTTGCAGCATTGGAAATATGACATCTTTATCTCCATCTATATAATCACACGAGGAATCCGACCAACCGCTATTGCTTTCCATACTTATCCAATTTTATGGTCGCGGTTGTCAGGTTGGCAATCGCGAACTCTGCTTCTTCTTGTTCCATGATGTACATCTTTCACTCAAAACTTCCATGATCTACAATTCTACCATAGACTCCTCGAATTCGCAAGCTTCACTGTACCATAGTTCACAAATGTGCTTCCTAATATACATTGGTTATGCTCTTACTAGTGACTCTTACAAGTGACAGCTGCACACAGTAATACGAAAAAGTTCGCATCCATCCCTTTGCAATATAGAAATTGACTATCGGGTTCCGACATCGTCCCCTCTTCCATGTTATAGATTATGCATTCAAATTTTCTGAACGATACAATTTGACCCTCAGACCCTCACTTGTTCTGGGCAGACCTTGTGACCTTATTTTGGATCCTCCTGTTCACGAAATCTCCAATTCTTAGACATTGTTTCGGGTTGGTGCATTCGAACTCTGCTGCTTCTTGTTCCATGATATACATATTGCACTCAAAATTTCCGTGATTTACAATTCCACCACGGACTCGTTGGTCCTTTTTCCCTTTTCTTCTTCCCTTGTATTATCACTTTGTGGTTATATACTTAGTCGCCTTTCTATGATCACAGGTTCCAGCATTGGCAGGTTGACATATCTTTATCTCCATCTATATAATCACACGACGAATCTGATCGACCGTTGCTGCTTTCCATACTTGGCCAATTTTATGGCCATGGTTGGGAGGTTCGCGATTTCGAACTCTGCTTCTTGTTGCATCGTGTACATCTTGCACTCAAAACTTCTGTGATCTACAATTCCAGCGTGGGATTTTCGAACTCACAAGCTTCACTCTACCATGGCTCACAAATGTTTCAAAGTATCTCTCGCTGCCTTCCATCCCCACTAACTTCCTGTCCTTCCTGATATACATTAGTTATGCTCTTACTAGTCATATACAAATTTCCCTCTGGGCTATCCTACCATACCCTCTTCGTTCTTACATATATTGCACTCAAAAATTTATGAGACGTACAATTTGACCCTCATGCCCTCACCTTCTGTTATCACCATAACAATTTTCAGACAAGATCCAAGTCTTAGGAATTTAGCAAAGCTACACCGTCGTGGAAAAGCTTGATAGTTTGGAGAATTGATAATTTATAGGACCGAGACATGACTAGCGGCGTATGGACAAATGTAGCGAAGACACAAAAAGTATAACTCGATAGACCGTCGATTACAAAATGACCTAGATCAATGGTTGGAGCTCGTATCGGGCGATAAACTTGCATGAGACTTAACCATATAGAGGAGGACCGGGGAAACCATTGTGGTTTTTAAGATGGACGTGCGTCACCTCCAGAGATACGTCAGGGCAAAAGGAAGGTTGCCTGAAACCGCTTTCGCCAAAGCCCCGATGTCACATGTTCCTATGCGTCACATCAAACACTCATGGGGTACCGGTGGCGGCTGGTCGAAATCACCCCATATCACTCGTTCGATACTTCACAACTGTATAATGTCAGGTGAAAACCGCCATATAACGAACTCAAAAGCTAATCATTTGAAATGGATTGGCCAAGCGTGGTAAATCAACGTACTGGACAGTGAGTCTGTCAGCGATTCATGATTGGAACTCTATAATTACTCAATTATGAAGGCATCATTTTATCCATAAGAGAAGTAATATCCAATTCGCTCAACTCTCTGATTTCTGTAAGAACGTTTCGGTGTCTATGAAATTGGGATACATGGACTAAGCTATACCCAGTGAAATCGGTCATTCGGGAAACGTGGCAGATTTACCTATGAGCAGGAAGGGAAGGGAAATTGCGCGTATATTGGAAACTAAATTCCACACAGAACCTGCTACAGACTCAGGATTGGAAGTCAAGATAAATCCCATCATGAAGGATCTAATTATCAACAGACGAGTTGTAAAGAAGAAACAGACCAAGTGACAGAAGAAGGAGATCATAGCCGAAACGGATGAAAGTGTTGGAGAGAATCAATCGGTTTGGTTGGATACTCTAAAAGAGGAGATCGCTAAGCTAAAATGAACTCTCAAGTGGAGAGAAGTATCTCCCATCAAGTTTTGGACAGTTGGCACCTAGATATGATGAACCTGCTCCTAACAGTTCCTCTAAAATAGGGTAACGATTATTATAAATAATTTCTTGTTTGTAACTGATCTCTAATCGTAGAACGATGAGAAGTCTGAAAGTTTTGTATTCCACGAAGAAACCTTCTATATATATATATATATATATCTTCTAGGGGATATAGAATGCATGGAGAAAGGAGGAGCATGCCCTCTGTGCAGGAGGACCTTTGTAAATTTTGGAGCCAAAATGAATATATAAATGCAAAGGTGGATTTTGGACTATTTATGAAAAGATTCTAACTGGTGGTGTTATGAGTCTTATTTCCCTTCATAGTATGTGATTCTTGTTATCCTATATTTCATTTTCCATTTTCGTCTGTTTAGATTGGAGAACTAGAGGCCCAGAATTCATCATTTGATGCTCTCGGCTTAGCAATTTAGACTATGTTTATCTCTTCTTAACTGATTCAAAATTCATTACGATAATGCTCTGATATAGTTATATGTTTCTTTTTCTTCTGATGCCATTCTAATTTTCAAATATAAACTCAGACTCACTGCCTCATTTAGCTTGTTCCTTTGAATATTTTTCATGTTCCAACAATGCATCGTTCATTCCAGACTCCACTGCCCAAACGTCATTTTCATTTCTCCAGTTATTTTATTCAAAACCCCCCAAAACAAACTGAATCTAGCTACTAATTCCCATAGATATACCCAGTGAAACGAGAGAGCCCTCTCTGAGTTGAGTAGGCTAGTGCCTCAGCTCTAAAGCTGGTTGAAACAGTTACCCCTGTCATTTGTCTATTCAGTCAGACAAAATTTACAAGGTGCTAACACCTTCAACAGTTGTACCTTGCAACCCTATTTTGTAGTTGTTTGTTTCCCGTGCCCGCGACCTCCGTACTTTCTTACTATGAAATTAGAAACCTTTCATGCTAACAACTGACCATGCAGGAACCGTGAACATTGTCATTAATGGGCGAAATGCTCGAGGAGATCTCCCATTATTGCGCATTAAACCAAGATGTGCAGGGAGTTATTTTGTCCCTTATGATTGTTCATCTCGAACACGCGTCGTCGTGTTGGGCCACTCAAGAAATCTACAATGCTTAATCGCTCATTGAAATATCCTCCATGTTTGAATTTCTATGTATGCAATTACTAGTGTTTAATGTTAACAATGCATCATGCAACAGCCGTCCAAATTGTCATTAATCAACGAAAGTCTCAAGGACATCTCCCATTCACACGCTTTGGACCAAAATTTACGCAGGGTTATATTATCCCTTCCAACTTTTCATTTCATTCATCGTCTGGAGAAAACAAACGTTCTTGTAGACTTATGGCAGTAGGTCGACAACAATTTTGTGGAGATACAGTAAATATGTTCACACACGAGGACCAGAACTTCCAGTGGTCTAAGGCATACTTTTACTATTCATCCCAGTCCGCTCAGAACAAAGTGATTTGGACCTCTGGAATCGCTCGTGCAGGCTGCGTCCTTGAGGTTTTTGATTGTAAGGAGGTGGTCTCTTGGTGCACCGAAAAATATATTCCAGGCCAAAGAATTATTCCACTGCGCGACCATTCTCCTGTTTCTTTGTCACTTCGGGTCTTCCACGAGATGTTAAAATTGTCGGAGCCAACATTGACGTTCAAAGGACAAGACTGCAAGTAGTTTCTAGAAAAACATGATAACGGTTTGGACATCTTAGCCGACTTCCTCGAAGACCTGACAACAGTTCCTGAAGATATCACAAGGTTGCAGGTAATTTCCTTTAGAAATCCATTCCGAGAAATTGCTTGGTTGTTTACAAGAATAACGGGACAGACATCCACGACAAGAATTCCCCATATAATTATTTATATTTTGTATTTCACAGTCAAGGAACAATACATTTTCAATTGGGGGAAGCTAATTTCCATTGAGATTTGTTCCCAGTTGTCACGATTCAAAGAATCGAATAAATTTTATATGTCATCCTACTTGATTTTCGTAATTGTGCATTGCTGCCCATTTCCAAAACTTTCTCTTTCCAATAAAATAAACTATGGATTCGACCCAGTAACATTCTGGTATGAGGCCCTGTGGAGGCACAAGCCCTCCCATTGTTTTTATGAAGTTTTTAATGTCTTTGTCTCAGTTTTCAAAGATTTACTGTTAGGCAAGGATGCTCTGCGGATGTCTGGCCAGGCAACCAAGTTTTTGAACGGGAAGGGCACACTTGAGAAAGAGGAAAATCACAGTGTCCTCATGGTCTTTAGCTCTAAGGAAAATCCTTCCTTCCTTCCATGCCACATCACAGACAATATGTTTGTTGCATAAATAGCAAGGCAATACAACCATTGGTTGCATTTTTTCCATGACAAGAAAAAAAAACAGTTCATTCCTCTGCCCTAGAAAGTCGGAGACTTCGTGTGCAGAAACATCAACAAGATTGATGATTTTTCCGCCCATTTCAAGAAATTGAAGCTAACGTACACTGAAAGGCTAAAAGGTTTCGACCCTAATGGCATTTTTCGAGAACATTTACTGGCTGTTGGATTTAAGACCTCTTTTATCCAGACACCTGACCCAAGATAGGGACAGTGTTGACAACGATCCTACTTTTGTTGATTGTGACACAGAAACATTGAAAAACGTGACTGAATTGTACAAACAACATGGAAAAGTATTCGGTGAGAAGAGTACCCAGTCCCCCGCCAGCACTCCCAAGAGCATGACATCATGGAGAATCACTTCGACGGTCCACCCCAGTAAGAAAGCAACCTAGAAATCTTTGAATAAAGGAGGAGATAAGAACCCTCCTCACATAAATATTGATAGTTCTCACAAAATTCCACCGACAAAGAAGAGAAAAAACAATGCAGGGCAAGCAAAGGAACTCGAAATTGAAAGTGGAAAAATGAAACTGAGCACATGCATAAAATTGGGTCTTCCGCGGTGGAAACATCTGAGACCGACTTTTTTGACGTAGATGAATCCTTCGTAATCCAGAGAGCTATTTTTGACAGCCAATCTAAAAGTATGGTCATTGAAAAGATAGATGTAACAAACAGGAAAGGAAAATCTCGCACAGAGATTAACTTTAGGGAAATGCAGCCATCCCAATTCTCCTCATTTCACTAGGTAACCGGTGAAATAATTCGTTATTCCATTGGAGGAATTGAGACGGAAAATGCCAATCTGAAAGACCGCCTCAATGAATTTGAGCAGGCTTTCATTGCAACCCCAGAATTTGCCAGTCCTTTGGAAAAAATCATGCCTGCTACCACTGCAACCAATATGAAAGTATCCTCTACCCTCCTTGCATGCTCTAGATCCCTTGTAGAGAATAACATCAACAAAATAATGCAGCTAGTTACTAAAGCCTGGGAAACATCGCAAAATTTAGTTTCCTTCGGAAAGAAGGCTAGTGATTTCTTACACTATTTGGAGGCAAATTTAAAAAATGAACAACATTTATGTGATCAAGTGTTGGCCCATTTTTCCAACTATGTCGTCAACACATCGAAACTGAAAAGAAGACAAGAGAAACTCCCCTCCCCAAAGCGGACCAAAAAATTAAAAGCATGCTAGCAAAAGAAAGTTAACAACCTGGAGCTCATTGTCAAATCATGTAAAGAAGTCATATCAGAAAATGAAGATTTATTCACAAGCATGCTCCAGATGGACTTAGCCGGAACTACTAACGAGGATCAAGATCCAAACTTAATTCTCAAATCCTTGTCAATCACCAAAGAAGCCTTCCAGGAACAAGTTGATATTTTAAAAGGGTTGTCTTTCGAAATTTTTTATGGCATACTTGAACATCGTCTAGATGAGCACAAGCGCTGGGCACTGGACTATGCAGCACACAATGAAGAAATTGAACAGAGTTTGCATAGTATTTCAATGGATCTAAGGAAATTAGAAAATGACCTTTACGACATAGAAATCCGGGATGAAATCAACACGGCCCCCATGAAAAGCTACATCGAAGAATGGTTCCAACAAAGAATGGGCAACCTCGTCTAGGAAGGGCTACAACCGGTCAACAGGACTCCACTAACCATCGACGACAGCAACAAAAACACATTGGCTTCATAGTAAGTCGATACTGACATCTTGTTTTCTTTATCAATTCAGTTTAAGTCTATTTGTCATCTTGTTTTCTTTATCAATCCACTTATGACCTCTTTAAATAGAAAATTGTAACCAAAGACTCATAACTTCCAATTTCTTCTTTTTAGGTTGTCCTCTCTATTGTCACACACTTCTTCTTTTGACGTTCCTAATTCTTTGATCCGGATTATTTTCGGCACGAAATGAGAGCGGAGATATAATAAAGAAATGCACAGAGATATTGCAGATATTCAATAATATAACATAAATGTATCAGAGATGCAACCATAAACATAGATATACAATAATACACGATTTCTATTAATCAGAGAAATGTAC
>ML787027.1:55241-110614 GCA_009831015.1 Picea engelmannii
AAAGTCCTAGACATCCAAAAACCTAACCCTAGGAGATGAAGCGCCAAAAGTCATGTGGGCCCCGTTTGGGTAAGTTGGTGCATCAACTTCTCGGGGTCGTAACTTTTGCATACGATCTCCGTTTTAGGCGTGTGATATCTCGTGGGAAAGGTATTGTCGAGGAGATTCATTTTGGGGGCTCAATTATACCTTTGGCTGTCATTGAGAACCTCGATCTCGAAAAAACTTCATTTAGGCCCTCAAAATGGCCCCGGAGGTGAAAACCTGCTAAAAATAGTAAATTGCCAAAATTGCCAGAAACATGTTTTGGGCCAGTTGGAGAAGGTGGGTGACCACCAATATCCACCTGGATCATTCTTGTACTTATTTCTTTTTATGGTCTGTGGGAGCCCCAATCCCAATCTATATGACAAACACATTTAAATTTCTAGAAACATGTAACATACATTATTAATTTTTGATAAATTCCATAGAAAACTGATTCGACAATGCCTTTATTGTATACTAAATTTTCGGTTTCCAGGAACCTTTCTTATTTGTTCCAAAGAAAACTAATTTGGATCTGCTACATTTCTTGTGTCCTATTGTATGCTAATTTTTTTGTCTTGAACGACGTTGTTACTATTCTATTGTATGCTAACTTTTTGGGTGTCTAAGAACCTATACTTTGATAGATTTCGATTTCTCTTGTGTCAAGAACCCTTTGCTTTAAAGCAAACTAGTTCGAGAATGCTAATTTCTTTGTGTTTTCCTCCACGAAACTATGTAACAAACGTTATTACTATTCTATTGTATGTTTTTAAATGTTGATGTAATTTCTAGAGATATGTAATAGACATTATTTATTTTATAATAAGTTTCTATAGTTCGCAAGTCCGCTTGTCAATTTGTATATCGCGGAACTCTCAGTGTTATTTGTAGGGCACGAAACAACAAAGACTCATTTTTTACTCCACCAGCCCGAGAACCTGCGATCCAAAAACTGCCTAAGTATGGAATGAGGGCTCTGTGCATGCTCTATAAAACATGTGCAAAAAAAACTAATTCGGCAATGCTATATTTTTTTTGTCCAAGAAAATCCTTAGTTTTAAAGCAAACTAATTCGGGAATGCTATTTTTTTTGTGTTTTTCTCCACGAACCTATGTAACAGATGTTATTACTATTCTATTATATGCTTTTAAATGTTCATGTAGTTTCCATAGATATGTAACAGAGATTATTAATTTTTGGTAAATTTCTATAGTCTGCAACTCTGTGTGTCATTTTGTATATCGAAGAACTGTCAGTCCTATTTGTAGGGAACGGAACATCAGAGGCCCAATTTTGAGCCCGCCAGCCCGAGAACCCGCGATCCAAAAACTGGCTAAGTATGCAATGAGGGCTCTATGCATGCTCTATAAAATCTCATCCCCATACTTTATAAAAGTACAAATTTCGTATGTATAAGACTAAATATCTACTTTATAAAAATACATATTTCGTATGTATAATTTATTAATTTCTGATAAATTTCTATAGTCCACAACTCTGCTTCTCAATTTGTGTATCGCGGAACTGTCGGTGCTATTTGTAGGGCACAAAACATCAAAGGTCCAATTTTGAGCTCGCCAGCTCGACAACCTGCGATACATTATAAAAGTACATATTTCGTATGTATAAAACTAAACATCTACTTTATAAAATTACATTTTTGGTATGTATAATTTATGTTGTCCAGGAACCTATAATTTCACAAATTTCAATTTCTTTTGTGTTCAGGAGCCCTTGTTTTAAAGATAACTAATTCGGTAATGCTAATTTTTTTGTGTCCAACAAACTTTGAAATGTTGATAATTTTTTATATTTTTCAGGAAGAACTAATTCAGGAATACTATGTTCTGCATGCAAACCACATGTATTTCAACTTTCTAGCCACGTTTCTGTACTAGCTCGCATTTACTCCCATCCCAACCTGATAGGGACTACGCTGTCATGCAACACTTGTTTTGAATAGAAATTATAACATTATATCTTTCCATGGGCATCTTGTATTTGTATGGTCTTTGTTAGAATCTATATGTCACAAGCACCCTCTCACTTATTTTGGATAAGAGTTAAATCGTTTAATATGGTGACATATGCCACACTCAATTTAATATCAATTCATATATATATATATATATATATATATATATATAGTTAAACTATACAGTTTGAGTGGGCCTAATGGTTAAGAACATGTGTTTCCTCTTAAGAGGTCACATGTTCAAATCCAGAGGGGGTAGGGTATGTATACCTTCGTAAACTTTACTAGTCAAATCATTGGGTGGAGGGAAATCCCTTGTCCCACAAACAAGGAGGTCTCATACACCAATTTGATGTAACTTGGTTGTGACTTTAAAAATAGATTATTATTATTATTATTATTATTAATGTAAATACTACATTTAATTTAAATTTCTTAAAAATATATCATATATATGATATTTTTTTTTAAGAAATCTAAATTAAATGTAATATTTACGTTAAGAATATAAACTATTATTTATTATAAAGAGATCATCATCATTTATTATTTATTATAAAGAGATCATCATCATTTGTAGTATTTACATTAAGAATATAAACTATTATTTATTATAAAGAGATCATCATCATTTTTTAATGCATTTATAATAAATTTTATGCTTGTTGTAGGTTTTCCATGCATTTATAATTAATTTTATGCTCGTTGTACGTTTGTTTGAATTTTTAAATATGTTAGAGTTAGTTTGAATTCTTAAATATGTTAGAGTTGACATATGAATTGCCCACTAGCTTATTAGTCAAGATTACAACCCACAATAAATAGTTTTATGCACATTATCTAGGTTCAATGAATATAAATTTTTAATTCAATGTTTAAAAAAAAAGTGTTAACTAATGATGCTTGGTTAATGTACTATTCTAGTAATAACTCAAACCTATTGAAATCTCTTTACACTTTTATAAACAATTGATAGTATTAGGTTTGAGTGTATTGATATTATCTATGGTTGTAAAGGTCATGTTTATTATAAATAAATTATATGTGGCTTATTGTAAAGTATTATTAATTGTTTTTTTTTTTTTTTTTTTAATTTTAAAACTATTCTATTAAAAATACAGTTTGATATAAGTAAAAAACTAGAAGTGAACGATGGGATGTTCATCTTGGGAAGTTTGACAAAAACAATCTGGAAACTGAGGCTTGCCCTATCTGAAAAAAGAAAAAAGAAAAAAATATTTGACAATCTTGCCCGTTCTTTGAAGGGAAACCATGTTTACAAAAAAACTTAAATTGTTTGGAAATGTAATAACTGTCATGGAAATTGAGACTAAACAAAACTGTGAAACCTGTAAATAAACACGAGCTTGAGAATTAAACATTCTTGTCGAGAGCATTAAGAGAGTCGTCCGGAGGGATTTCTTCCACAATGGAGCAGTCGTCGAAGTCACCGTCACTCGAAGAACTGGAGTTGTATCAGCTTGGTTCTTTGACTGGAAGGCCTACGCTTTTGATGAAGGGAGTCGTCTGCGAGCTCTGCTTGCCAGGGTGAGCCTCTGCCACTAGCTTACCTTTATTTTCTAGAGGAGTTGAGTTGTTGGGGTGGGCCTCTGAAGGAGGGGGGATGGCACTGGGGTGGTGAGGCAAGAGAGGCGAGTTGGGAGGGCTCGAGACGAACACAACCGAGAGACTAAGGAGGGAACGAGAAAGGAGGTTTTTCATGACCCAATAATTGTTGCGATGACTAGGGGTGCGTTGAGTGGCTGTGAGAGAGCTCGTTAGTTCTTCCTCCTAGTCATATGAGAACAACTGTCGAAGAGAGTTTGGCACTATACAGTCGTATCCTTCCTGGTTAGCCATGACGAGTGGAGGATGTACTGAGGACACACAACCCCCACGACCTCCTCTTCCTATGTTGGGGGTGGCACGTTTCGGGGGGGCATTTACGAGAGTTGGAGCTGCAGTGCACAGGAAGGAGGGTGAGCCACAACCACCTGCAAATAATAGAGTCATTATAGACTGTGAGGGTGTGCCAGAGGCGATCGAGGGAGGTGGAATGACAATTCCTGGAATGCCCTCATCTTGGGTGTTCAATACCCTCATCTTTTGCATGCGCGCGAACTGAGTCGACATACTGTAGCCTTGCGGGAGCCGACCTGGAGTAGGTGGTGGAGTTAAGTCTCAACGCCTTGAGGTGAGCAGTGAATTAATGCACATGAGGGGAGGGAGAGGTGGAGCGCACTTGTCCATTGATACACATGTTGGAGAGGTTCGTGTTGATATCCAGGTGGAGCATGGGGACACTCACATCCGAGGAAAGAATTATTAATTGTTATAAACTACTATACTATTTTATACTTTATGAGTATGGGTTTTCAGGTCTAAGGTATGAAATAATTTATGGGTTTTTAGGTTTAAGGTGTTGAATACCACTTGTTTGGAATGTATGCACATGTTCTAGGCTACCTATTCGATGTGTAAGTATGCACCCTGGGTTACCTGTCTAACACATATGTACGCGCTCTGGACCACCTATATAGCGTGTATGTACTCACCCTAGACTACATGTTTGGTGTGTATGTACGTGCCCTGGTTTATCTACTTGACGCCTATGATACTTCTTATGGCTCAGTACAACCTGTACCTACAAAAGATCTATTGCCCATATCTGTCCTTGTTATCTTATATGTCTGGTGTTTCCCACTTTCTTCTCTTCTCCTTTGGACTGAGTTAATCTCTAGATGAAAGTCCTTCTTCGCCCTTGTTGAGATCCTCTTGAGTCACAGTCCTTCTTCACCCTTGTTGAGATCCCCTTGAGTCACAGTCCTTCATGTCTCAAGCACTCAATGAGCAAAGGTCCTTCTTTGATCTCTCTATGAGTCACTAAATCCAATATATGTATTGTTGTTGTGTCTTTCCCCTTCACCTAGCCTTGATTTTATAATCTTGATTTTTGACTGAATCAAACATAACCCTAATCTCCAAAGTGATTAACGGTTGAGATTAAATCTCACCTCACTTGAAATCAATGGCTAAGATTCATTTAATTCACTAATGCTAATAACCTTAGCATTTCATTAAATTAAACTCACTTTAATTATAAAAAACACTTTACTTTAATCATTCCTTTAATTAAAGTAAATTACTAAGGTTGAATGCTTTGGACGACTTCCACACATCTAGACACTTAAACTTGTGTAGAAGTACTTGTTCGATGCTACAAACATCGAAACCAATAGGGTTTTGAAGCCCTAAACCTTATCCTAATTCTAGCCATTAAAAACCTGGTAGAAGGAGGGAAAAGGGTTCACTTTTTCTTTAGTCACATGTCATTCCATAGTATGAGTAGGAGTGTGGACAAGATGCTAACAAAGAAGATAGACAAAATGTAAAAGGATATAGAAGACCATTTGTCTCACATCTTTGCAATGAGCTTGTATTGCTTTATATTATGTATTGTAATTTCCATTATAACAAAGATGAAGGGAACAATCTTTCATTCCTTGTTGGTTTACTCATTTGTATTTTCAATATAAAAATTTTGTTCCAACATGTGTGGCTTTGCTAGTATAGTTTTGTTTTTTGTTATAGTAGTTAAAAAATCTAGTTGATGTATTTTGTTTATGTTAAAATATTAAAAATACAAAAACATAGTCGCACAGATAAGCATAGGTTCACTATACTAATTTTAAGTGTAGATTTATTTTGGTAAGTCAACCATTGAAATATCTAAAGTGATTTACTACATCAACTAGAGATAAGATAACCATTAATATTTTTGGCATGTACAACTTTTTCCAAAGATAGATCATAATTAGATGTGCCACATAAAATTCAACTTATTCATTTATATACAAAGAAATTTCAAATATTAGAGTTAAAGAAAAATCATGATAAAAAATGAATAAAACACTATTACATCACTAATATCATATTTTAAATAAAAATCTTGATAAAAAATAATAAGACATTATTACATCACTAAAATCATATTTGAAATAAGGTTTGAAGGTACAACTTTTTCCCAAATACTCCACAATTTTCCATCCAATATGTTAGAGAATTTTTTTTGATTAAGCAAATAAACATCTCATGCCACAAAAGAATTTGAGTACAAGACACAAGTAGAAAATTATTGAGAGACAAAGAAAACTCTAGCACGTGTATGACATAAGAGACAACCCCTCCATTGGGTCCTATGAGTCCATGGGGATTAATTGATCTATACAAGTCAATGTAAAGGGTTATTAAGGATATGAGATCAAACATTATATTATTTTTACATCAAATATGTTTCTTGTTGTGAGGTTTATGTGTGATTGTGATGGGTTCTTAGTGCATGTTCCTTGAAAATTTAGGAAAAGATAGTGGGACCACCCTTTGATGTCCACCTCTTTGTCAACATCATCGTTGCCACATTCACCAATTCCACCAGCATACACTACCACCCCTTACTAATTCATTATTCGATCTGCCAAAAGTCAAGGACATAAATTAGCTTTCATAATTTCATTATGTGATCTATTTATGGATGGATTTTTGTAAACCTTCTGCTTAACTTTTGATACATTGTATATAATACAATAGATAGAGTAAAATCTTCTTGTTCCCTCCCTTCATAATGATACATTATACAATTGTGTTTGACAAAAAGACATATTAAATTAATCCCTTCTTTCAAGAAAACTAAATCATATTATCATTGAAAAAATTAAAAGATATTAAATACTTGTCAGATTAATAATATTTTTTATTAACTTTTTACAACACAAAATACATCATAACAAAATATTTTATACAAGTTTGTATTTACAATACAAACATACATCATAACAAAATATTTATAAAAACTTGTAATTAATTTTAACAAAATATTTATAAAAAATGGTAATTAATTTACTAAATATTTGAGGAATAGGAATATCATATCTTTTGCTTAAACTGTTTTTTTTTTTTTAAATGTGAAACTATAAACATGGTTTATATACAATAACATACTCATGCAGCGTGGTCCATACAAACTTCATAAATAACTTTTCTTTCTTTAACATAATCTTCATAGTTTATATATGAAATGTTTGTTGTAATATTTTTATATGATTTTTTATTAAAAATATACATAGTTTATATATATATGAAATGTTTGTTGTCATATTTTTAAATGGCTTTTTATTAAAGATATATATTTCATGAGCAACCTAACTTGTTTTGAATAGAAATCATAAACATTATTTATGATAACAAACTAATGCGAGATAGTCCATATAATTTTTCATTAGCAATTTGTTTTTTTTTTACATAATCTCCATAATCTATATAAAGTGTTTGGTATCATTTTCTTAGATGGACTTTATTAGAATCTATGTCATAAATACCTAGTAACCTATTTTGAATAGAAATTGTTTTTATTTTTTATTTTTATGACATATAATGCATTATAATAAAATAGTTTATAAATTTTGTATTATGAAACAAAACATATATTTTAACAAAATATTTTATAGAATTTGTATTTAATTTATTAAATATTTTAAAATAATATTTTTTTACTTATATATATTTAATTTAAAATAATTTTAAAAATTATAAATATTGTTTATATAACACAAGATATCAATACAATATAGTCTATATGAACTTTCATAAATAACTTTTCTTTATATAACTATGTTATATATATATATATATATATATATATAAAACATAGTTTATGTGAATTTTCATAGGTAATTTGTCTTTGTGTAACATTATATATATATATATATATATATATATATAAAATTTATTGTTATATTTTAAAATAATTTTTATTATAATATATATGTTATAAGCATGTTAATTGAGTCTATCTCGTGTGGTTGTAGGTAGTTGTGGGTTGGAGAATTATTCTTCACACCCAGGTTTTATTCTCTTAAGTGACATGTAATGATATATATGAGCATTTGTTGTAATGGATTTGATCTCCCATTGTTAACTACCTTTTTCCCTGAATAATCTAGGGTTTACCTCGAAATGAGGATAAGTACTTGGGGGAATGAGCTGAAGTACATTTGAATCTAGGAGAATGAGGGAAAGTACCTTTGAATCTAAGATTTACCATAAATACTATCCTCGAAATGAGAAAAAATACCTATGAAGAAACATTATATTCTTGAAAAAAAATATATCATAAGCTCCCTTACTTACTTTCAATAAAAATTATAAACATTATATTATTTTGAATAAAAATTATAAATATTATTTTAAATAAAAATTATAAACATCTATATATAACAACATACTAATACAACATAATTTATATAAAATTTTATGAACACTTTGTTTAACTTTCATAATTTATATATAAAATATTTGTTATCATATTCTTAAATATCCTTATTTATATATATATATATATATATATAATAAATACCCTCTTCTAACTTATTTTGAATAAAAATTATAAACATTGTTTAGGTGAGAGAACATATCAATGCAACACAATACACGTAAGTTTCCATGGGCAGCTTGTATTTGTATGGTCTTTGTTAGAATCTATATGTCATAAGCATCCTCTCACTTATTTTGAATAAGAGTTAAATAGTTTAAAATGATGACATATGCCACACTCAACTTAATATCAATTGACTTTTTTTTTAATAATTAAATTACATTGTGGATGTTTTTTAAGAAATCAACAACATATCAATCAATGGAACACAATACACATAAGTTTCCATGGGCAACCTTTATTTGTATGGTCTTTGTTAGAATCTATATGTCATAAGCACCCTTTCACTTATTTTGGATAAGAGTTAAATAGGTTAACATGATGACATATGGCACACTCAACTTAATATCAATTGACTTTTTTTAAATAATTAAATTATATTGTGGATGTTTTTTTTAAGAAATCTAACTAAATGCAGTATATATATTTAGAATATAAACTATGAAAGAGTTATTCATTATAAAGAGGAGATCATCATTTTTGTGATGCATTTATAATAATCACTTCTATGTTGGATGTGGGTTTGTTTGAATTCTTAAATAAGTTAGAGTTTACATATATGTTTGTTTGAATTCTTAAATAAGTTAGAGTTTACATATGGATTATGGATTGTCCACTATATTTTATTAGTTTGAGAATCCACAATACATTACATTTTCTATTTTTTTTATTTATTTATAATTAAAAAGAGATGGTATTACTTTATGCCATTAAAAAACGACACTTGTCGAAGAGTGTATTAAGACTTATCACTTGTTTTGTCACAGGTGTGGAAATTAGAATAAGTGGTTGGTACTGTGCATAGACTAGAAAGTGACATATGTTTAAACCGTAATAGCTTGCCACTTGTTCTGTCATATGTATGGAAACCAGAACATGGGGTTGGCATTGTTCATTGATCAGCTAGTGCACCAGAGTTTCATGGCAACAAAAAACATAACAACTAAGACCAAGAAATTAACTATAAAAAAGATAGACATGAGGCGACCCTGGGCTCTCTTCTTGGTGGACTGTGAAGGAATATGGTTGGCATCATGTCGGGCAGCAGCTCTTTGTTGGATCGCTTGATAAGGAATCAAACAGGAGATCCATGTGCTTGTTGAGGATGCTCTGGTTGTGCAGTTGCTCGTCCAGGTCCCTCCTCATCTCGAAAATTAGGGCCAAGTATTCCTTCGTGAGTTTGCATGATCTGGGTGGGTCGTGGTTGTCCAAAGTCGGTTGCATTGACGTATTTATATGTAAATCCTTGCTAGTTGGGTTGTGTGTTACCTCCTCATTCCATAATTCGCTCCATTTGATCTCTAGGTTGGTCGTGTTAGGGTCGGTGGAGTTCTTGCAATAATTCGGCAGCAGAGGAGGAAGTTCCTCCTCTACCAGACAACCTGTCATGGCCATATTCGAGAATTCAAGGAGATTTCAATACTTTCTTGTGTCATATGTTCACCGCGAGTATCCTGCAATTTATGAGGAATCTCCTTCCAGTGAGGAGGAATCTCCTCCTCCGCTATGCATCCTCCATAATTGGGCGCTAGAATAGGCGAGCGAAGCTCTTTCTGGGAATCCATGCCCCAGTTTTGATTAGAGTAGGGAGAATGGGATGGGATGCTTCTTGGAAAGGGAGAGAGAACAACAGGTCCAGTGCATCGGTGCCTGCCTACTTGACTGTAGTAGTCCAGCCCTTGCTTGGGCTTGTCTCTCTCACAAGGCATGGTGAAACTAAGTCCGGGGAGGAAGAATTCAGAGTGGAGAGGCCATAAATACTTGGGAGGGATAGAAGGAAAATTACAGAGGCATGGGAAATCCAAAGCTTGGCAGCCAGGGGAGAATGAGAGATCGAGGACAGAAATCAGAGATAAGGGCAGCAACGGGGAAATCCCTATGAGATGATGAGTGAGGTGATTGCTATGGAGGCCATGAATTCCAAAGTGTTGTGGGTAGGAGGCATCGTACCAGTACCAATAAACAAAAAAGCACCATTAGAGTTGTTGAACTATCCCGACGCTCTAGGCTCTAGTCAGAGTAAATGTTAGGCATTTCAAGTGAACCGAGGAGGGTGTTGGCAACAAGGGGATTTAACTGCCCTTGCTGCCAACGTGCCATGTGACATGCAGTCACCAGGTGTCACCCCATCCGAGGGAATACATTGTCTATCTTCAATAAATTAAAAATTTTAATTTAATGTTTAGAAAAATAAGTGTTAATCAATGACTGTTCTTCTTAATGTGCTCTTTTGGTAGTAACTCAATTATATTTACATCTCTTTGCACTTTTATAAACAATTGTTAGTATTATGTTTAGGTGTATTGATATTATTTATGGTTTTAAAGGTCATGTCTATTATAAATAGATGAAATGTAGCTTATTGTAAGGCATTATTAATATATAAGTAAATCTTCCAACTAATTATTGGTTGGGTGGCGAACACATGGTGTTCATTGCTTGCATATGCTCCAAAGACGGTGATTCTAACTAAGGGGTGGTATTGTTTCATTTTCAAAACTTCAGAATACTCCATGAAAGTCTTACAGGACACCTGGGTATTAAATGGAGATAGTCTCATGTTGAAAAGATGGAGGGTTGGTTTCAATACTGTATCAAAGTATTTCCAGCACAGACACATTTGGGTGCTCTTACCTGGCTTGTCGATTCAGTTTTGGAACGAGGGCACTCTTGCCACCATATGGAATGAACTGGGGCATTTTTTATTTGTTGAAGATTTTGTTCTCAAAGGAGCTGATAGGAGAATGGGGAAAATATTGGTTGAAATAGATGTTCACAATGGGTTATTGGAAGCACTTGATATTGAGTAGAGAGGAAATATTTATGGTAAAAAACACAACTATTTGGGCCTTCCGTTCCACTGTACTTTTTGCAGAAGGACTAGACACTTGCATAAAGACTATCAAGGGATATTCTCAGATGAATATTCTAAGTCGTCAATGCTCAGGAAGGCAACTTACAGTGATTCTCCGACTGAGGATCCTTCTTGGAGTGGGGAAGGCACTTCATCAGAGGAGGAAGTAATGAATACTGTTGTGATTGATTCTGATCTAGGTAAGATAAAACACCTTTGCCCCTCCTTTTTCTCCACTATGTTTGCCTTTGAGATCATTCGTTTAAATATTTAGATGGATTCTCCCAAAGTGGATATTATTGATATTATGGTAGTTGCAGGAGGTATTAACCTCTATGTCTAACCTTTGAGGAGACTAGAATATTCTGGAAAGTAAGAGAAACCCTAAAACATTGGATAATAACCCTAGAAGACAAGTCGGCTCAACAAAATAATTAATATTGAGTTATTAGCCTCCAGGAAGAGAAGTTGGTCTATTCAAGTGAGTTGGAGCAGTATAAATAGAGGGCACTAGAGCTCATTTGGACTCACTCACTCTCACAACTACATAAGGACAAGTGGTGTGCATGATTGGAGGAGAGTTACAACTGTTGTAGTGGTGACTTGGTCTTTCGTTATGGTTGGAATTTATGCTTGGTTATGGTTTGGACTTTCTTCCTGGTATACTATCTTTGGAGAGAGGTATGCTACCTTGGTTGGCTATTGGTTCTAGGGTTTGCTTCTAGAGGTAATTATTCTCTCTATCAAGGTTAAGGTGCTTGAGGGTGGCCTTTGTGCCTATGTATGGGTGACAATATTGATATATTGTCTACGGTGAAATGAGCACACCTATTATTCTAACAGGTTATGGTCCCACACTATCTTCGGACAGTCTAACCATTGGAATGTAGATTGGGAGGATTTTCTCAGTTACAGTTGCAGTTGCAGTCAAAGTTTTCGCTGCAACAACAAAACCCTAACCCTCATGTTAAGGCACCTTAAGTGAAGTGCTTGACCTAATTACTAGATAACCTAGTACGCCCTAGCCTAGTGCACCTCCTGGTACTCTCAGCAAGCCAAAATGTCAAGTTTTAAACTTTGGTCAAAGTCAATGTTTGACCAAGTCAAAATCTAAGGTTGACCAGTCAAAAAGTCAAAATGAAAGGAAATTATGAAGGAAGAAGACCTAGCATGAATAAAGTATATGTTGTGCTCGAGAGAAATATGTTGAAAGAAACATTATGAGGTTTACCAATCCCATAGCAGCTAAACCTTTGGTCTAGCAAAGTCATTATAAGGTTTACCGTCACAGTTGGGTAACAAAGGTATGCACCTATACATGTTCTTTTAATATGTATCATTAGCATGAGTGTGTTTGCAGGAAATGTACAATGAATTTTTTCCAAAGCATTGATCTTGGATTCAATGCATTCAGAAGGTCAACACACTCTCCAGAGAATATTGTTTTAAGTTTAAAAGACAGGTCATAAAGGATACTTGCTTCAGAAGAAAAGTAATCAAAGTGAAAAAATAGAAATACTCCAAGTTTGCATATCAAGTTTGACATATTTATTATTGTCACTTAAGTAAGAATTGATAAGTACTTAGCATCTTATACTACTCAGCATAATTATTTTCAAGCATGAAATAACACCTCCTCAAGGAGACATTTCTTTTTCCTGTTCTCAGACAAGATCATATTAGTAATGCTACCAAGAAACTATCCTTCATATGAAAGATGTTGTATCAGAAGCATTGTTGTTCTTATTGTCTCATGAACTCTATCATGAAGATGTCTTTCCAGGATTGTAGCAATTTCCTCTATCATTGTCCTTATTCTTTTTTCTTATCATAAACATATTGTCTTGGATATTTTTTTTGTTTATTGTCTTGTTTTGGGCATGTACCCTTGTGAAATATGTTGACAAACCTTGACGAACAATATTTGTGGAAGTTGTCATAGAAGAAGTTTATAAGGATGATACTTTGCAGAAAACAAAGAGAGATGCAACAAACAAAAGGATGGACTCTCTCAGATAGAGAGAATTGATTGTAGAATTCCAGAAACATGCAGTCTCATAATAAAAACAAGTTCTAGATATTGGTCATTCATGCATGAAGCTGAGATTAGGAGGGAGCCAATCCCTAGTGATATAATCCATTGAAGAATATGTGAAGACTTATAAATGGAAGCTTTGATAGATACAATACGAGATTTAGGGCTAGAGGGTTCTCCCAGAAGGAGGGAGAAGACTATGATGACAACTTATTCCAATAACCAGATATACCTCTACCTGATTCATTATATCTCTTGCAGTATCCATGGGTTGGAGATGGATGTACAGACTATTCTTCTCAATGAAGTAATTGAAGAAGAAGCACATGTAGAGAAACCTCAATATTTTTAGGTATACTAGAAAGAGACCCATGTATGCAGATGGAAGACGATCTTGTATGGATTCAAGCAACTTGGGGCAAAGCCTCTCATGTACAACATCCGTGTGGTGAACACTTCTTATGACAAAGGAAGTGTATTGAAATTGTTCTTCAAAAGTCCGGGATAATGGATTACAAATCCATGTAAAACTCCCATGATGACAAATATGAAGAAGTTGAGAGACTCTGATCCAATAGACCCATCCCTGTATCGACAATTAAATGTCTTGTTGAAGTATTTGAGAATACTCCACTGGATATTTGCTTTGTTGTGAAAATAGTTCCAAGTGGAACCTATCCATGAGAATTGAATAATTACAAAGCATGCCTTGAAATGTCTTCATGGGACATTTGAGTTATGATATACAATTGCATGGATTTATCAATTCAGATTGGGAAGGGAGTGCAGATAACATAAGAAGTGCTTCTTGAATATGTTTTAGTTTGAGCTTTGCCATGATATCATCAGCTAGCAGGAAACATAAGTTTGTTGCACTCAACACTACAGAATCATAGTATATTGCAGCTTGTGATGCTTGTACGAAAGCAGTGTGGCTCTCTAAGATGTTTTATGAACCGTTTGATTAGGTGTTGGTTTCAACCGTGATATATTGTGATAACCAGAGATTGTGTGAAGTTCTCAGAGAAATCAGTGTTCCATGATAGGTCGAAGAACATTAATATCAAATACTATTTTCTCTGTGATAAAGTCCAAAGGGGAGAAATAGTTCTCCAGTATATCTCCACTGATGAACAAATAGTAGATATTTTGGTAAAGCCTCTGTCCAAGATGAAAAATTTGTGCACTTAATGGACAAGCTGGAATCATGGAGATGACTTCCTTATTGGAAAGGGAAGTGATTACTTCCCAGGTTGGGAGGGAGCACTGATATGTTATTGATATATGGACAATAATTTTCCAGTTTGGAAAATGGTTCAAGTTGGGTAGTCACTTTATAGTATGGAAAGTGGTCCAAGATTCTTGATGGATGGTCCAGGTTGGGCAGTCACTTTCCAGTTCATAAAGTGGTCCAATATTTTTTTATGGACAGTCATTTTCCAGTTCTTAAAATGGTCCAGAACGGATAGTCGTGGTCCAATAGATTGCCAATGTACCATAGACATTGATTCCCCTTGTGGCAAGTGTGGGGGAATGGTCTAAGAAAATCATTCTCCTTGGCAGTCACTATGAGAAGTGGTCAAGCATAATGGTCCTCCTCTCTGGGCATTCATTCTTTCGAAGTTCATAGTTGTGAGAAATTTTGAAGAATTGTCTGATGTAGGAGGTTGGTGTAGGACAATCATTTTCATAGGAAATGGTCCGGACAATAATTCCCTATTGCAGACTCATTCTCTCCAGGTTACACTATGAATCATGCTGGAAGAATGGCCCAGTTAGGTTGAATGGTCCAGGTTCAGCAATCAGGGACATCCATTTCCTAGGGAAGACTCATTCTCTCCAGGTTGCACTATGATTAGTGCCAGGAGAATGGCCTAGTTAGGTTGAATGGTCTAGGTTAAGAAATCATGGATAATTATTCTTCTATGCTTGGGAAGAATAGTCCAGATAGCCCATGGATGATGTTTAACTTTCTGAGCACAGATGCTCGTCCATATCTCACATATGTGAGTGGAAGAATGGCCCAAATGACTCAGTTTGTATCATGATATTATTTATACAAGTTGATATCGGATGATATAGACTGTTGTGGAGATTATATGTCTCTAGACAGTAGTTGTATGCTAATGTGGTGGATGTGATCCACTGGTAATGACGGTGTGTCATTGGTTAGTAGTTGTGTGCTACTAGGAGTGGTTGTGTACCACTGGATAATAGTTGTATACTACTATGGATAGACACAATTGTGTTCTATTGGATGGCATTATAGCAACAATATGCTACTATTTGATTTAGGGATAATTTTAAGGATGGAAATTTATATTAAAATGTAGAAACTTGGGCTAATCTTACTGGTAATTAATATGAAAAATGTAAAACGTTTGGTGATATATTTGTAAAAATATTTAAATTTCTAAGGATTTTATATAGTTTCTATAAAATTTTAGAGATGTTTAAGGTAGAATAATTTTATTCTATATAATTTGGGCGAAACATTTTTAGAAAAAATGTAAATTGGCCAATCTTTTTTGGGGAAAAACCATGGAAAATTATCCCATTTGCGAAATTTAGCCCCTAAAATCATCTATGATATGATTTCCATGGATACTACCACTAGTGTTGAAGTTGATTTCCAGCTAAGTGGATAGTTAGTGTGTTGGTGGACAAACATTCTCCAGGTGGAGAATGGTCCAGACAGAACAGATTGCCGATGGACAAGCATTATCTCTATGGAGAATGGTCCGGGTTGACAAATTGTTGACGTATCATGGACTGGTATTTTTCCTAAGGCACATATTGTGGCCTGAGTAGGAAACTGGTTTAGGACCGATATTTTCTAAGGCATATGGGTAGAGATTGATCTCTATGGTACATATGACCCGATTAGAAAAGAGTCTAAGACTGACATTCCTATAGGAATGGTCTCTGTATCCCATAGGGTGGATTTCAGCATCTGGGAGGACTAACATTCTTCTAGGACGTAGGTCCAAATTAGAAGAATGATTCTTGTAGCACATTTAAGATCTTTCAACATCTATTGGAACAACTGTTCTTTTAGGACGTATGTCCGGATTAGAAGAATGGTCCTTGTATCACTTTGTTGAGTGAGTGACTTTTTCATCATCATGTCTGATTAATCAGATGGAGTATGGCCTCGATAGATGATGCAATTGATGCTATAAGATGATATTGATAGTGGTGATGGTGCTCATGATGTGATCATGAGATATCCTGTGTGGTTATGTTGTTGCCACTAGTTGAATGGTATGTTTGTGCTCAAGACCATTACCTTTAATAACTCCCTATCTAGGAGGGAGTGTTGATATTATGGTAGTTGCGAGAGGTATTAACCTCTACATGTAACCTTTGATGAGAATAGAATATTCTGGAAAGCAAGAGAAACCCTAAAACATTGGATAATAACCCTAGAAGACAAGTCAACTCAAGAGAATAATCAATATTGAGTTATAGCCTCCAGAAAGAGAATTCGGCCTAGTCAGGTGAGTTGGAGCAGTATAAATAGAGGGAGATAGAGCTCATTTGGACTCACTCACTCTCACAACTACATAAGGACAAGTGGTCTGTATGAATGGAGGAGAGATGCAACTACTGCAGTGGTGACTTGGTCTTTGGTTATGGTTGGACTTTTTGCTTGGTTATGGTTTGGACTTTCTTCCTGGTATACTAGCTTTGGAGAGAGGTATGCTACCTTGGTTGGTTATTGGTTCTAGCGTTTTCTTCCAAAATTATGCTCTCTATCAAGGTTAAGGTGCTCAGGGGTGGCCTTTGTGCCTATGGTTGGGTGACAATATTTCTATATTTTCTACGGTGAAACAAGCACACCTATTATTCTAACATATATTTTTGCAAATACAACTCCTGAGAGACCTATCAGGGAGTTGAAGAGGGAGGGTGACAATATTGATCTTGTTGGTTGCACAGAACTGGGTGTCTCTGACCAGTCAAATAATACTCCTCGGGACTGGGTGTCTCTAACCAGTCAAATAATACTCCTCAGGATTGTATTGGAGATTTGGGGATTCTCTCTATTGTGGATGGATTCGGTAGTGAGATGCCACGAGGCTGGAGTTGGAATTTGGAGAGAGCTCCCTTGGGGAATTAATGGAGACTCTAGTTCCATCATACTGAGACATAGTGATAAAGAATCCACTAAATTTTTATGAAGGGCACTCGAAGGTCATATGTGGGAAGGAAGTAAAGTCTTCTAGGGAATATGTGCCTGAGACTATATTCCCAGGTAGATATTTGAATAAGGATCTCTGGATGGGTGGTTTGGGGATAGATGTTTCACCCATAAAGATGAGAAGTGCCCGCATAAACGGTTTGGACAACAGAGTTGACTCGGACAAACAAGGCAGTAATATCACTGATCACAGGACTCTTAGAGGACTCAAATCCCTAGCCAGGGATAAATAATGAAACTCCTATCTCTAAACTTAAGGGGAGATGGAGGGACTCCAAAATTTGCCTCCCTCCGAAGATTTTTGTCCTGTATTTTTCTGGATATTCTATTTTTGCAAGAAACCATGGTGGAAGAAGTGAAAGCAATGGCCTTAGTGTCAAAATTATTTCCTAGTTGGTATTGCTATGCCATAGAATCTGTGGGTCTTTCTGGGGGCTTATGTGTAGCTTGGAACCCTACCAGGGTTTTTCTTTTTCCCTTTGTAACATGTGAAGATATTCTCCTTGAAGGAACTCTTCTTAAGGGAAACCATACGGTCTCCTTATTATATTTTTATGGCCCTTGCACAGATAGAAAATCTTTATGGGATATTATGGTCAATATTTTCTTATTAGCCACAAAAAACATTATCCTTGCAAGCTACCTAAACTTTACAGTGTTCGTTAGTGAAGTGTGGGGCTCCAAAGAAAGATTAGACCCTATGGCCGAGTTTTTTAAAGGAATCTTTCAAGACTATGGACTTGTTGATAGTGTTCCTATTGATTATGTTTCTACATGGTGCAATGAAAGAGGAGGGTTAGAGGGCATATCCAAAAGACTAGATATAGTGTTTATGTTGGAAGATCTTGTCTCTTTGGTAGGGAGGTACAGATCCTGGGTTGCTTATCCTTACATATCTGATCATGCTCTGGTTGTGTTGTCATTTGATGAAGGTCATCGATAGATAACATATCCTTTCAAACTAAATCTTATATGGCTAGAAGAGAAGGATTTTAGTGATTTAGTTAAATCGGTGTGGAAGTCCTCAGAGTTGGATTCAAAACTTTCAGCGATGAGAAAATTGGTATGGAAACTAAAAGCTCTAAAACAAAAAATGATTGGAAAGGATAAAGTACAAAAGAAGTCGAGACTCCTTGAGTTAGAATCTATAGAGGATGAGTTAGAGAAGTGATATAAGTCTAAAGCCAGTGGGAGGGCATCAGTGGATGTTGACATATATATCAAAGAGTTGGAAGATAAAAGGAAAAATTATTTGTTAGCCGAAGAAGAAACATGGAAACAAAGTAGTAGGGTCATTTGGCTACAACAGGGAGATCATAATACCAATTTTTTTCACCATTATTCTAGTCATCGAAAAAATCGAAATGCAATATGGGAGATGAAGGATGACAATGACATTAGTCATTTTGGTCAGGAAGACATCGAGACTTAAGCTCTGAGACACTTCAAATATTTCTACGTTGGTTCTGGGTAGAGCACCATTGTTGATCAGGTGAATGTAGTGCAATATTATGCTATCTTTTTCTTTAAGAGAGATGCTCAGGAGCTTGAAAAACCTAGTTCTATAGAAGAAATTAAACTTGTATTGAAGAGTTTTTCCAAGGACAAGAGCCCTGGAACAGATGGTTGGATGGTGGAATTATTTCTCTCGTTCTTCGATTTGATTGGGAATGGCGTTTTGGAAGCAGTGGAGGAGTCAAGGAGATCTGGATTGATGGTAAGTTCTTTAAAATCGACCTTTATAACTCTTATTCCTAAGGTGGATAAGCCTTCTAGCTTTGGGGACTTTACGCTTATTTCCCTTTGCAATATTGCATATAAAATCATTGCAAAGATCATAACGATCATATTGAATCCGTATCTATCTAAGTCTTTATCATTGGAGCAGTTTGGTTTCTTAAAGGGAAGGGATATTTTGGATGCGGTAGGAGTAGCACAAGAATGTTTACACAACATTAAATCCAAAAAATTGAAAGCCTTACTATTAAAATTGGATCTCCAGAAGGATTATAATTGTGTTAATTGGGATTTCCTCGAGATGGTCCTACTAAAGATTGGTATTGGACTAATGCTAACTAACCGGATCATGAATTTTGTAAATACAACATCCTTTGCGATCCTGGTTAATGGCAGGCCTACCTCATTTTTCAAAAGTGGTCGTGGGCTAAGACAAGGTTTGCCTTTATCACCTTTACTTTTTATATTGGTTATGGAGGGTCTCAGTTTAATGCTCAAGTAGGCACAAGAATATGGTAAAATGTCGGGGGTTAAGACCTCAAGAATCCTTAAGATCATTCTCTTACAGTCCAAGGATGATGTCTTAATCATGACCAAATCATTGGTTTCTGACTAGGAGGAGATATAATCCATTCTATCCTTATTTTGTAGAGCATTGGGTCTAGTTATAAATCCCCTCAAATCTTCCTTCCATTATTATGGTCTTGAGGATTATGAATTGGATGTTTACAAGGCTATTTTTCCCTTCAAATTTGTTGACTTGGATTGAGGTTTTTGTTTCCTTGTCTTTTACCTCAAGCCTGCAAATTATTGTGTAGAGGACTAGAGATGGATTTTAAAAATATTTGAATGAAGGATAGGGCTTTGGTGTCATCGTTGACTGTCTTTGGGTGGGAGGTACGTTCTTGTCAAAGTGGTTTTAGAGATTTTACCAGTGTTATGGTTGGCATTTGCAAATATCCCTAATTCTATTCTATCCAAAATTAGACAATTGATGTTTAGATTTTTATGGTCGGGTTATGGGTTTCCGAATGAGTTCATATTTGTAAATGGGAGGATATTTCAAAGCCAAAATATTATAGTGGTTGGGGTTTTAAGCACCTGATTTGGTTCAGTAGAGCCTTAGTTCCCAACACTCTTTGGCATTGTTTGATGAAGGATGGATTATGGAATAGGGTGATAATGGACAAGTATATTTCTTCCTCCTTGCTGGTGTCTTGGCTTAGAATACCCTCTATGAATTCTCACAAAGTCTCCAACACTTGGAGATGTCTACTCAAATATTTTCATGTGGTGGCACATTGGATTGCTTGGAAGCCAGGATCTGGAATGACCATTCAACTTGGAGAAGATTCAATTCTTGGGTTGGGTAAGAGGTATTGTTTATCTCGCAGTCTCATAGACTCTCTTAGGATGAGGGGATTCCATTTTCTTTATGAAATGGTAGACTTGAGCAGGCAAGGTGTTATCATGTCACATTGGAAATCAACAATGGATATGGGCTTGGTTGGTTTAGAGGCAGCAGAATGAGATCGTTTTTGTAGATCCCTGGTTCATGCAGGTATTTTTTTGTCAGATTATTCAGATGAGTTAGTTTGGACATGGAGTAATTCCTCAGGTGTCATCACAAAAAAAAGTGCCTATTGTTGTTCCTGAGTTTATACTTTAAGGCTCTAAAGTATACCGTCAAGGCATCCGAAAAGATAGAGAAAGTTAAGGATAGAAAATTCAGTTATACAAAACAGTTCTATGGTTGGTTTCTTATTTGTCTCTGTCTAGCTTCCCAATTTTCCTGGATACTAATATCCCTTTCAATTGTTGCCCACGAACGTTCTAACTCAACTCGGTTATTTGATGTTTGTAAGATGGTGTTAAATAAATTTAAGGCAATGCTCGTTTGATCTGATAGTCCAGGCTCAATATTGGGTTGTCTTGTAACTGGTACAATCATGAGAGATAAAGAGTGAAAAGATAAATTCTTGTGTTTTATTTTAGGGTTTGCTATTTCTGTTTAAAAATATGTAAGAAGAAATCCAAAACCTTGAATTAATAGTATGATGAAACTAAAGTCCGTTTCCGGTATCTGAGTTAAATCTTGAAAAGGGAATATGCATGAAATGAAAAGAAAACATAAAGCTGTCGAACAAGGTGAGGCATCAATTAAAGAGGAATCTCACATTGTGGCAGAAGAAGAAAATAGTTAGGAAAAACTCTTAATGAAGCATATGATATTGAAATCTAAAACATTTACAGGTCTTGTACCTGTTGATAGCCGATACAGAGGAAAAACTGTAAACGATTAAATTGCAAGAATAATTAATCACCACAGTAGAGGTTGTACTAAGTTGTAGTTAAGCATTCATCAAAGAGATATGTGAAAAATATGAAACAACATAGAAGCACATAACTCAAACTTGACCATATCCGGAATATTCAATCTGTATTTGTATTAATTCAAAAATATCTTCAAAATATTCTTTACAATGCACCTAGAAAAAGCCTTCTTTCAGTCTCATGAAATTATACTTATAGCATATCACCAATATATTGATGGTTGGTGATTTCCTAACTCCTAGGGCAAACAGTTACAAAAATGCAAACCTCAACCGTTTGCATGATTATCTTTTATTTTTCTATTGTCTTGATAATATAAGATTTCAAAATGATACTTCATTGTTTTATTGAAGTATCTCCTTCTTATGACCCAATACATTCAATACATTTTTCAAGAAAGTGTACAAAATTTCTGGGAGGCTCTGGAAAATCTTTCGCTTCAAATAGATAAAATTTTCTTTGAATTTTTGGAAGCCGGTCTTCAATCCCCTTACCAACAAACCTAATTGATTGCAATTTTAAGTTTAGTTTCACTAGCCACATGTCTATTAGAGTAACATCAATTTCCTTTAATTGTGAAATTTCCATCTGAATTTCATTCAAACCCTCTTTGAAATTCAATTGGTGTCTTACAATGTTTATCTGTCCTAATTGCCCAGTGCAATTGTCTCTTCCAATACCTAATGATCCCTTGTCCAATAAATCAAAGATTTCTTCGCAATCGTCTTTGATTTCTTTGGTTATTTTCTTGTTTTCTGTTATGTTGGTTTCCCATACTTTGAGCATGATATCGCCTCTGATCTGCTCTACAACAGATAGTGATCTAAAAATGAAGAAGACTTGTATTCTTGAAATTAATTTGCAAGTAAAATTTATGTGTTAAAATGAAAATGGATCAACTTTGCAACACAACTTTAATAGGATTTACTCATTCAAGATGCATATAAACAACAACAATAACAGTGAACAAAAAACACATAACACAACAAATGATAAAGGAGTTCACCCCTCTCTTGGGCTACATCTCCTGGTCCAACTTCCAATGGATCATTTGTATTATTTGCTCAAAGTGCTCAAAAATTTTCTTTACAATGCTCAAAATGCCAAATAGATTGCTCCAATGTCTTCAGAACGTCCAAAAACCCCTAGCTGGGCTTTTTCGGCACCTCGTTTGGCCAAAAATTGAAGAAGATAGGCTTCCTGGAAGCCCCCCTTCAAGCTTGTTGTCTCTGCATCTACAAAACGCACCCTTTTGGCTCAACCTAGCCCACATGGATATTTAAGTGTAAAAACTTAGCACCGGATGCAACCGCACGAACTGTGCAAAATGTAGGACGGTTACGGGCGCACCTAGCCCCTAACCGTAAAGGGAAAGGTCATATGACCCATGTGACCGCGCGTTTAAAAATAAGGGCCAAGAGTTTATATAACCATTTGAACCGAATTTGAATCCAAACCAAACGCATACCCACGTGCACGCGTCATGATATACAGTGGTCATATGGCAACAAATATGTGACCGGAGGCTGGGGCTAAGCCCCAGCCCGGACCCCTGCACCAACATATAACAAACTCAAATTCAAATGTATTTAAAACCATACATATAACAAGGCGTATAGTGGGGCGCATTGGTAGCGCATACTATGCAAAGGCTTTATATGTGGGGAGAGGTCACGGGGTCAAACCTGATGGACTCCAATAAAGTTTTATACAACAACCAATAACAAGGTGCCATGTGGTAGCCCATGACTGGGCCACGTGGCACCGTACGACCAACCAAACACTGCCATGTGTTGCAATGTCATTCACTCTCAGCTGCCAACTATCTGCCACTTAGCTCTGCCACGTGTTGTACGGACTGTCACGTCAGCAGCCGTACGGACTGTACAGTCAGCACCCTTTTTTTTTTCATGTTTGTCATTTTGAACAGAACGTGATTTCTCTCACTCCCGGCGTCTGTTTGAACCCAAACGAGTTGTGTTGGGTTCGTAACAATGAGGCCTACGCTCTCATTTGATTTGAAGCGATTCCAAGCACTTTGAATTTTTGAGCAAAATTTGATCCCCTGGATCAGATAGCTTCGGAGTTTTCGATACCTCTTCATTTTCTGAACATACAACTGCCTTTTGGAAAGTGGCCTTGGTTTCTTTAGATTATTTTTCTTTAAAAATAATATTATCAAAAGAATTACTTACTTCTTGAAAATAATCCTGAATAATCTCTACTTTGGAGATTAATCTTTGTTGCTCTGCTTCTATCCTCGTATGTACTTCCAATGGCAGGTCCTAAAAAAATTTCAAGTCTATCAACTGATTTTGAATGGAATTCAATCTCTCCTGCAGTTGTCTTACCAATTCTTCTTGTCGAATAACCTGTATTTGGCTAGTCTGCATCTTCTTGTTCATCTCGTCTAGACTTGACTTAAGCGATTGAATTTCCTGTTTGTCAACAACCCTGGCTTGATCCAGACCTTTATTTATTTCTTCTATGATATTTTTGTCGGTATCTTTTAGTTGGTTTTGTAACTGGACTATCCTATGGTTACTATGTTTCAACCTTGTTCTCATATTGTCAACAGTGAATAGATTTGTTGTTACCAGAGCTCCCATGGAGCCCGCTACCTCTGTAGTGAAATATTCCTCTTCCAAGTTCCTCCCATCTACCATCACCATGTGTTTCCTTACCATACCACCTTCTCTCATATACATCTCCTACTTTAATACAACCTTCCTCTTTTTACTGAAAAAGTAATCAGAGGGAGGTATTTCTTCTCTAGAGACAGGGGTGAGGTCACTAGCATATATGAGTCCTATCTGAGGGAGCCCAAAAGTAGATTGTAAAGGGGTCGAGGAAGCAATGGGATTACCCAACTCTGTGGATTTTGTTTCCCCTATTGTCTTGGGGGTATCAACATGAACAATAGATGATGAAGGGGGAGTAGATTGACTAGACTCGGGAGGTGTCCCAGACCTTTTTTCTGTTTCTTCTCCTTGATTCTCTGTCTGTGGGACTTCTTTGTTTTGTGAAGATCCTTCGACCCCCTGTGAATTTTCCTCAGTGTCTGCTTTATCCTGCGCTTTCTGTCTGAAACCTGGGGGAGTGTTTTATTGTTCTGGAGGAGGTGTTGTTGCTTCTCCCTGCAATACCTTGGGAAAATCACTTTGTCTGTGTCTTTGGAAGGTTATAAAAATGGTTTGCAAGTCTGATGATAATGTTTGTACCCTGTCTAACACCTCCTCATATGTTTTGACCCCTTTGAAAATGTCATCACGAGGGGATTCCTCATGTTCATATGCTTTCATGCCACACTAAGCCATGTGATTTCCCACTGTTTGATAAGGGTCATGTTTCCTGTGTTCGAGATCCACCAACTTGACCTCCTCTAGAGCTGCAACTTCAACCTTGGAATGACCCAAGTTGAGTAGCGAAAACCTTCCAATATGTACGGGAAAAACTGGCCAAAAATTCTTTTGAGTTGTCTTTAGTTCTATCCCAATACCGCCTGTTATTATATGATGAGCTACCTCCCTGCACACCAGTCTATCAGGGAGGAATTTCGAAAGTGCATGAGGAGGGATCGAACATCCGAAAACCCTCATATAGGAGAAATTCTCCTCAATATATCAATCAACAACCACCTTGAGGTTTCCTATGATCGACTCTAAAATACGGGGGGGTACACAACCATACAACATCTGATGCACTGGTATCCCCACAAAATGAAAAATTTCGTAAAAAGAATCCTTAGCATTTTCTTCCCATGGCTTAGAATGATATTTATGAATAGGTTCAGTGCAAGTTGGGTTCCAACTCCAATTCATCAAAGGGAAAGGAGTCATGAAACATATAACGTCCATAATGTATGTCGACATGTAAAAGGCTATGGGTTGGCCACTGGATCTCGTGGTTTGATACTCTATAACCTCCTTAGCTAGGTTATCTGATAGAATCTTGTTTCAATTGAAGCTATAGCCTTCGGCTGCTTCATATAAAAAGGGCACCCATTTTGCAGGGAAATGGGTAGGACTTTTCTTCCCGAAAAGTATACATAACATCATAGCCACATAGACCATGTACTCATTCAATGAGGTTGTGGCATAAACGCTATGGGTATCGGACCTGAATTTTGCTGGGTGTCTCCACCAGTCTTTGATTATGCCGGGGTATATTTGATCTACCTCTGTGCATTCTTTCCTTTGAAATTCACTTACAAACTCTTTATTATAAATGTACTTAGAATTGTGAGACAATTTGTATATTACTTGTATATGCTCTGGTCTGAAAGAGCCGACGATGACCCCTCGGTTGTCCAAAATGCTTCTCGTCTTCACGTATGTCCTCTCTAAAGCCCAACTGATCATATCGTTGTATTTCATGAGTCTTGGGCGCGTAGCTACTTTGTGAAGTTCGGACTCTGCTATGTCTCGAAGTTTGTTTTCAGAATCATCGGGAAAATTCTTGATTTTGTAGTCCAAGGTTTAAAAAATTTGCCTCCAGGATTTGATGGAATCAATGGCATGCAGTGTAGTATCAGATATGACATCTCCTTCCAGGCTTGAGCTTTCAATTTCTTCTTCACTTTTCTTAGGTGCCTTTCTAGGTGCCATAATGTTCGCGCTAGAATGAAAACCTGTTTGTAGAAGGAAAATGTATAAGCTTGAATAAATGCAACTCATTCCTGATTGTAAAAAGCAAGAATGAAATTAGAACTATAGAACGTTTATTAACCTTTATCTTATCTTACAATGAGCGTATTGACACAGACAATTAGGAATTAATGTTTTAATGAGGAAGATACACCTGGAGATATGCCTTCATATCAAAAATATCTCCATTTTTCCATTATTAATACTGTCACATATCGACGATTTCAAACTGGAGTTTCGAAAGGACTGCTTTCAACAAATCCCGAAATGTGAAACGCGAAAAGTAGTTTAGTCATTATTAATCCAATTTTAAACTAACTTAATTTAGTTTTAGACTTTGTTAAAAAATCACAATTTTGCATTTCAGAATTTTGGGGATCCTTTACCCAAGAGGTATGTCATAAGAAAACCCTGAATTGCGAAATCGCGATGGGATTAATTTAGGCGCTAAACACTTGTATTAATGCTTTAATTAATTGAGATTAGTAATTAATTTATTGTTTTCGGAAAAACGGGGATTGGACATTCGAGGGTCAACATTTTAAAATCACTTTGATACAAGAAAACCTGAATCGCGAAAGATTGATGAATTGTTGATTGTGTTTAAGATTTTAATTAATCACGACTAAAGGGTGCTTTGTGAAATGCACGTAGAGACTTATAACACTCATTTTTTCTTTTTCATTTCTTTAAATATGAATCCTTTTCGGGATTTCGGCACCGAGACTCTGGAGTTGTTAACTAAAAATCATACCTCGTGAAAAGTTGAATCCCAAAACCCCAAAAAAATCGACGGACTTTTGATTCCTTTTTAGGACTAAGGGTGACTCCATGACTAGGAAAAAGCGAAGTTTCAGGTTTAAAGGGAAAAAAAATTAAACTTCGTGTCAACATTAGGCTCCATCTAGGGATCTTGTTTCCTTTTGGGATGAGAAGAATATGTAGACCAAGTGCCTTCATTGGGTAAATGGGGTCAATAATTCAACTTTGTGAAATAGACTAGGAGAAAAAATCAAAACAGGATTTTAGGATGTCTACATTTGACTTTGAAAACTCTTCAAAAATTAAAATGTCCGATGATCTCTAGTTAGGTTCTCAATGGATTTCCTTTTCTGAAACTGACCTCAGATCTATGTAAGATAATCAAAACCAAATTAACCATTCTACCAGGTTTCACCTGATTCCATTTGCATCAAGGTAAAGTAATTTCAATGTGTCAAATTAGGGGATCCCAGAAACCTATAATGTAAATCCAGCTGAAAGAAGAAAAGTTACCAGAGCATCTTGTAATTCATGTATACCAGCCTTATCAGATATAATGATATTGTTTCACTGCCAGCGAACCTGTTCAGTACCCCAGTGAAGTTATCAGACTTCCCATATTGAATTTCCTTTCACCACTTCATTGTTTTCTAGCATTTAAATGCTAAGATGAGGGAAATCAATATAATGAATTTCCTTTCATCTCTTTGGACTAGATGGGGGCTATGAATATTGAATTTACTTTCACCATCTGTCTGTATATACTTTTTAATATGAAGTGGGGGCAATAAATCAGTATGTAATATACTCGGGAAGATATATGCTTGAATTTTTTAACAACGGAGGCATGTCAACTCACTTAAATAGCTCTGGGTTAATCTTCTCTTTTGCCTTCAAACATCATTGGCTTCAGGGAAATTCTTAAGGGAAACTTCTTGATATATTTTTAAGGAATTTCCTTGAGCAAAACCAATCATTTTATTCCTGTTAGGAAGGCTAATAAGGTTAGGATTAACCTAGACATACTTCTGGTTCAGCTAAAGTTAAAGAACTATAAACTCAACCTATTCTCGTTTTTGAAGGTTTGTTTGAGAATTTTTAGAACCAAAGTGAGACCTTTCTTTTCTCAAGGAAATTATGATAAAACATCCAGGGTCAGGCGGGAAGCAGGATTTACCGTGACTAAGGGGAAGGTAAAGGGCTTCAGAAAAACTACTGCACACATGACCGTTCTTAAATATTTTCTTAGTTAGCTTTCATAATTTTTCGTTGGGTCCCCCCTTTCTTTTTCACTTCCTTATTTGAAAATTTCAGTGATAATATTAGCATCAATTGAACTAATGATTCATTCATTTGTATCTTTTAGGGTAATTTAGCTTGAATTTTCATAGCATAATCTCATACCTTGGTAACTCCTATGTTGCCAGCCAAAAAGGCTATTAATTTATTACATTTTTCATTGGAATATATATATATATATATATATATATATTCATGCATGTCACCTTTTTAGCATCTCTAGTCTCTTGGTTCGTCAATAACTTTCCTGTGAAATAAATAGCATACTAATTGTCAGGAAATCTCATGGAACTATAAAGTAAGCATGAAAACAAAACGGTATGTACAATGAGAGTTCATGAATATAGTACTGCATGAAGTATTTAAGGTACCTCCCATTTACAGGGGCGTTGATAATGTCTCCATCGAGATTTTCTAATGAAAAAGCATTTTTTCCCTCAGAAGTCGAAATCTTATATGGGCTGGACCAGATTGGATCAAACTTGCCATGTTTACTAGTGTCTTCTTTCTTGACTTTTATTTTTATTTTAAAAACTTAAAATAGAAAACTTACCGAAAGAAATGGAACTATAAAGTAAGCATGAAAACAAAATGGTATGTACAATGAGAGTTCAGGAACATATTACCGCATGAAGTGTTTAAGGTGCCTCCCATTTACAGGGGCGTTGAGAATGTATCCATCAAGATTTTCTAATGAAAAAACATTTTTTCCCTCAAAAGCCGAAATCTTGTATGGGCCGGACCAGATTGGATCAAACTTGCCATGTTTACCGGTGTCTTCTTTCCTAGCTTCCCATTTCAAGACCAGATCGCCAGGGAGGAAATCTCTATCTTTAGCTTTTTGATCGAATAAGGCCTTCATGTTATCCTGATATCTCTGTAACCTTTCATTTACTTTGGCCCTATTTTGTTGAACTTCAACAAGCTGGTTTATCCTCCTGGTAACGTCGTTGGGTTCTTCATTTGAATCTTGCTAAAGTTTCATTACAGGTAGAGAAAGATTTATTGGTAAAATGACGTCA
Organism: Picea engelmannii; assembly: GCA_009831015.1. Lineage (NCBI taxonomy): Eukaryota > Viridiplantae > Streptophyta > Pinopsida > Pinales > Pinaceae > Picea > Picea engelmannii. The sequence goes on from ML787027.1 coordinate 84,631, forward strand.
GTTCCATATACCATCTGAAAAGGGCAAATCCCAATTCATCTTTTGGTACTTATCCTGTTAGCCCATAGAGAATATTTTAAATAGATATGCCATGCTTTCTTGTTTTCAGTCAAAACCTTTTTAATCAAGGTAATTAGACTTTTATTAGATGATTCAGCTAGACCATTACCCTATGGATAGTAAGTTGTGGAGTGTCCTAGTATGATGTTGTATTTTTGGCAAAATATTATCATGGCCATTGACTTAAATTCTTGTGCATTATCAGTGACTATCTTTCGGGAACAACCAAACCTCGATAAAATATTTTCTTCTAGGACACTGATTACTACTGAGTCAATTGCATTTCTCATGGGAATAGCTTCCACCCATTTAGTGAAATAGTCTGTAGCAGTTAGAATCTGTTAGCATCATAAGTCATCCATGGATTGCAGCAAGAGCAGAGCCCGACGCCCATCAGTTTATGTCACGATTTGTTTAATGGGGTGATCGAATGGAAGTTAACTCAAAACGATGTGGTTCTAACTCCAAAACTAGGCCAGGCATGCATGGGCAAGTGAGGTCTTAGATAAACTCCAGACAGTAAGTTGTAGTAAGGGTGAGTAGGGGGAAGACTTGTATAAGAGAAAAGAAAAAATCTGTTGTAAACATCAGGTTTCTAACAGACTGTAGGGGAAAACATCTAAACGCAAGATCTTCTTACATTTGAATGCAGAAAACTGGAGAATACAACAATGCAACGATAAATCCTTTGTCATAACATAATTGCAATAATTCTCATGAATCAGTCGATCACGAACTCTCTCAGTATGAGATGAAAACTAGACGGAGTGAGAAGACTGTCTGTCATTAAACAAGAAATCTTACATACAGATGCATAACCAGAGAACTAGAGTGTTTGTTAAAACTTTACAATCAGGGGATTTTCTCTACCATCGATAGATTACAAAATACAAATACTGAGTCTATATACTCAAAAAAATTCGCCTAACAGAGGCGTGCTCAGTCATCCAAGGCCTGGTGTCCCTTTAGCCGAATTCGGATAGATATTCTTCATCAGACACCACCTTAACTGCGCATGGCTCCTGCAAGGGGAGTAACTGAGCCATTAAATGTCGAGTTAGCGTGTGCAGACCTCTTCTGGTTAGTCGAGGAATCAGCATGGATTCTTTGGAAAAATGGGTACACAGAACCCTCTCGAGCAGACCGCTTTCCATACCCTCCATACCTTACACTTAATGCATGAGGGGAGGTTTCAACCACCCCTTCTCACCTTCATTACTCCAAGCGAAAACCAGAATCAAGGTCGAATGAGATGGTGCATGGAGATCGTGATGACCCCTTTCGGCGACTAGGCCTGACACTTTTTGCCCCTCTTGCACAACTCTTTTATTTCCTAGTGACCACGGGTCGTGACCTTGCGTTTTCTCTCAAAGGCGCTTTCAGCGTTCGCGAATAGGAAGGATCTGATCCCCGCTTATCATAGTCGCGATGAGCAAAACGCCAAGACAGCTTAATTGGGTGCCACACATCCTTCTCATATCTAACGGTCCTGAACTCATTCGGCGATCCTATGGGCCTGGGTCTCGGACACTCTCATCACTTCGCACATCGGGGATATGTGGGATCCACTTCTTTCGCTTCGAAATTGCGATGGGCGAAAAGACAAGGAGCCTAATTGCGCACCAGGTGTCCCCTTTAGATGGACGGATGAGACTTCTCCTCGATACTGCGGGCCCGACTTTGGGTGCTTTCGGCGCTTCGGGGTTCGGGGTTTCGAGATGTGGAACGACATAGAACTCTCACCCTTTGAACTTGCAACTGCCGAAAATCCGACGTGACTAGATCTCGCGCCACGCGTCTTTTGGATGGACAACTGCTATCTTTTCCCGCATGCAATAAGGGTGCTATCCATCACGCTAATATCAGGGAAACTTTGCTAACCACGATTTCCCACCAACCGTCGATCTGCTCCCATGGATAAATCCGGACCGTCGACACTATAATCTCACTCGCTCACTTGCCTAGAAGCCTAAAATGGGATTTTTCCGTGTCGCGCTCGGGCGCTTCTCATGCAACTTGCAAACCCAAATACTCTTGTGCCCAGGACAAGAAATGTTACTAACATTTAGGCTCCATGGGGGATAGAGTCGTCCCTGTGATGCTCTAAGGACTCATTTTGCAGTTCCAGTGCCTTGCTATTGGGATATGGAGTCATTTACTAAGCCGAAACAATAAAAGTAAAAACAAAGAACTAAAAGGACAATATTTACGAAACACAGGAGCCACCGAAGGCTCAGACAAAACATTTTTTAAGAAAATGCCCATTTACTGGGCTGCTGAAAACTTCTTCACCCTCCAAATCTTGCAATCTGTATGTGTTATTTGAGAAAACCTCAGAGATTTTGAAAGGCCCGATCCACAAGGCTTCAAATTTGCTATGTTTTCCCTTATCTTGCTTAGGAGCATCCCATTTCAGTACCAGGTCTCCTATCTGGAACTCCTCCTTCTTGGCCTTCTTATCGAATACCTGCTTGATCCTTTGTTGATGGTCCTGAATTCTGATCATTACCTGCTCTCGGGCCTGCTAGACTTCTATTAGTTGATGAATCCTTCTGATCATGTCATTGGGCTCTTCTTGATAATCCTGGAAGAATTTCGCTACGGGAATGGCCAGCTGAGAAGGGAAAACAACTTCCTCTCCGTAAACTAACTGGAAAGGGGAGATGCCTATAGATCTCTTTGTGGTCGCCCGATCGGCCCATAGAGTGAATTTCAGCTTCGAGTTCCAAGCCCTTTTGTTGTCCTCCAGTAATCTTTTGATGATCCTTATTAGGCTTTTGCTGGAGGATTTTGGTAAACCATTGCCTTGGGGATAGTATCGGGTGGAGTGAATTAGTTTGATCCCGAATTGTTCACAGAACTTGACTAACGGCTCAGCCTTGAAAGAGGCTGCGTTGTCAGTAACAATATTTCTTGGGCAGCCGAACCTTACGATGAGGTCTTCCAGGAACCCAATGATTACCTTGTGGGAAGCACTCCTAGTGGGGATAGCTTCAATCCACTTAGTAAAGAAATCTGTGGCAGTCAGGATCCATCTGTGTTTCCCGCTGGAAGCAAGGTGGATTTCTCCAATAAAGTCTAGGCCCCATTGCTGGAAAGGTCCCGAAACAACTACAGGATTTAAAGGCAGAGACTTGAGCTGTTGCTTTCCTAAAAATCTTTGGCATGGGATACAGGCTCTAACTCCTCTATGGACATCAGCGAACAAGGTGGGCCAGTAATACCCAGCTCTGAGAATTTTGTGGGATGTGGTCTTCCAGAAATGGTGCCCTCCACATAGGCCGCTGTGAAATTCAGCCATGATCCTGTCAGCCTCTTGTGGATTCATGCATTTTAAAAGCACTCCCAGGGGGTCTTTCCAGTATAAAATTTGATCGACAAGGCAGTATCTGACTGCCTTGAGCTTCAGAGCTCTTGCCTTGTTTCTTTGCAGGCCATCTGGGGGCCACAACTCCTGCAAAAAATATATGACATCCTTATACCAAGGACATCGAGCCAACAAGGGTTCTATTTGAGGGTCTACGTCAGACAACTGATTCTGCTTATTTTCTGATCGTGCATTGATAAAATCCACCCCCAAAGCTTTGCGATTAGCTTCAGCCAACATCTTGGCTAAGACTTGACCTTTGATCAATCTGGTAGGCCTTATTTCCAAGTCAAATTCCAGGATCTTGGCTATCCATTTACTCCTCTTCCCGTCAATGTCAGGTTGTACAAGGATGTCCTTAATAGAGGCTGAAGGAACATATGCAGTCACTTTTGAGTGCAAGACATAGACTCTGAAAGATTTGAGAGCTTTCACTAAGGCATAGGCTTGTTTCTCCATGATTTCATACCTGACCTCTGCATCTCTTAATGCCTTTTTGAAGAAGGCGATGGGTCGCTCTTGCCCTTCCTCATTTGTTTGCAACAAGACCGCTGCTACTGTATTAAAAGAAGCGAAAGAGAAGATTAGGAAATCTTTGGAATAGTCAGGACTGATCAACACAGGTGCCTCAGTCAATGCCCTTTTTATTTGGACAAAAGATTCCCTGGGTTCGGTGGTCCATTTCCCTTCATTTCCCTTCTTGAGCATGGTTGTGATGTGTTTCACTAGCTCAGCAAAATTCGAGACGAATCTCCTCAGAAAATTAATCTTCCCCAAAAAGGCCTGAACTTCCCTCTTAGATCTGGGAAGTGACAGGGTCCGAATTGCCTCCACTCTGCTAGGGTCAATCCTCACTCCTTCTGTTGATACTATATGGCCTAATAGCTTCCCCTCCTCCATAGAAAACAAAGATTTCTTGGGGTTTAGGGAAAGGCCAAACCTTCGACACTTCAAGAAAACTTTCCTCAGGTGACAACAGTGCTCTCTATCTGACCTCGAGAAGACTGTGATGTCATCCAGATAGATTACCACAAACTGATCTTTCTCCCCGATAAAATCTATGTCCATGGCTCACTGAAATGTGGCTCCTGCATTCATCAACCCAAAAGGCATTTTGGCATACATGAATGTGCCCCAAGGAGTGGTAAAGGTCGTTTTTTCTCTATCCTCAGGCATGACCGATATTTGATTATAGCCAGAAAAACCATCAATCATGGAAATCCTAGATGCACCGATTACCCTCTACAATATGCGTTCCATGTTGGGTAGGGGATAATTGTCTTTCTTTGAGCTTCTGTTCAGGTTCCTGAAATCGACACAAAGCCCGATTTCTCCACTTTTCTTCCTTACCGGAACCAAATTGGCCACCCATTCAGAATATCTCAAGGGGACGATGATCTGGGCCTCTAACAACTTCTTCACTTCTTTCTCCATGACGGGCAGCAACATGGGATTTATCTGTCTTAGCTTCTGCCTAAATGGTTTAGCCTCTTCCTTCAGTGGGATCTTTTGTTCAATGACGGATGTGTCATACGTCTTGAGGTCTTCGTAGGTCCATGCAAACACATCAACAAATTCTCTCAGCAACTCAGTATATTCGGCCCTCTGTTCTGTGGTCAAACTCTTTGACATCTTGACAAACTTAGGCTCCTCCGGTGTGCCAATGTTGCACTCGGTTGTGTCAGCATCTTCATCTGAAACCCTACCCTTTACTGCCACATCATTCCCATCGAACAATCTTTCTAAAGGAATAAGTCCCCTCGGAATGTGACTGCTAGGTAGCTGAATAATCTGGTGGTTAGCAATTTTATTTAAAAACACCTCAGGGTGAGGGTCACCTTCCGTGTCAGGATCCTAATCAATGTGCAGTGCAGAAAATTCATCAACAGATTGGAGAAACTTTTCGATTTCCAGATCATCTTCGAATACCTTCCAATGTTTGACATTGTCCGGTACAGAGGGCCTATATTTTATTTCAACATCAGATTTGACCATAGGCGGCAGAGGAACTTTGAGCAAACTAACTGAGACAGCTAAAGAATCGGCTGAAGTATTTCCCCCCCTGGGAATGAAAGAAATGTTAAAGGCCAAGAAGAAACCATCAATTAGGTCCCATACCTCATTTCTGTAATTTCTAAGCCGAGGATTATTAGCACGGTAGGCATTTCTGACTTGTTGGATAATCAATTCAACATCTCCAAATACTGTTATCTCTTTAATTCCCATTTCTTTTGCAGTCCTCATACCCAAAACAAGAGCTTCATACTCTGCCACATTGTTGGTGGTTTCAAATTCCATCTTATATGACAGGGATATGGTTTCCTGAGAAGGTGACACAAAAACCACCCCAGCACCAGCGCCTTCCCTGGAACAGGCTCCATCAAAAAACATTTTCCAGACGGGGGTGATGGAGGGAGGAAATTCATGAGGAGTGGTGGGCTTCTTTATGAGTCTAAGAGGAGGCTCGAGAGCATGAGTGAGTTGCAGTAAATTGGAACCTAAATCAGTGTCCAAGGCAAAAATGGGATGGTTGGTGGGATTGTCTTCATCACTGATTATATAGGCCAACTGGGCTTCCCTAAATAGCCTCTTATGTTCTCCTCCAAATACTGGGATAGTAGCGTATGTGAGGTCCATCTGCAAAGTTCCCCCTAGTCTTTTTATCCAAGATATTGACAACAACATACCGAACTTGGGGGGGACATCAGCCACTACAATATCCATGACCACACTTTTCATGGGCAACTGAAACAAGGTCACGACCAGGTCTTTGATAACCCCGAGACATTGAAATTTCCTGGAGTCAAAGGAATAGAGGTCATGATAGGCTCGGCTGACTTCTATCCCCAATTCTTCCATGACAGTTTTGGGATCAAGCTCATATGTTTCCCCTTCTTCCCCCTTGGCCATAAAATTGTTTTGAAAAGGGGCCTAAATTTTCTGGTCTTCTCTGTCTCTTCCCCTTTCCCTTTGCACAGTCGGGGGAACAACATTGTTTGGCCTCCTAAAACCTCCTTTGTTTTCGGTGTTTTGAAGGCCCTTGTATGCTTGCCTCCCCTCCACCTTCATTCTCTCCATCTCTGCAGACAGAGACTTCACCATCTTGGTTAGTTCATCCACTTGAGGGTGGGGCACTGATGGGATAGAATTTGAGGCTTCAGATCTTCCCTTTCTCCTGTCTGCATCGGCCTTGTTCCTCAGTCTATCAGCTGCTAATACATTTGATTCCACCTCTATGGCTGCATCTTGCATTTGAGCTAAGGAGGTGGCTCTTCTTTCTCTCAATAAAAGACAGAAATCGGGGCCAAACGCACTAGCATAGGAAATCTTGGCCGAGGCTTCTAAGGGTTTTATTTCGGCAGGAATTTTATTATACATCTTATTGAATCTTTTGGAGAAGTCAGAGACATATTCGCCTTCCATCTTCTTCAAAGACCTGAACTCTGTCATGTAATACATGAAATTATTCCTGTCTCCCCACTGCCTCAGGAAATCACTATCCAGAGCTTCGATCCCGGCAATAGATCCGGGGGCCAATCCTCTAAACCATTTCCTCACCTCGCCATCTAGGCTCTGGACGAATACTCTCATCCAGACATCTTCATTTTCAATGTTCAGGTTGTCTGCATAACTGTAGAAAGCAGCCAGGTGCTCTTCCGCAATTATGTCCCCTTCCCCTGTGAATTTGGGCATATATTTCAAGTAATCTCCAGCAAGGAGAGGATTCATTGGATGGGGTAGGATTAAGGGAGCATATCTGGCAGCAACTATGGCATCCATCCTATTTAGAGGGGGATTAGCACCACCCATAGGAATATTAGGTGGAGGAGAACTCGTAGGAGAAGGATTTTGTAAAGGGGCTACTTGGAATGCGTTTCTAAGTGGAACGAGAAACAAAAGGGGATTTAAGGAGAAGGCTAACGAGCTCAAGTCAGCAGATGCTCCTTTTTGTGCGGGAGTGGGGAAATATTCCGTAGTCCTGGGTCTACGCCAAAGTACAGCTTCAGAGGAGAGGGGAGTGACAAGGGTTTCTCCCTCCAATCCCAGACCAGGAGGGGAAAACTCAGCAGGAACACTCCCGAAATTCAGGAAACGAGAAACCTCAGAAAGAGGTCTGTTAAGAAAATGAGGAGAAAATGGAGTTTCTACAGTAGGAGATGGTGGAATACCTGTTTTGGCGATGGAAGCTTCTTCTTCAGGGGCCTTTCCTTTCCTGAGAACCACCTCTGGATCAGTTTCAGGTGTAGCTAGAGGCAGCTATGGATGAGACCGCGTGTGTCTGCCTTTGAAAGCCACAATTAATATAGCGGGTTCGCCACAGTGGAGTCGTCACAATGGAGTCACCAGGTGCACAGTAGCAATATTCAAAGGCTCTGATACCTGATGCACCTTCAGAATCAGAGGCTCAATGTCATTCAATCCCGGATAAAATTTTCAACTTCGTCCCCGGCAACGACACTAGAAATGTTAGCGTCAGAAGTCACCCCTGGATTGCAGCAGGAGCAGAGCCCAACGCCCATCAGTTTATGTCATGATTTGTTTAATGGGGTGATCGAATGGAAGTTAACTCAAAATGATGTGGTTCTAACTCCAAAACTAGGCCAGGCATGCATGGGCAAGTGAGGTCTTAGATAAACTCCAGACAGTAAGTTGTAGTAAGGGTGAGTAGGGGGAAGACTTGTATAAGAGAAAAGCAAAGATCTGTTGTAAACATCAGGTTTCTAACAGATTGTAGGAGAAAACATCTAAACGCAAGATCTTCTTACATTCGAATGCAGACAACTGGAGAATACAACAATGCAATGATAAATCCTTTGTCATAACATAATTGCAATAATTCGCACGAATCAGTCGATCACGAACTCTCTTAGTATGAGATGAAAACTAGACGGAGTGAGAAGACTGTCTGTCATTAAACAAGAAATCTTACATACAAATGCATAACCAGAGAACTAGAGTGTCTGTTAAAACTTTATAATCGTGAGATTTTCTCTACCATCAATAGATTACAAAATACAAAGACTGAGTCTATATACTCAAAAAAATTCGCCTAACAGAGGCATGCTCAGTCATCCAAGGCCTGGTGTCCCTTCAGCCGAATTCAGACAGATATTCTTTGTTAGATGCCACCTTAACTGCGCATGGCTCCTGCAAGGGGAGTAGTTGATCCATTAAATGTCGAGTTAGCGTGTGCAGACCTCCTCTGGTTAGTCGAGGACTCGGCATGGCTTCTTTGGAAAAATGGGTACACAGAACCCTCTCGAGCAGACCGCTTTCCAGACCCTCCATACCTTACACTTAATGCATGAGGGGAGGTTTCAACCACCCCTTCTCACCTTCATTACTCCAAGCGAAAACCAGGATCGAGGTCGAATGAGATGGTGCATGGAGATCGCGATGACCCCTTTCGGCGACTAGGCCCGACGCTTTTGGCCCCTCTTGCACAGCTCTTTTATTTCCCAGTGACCATGGGCCGTGACCCTACGTTTGCTCTCAAAGGCACTTTCGGCATTCGCGAATAGGAAGGAGTTGATCCTCGCTTATCATAGTCGCGATGAGCGAAACGCTGAGACGACTTAATTGGGTGCCACACATCCTTCTCAGATCTAACGGTCCTGAACTCATTCAGCGATCCTGTGGGCCTGGGTCCCGGACGCTCTCCTCACTTCTCACATCGGGGATATGTGGGAGCCGCTTCTTGCACTTCTAAATCGTGATGGGCGAAAAGACGAGGAGCCTAATCGCGCACCAGGTGTCCCCTTTAGATGGACTGTTGAGACTGCTTCTCGATACTATGGGCCCGAATTTGGGCGCTTTCAGCGCTTCGGGGTTCGGGGTTTCGAGATGTGGAACGACATAGAACCCTTGCCCTTTGAACTCGCGACTGCCGAAAATCTGACGTGACTAGATCTTGCGCCATGCGTCTTTTGGATGGACGATTGCTATCTTTTCCCGCATGAAATATGGGTGCTATCCATCGCGCTAATTTTGGGGCAACTTTGTTAACCGCGATTTCCCGCCAATCATCGATCTGCTCCCATGGATAAATCCGGACCGTCGACACTATAATCTCGCCCACTCACTTTCCTGGAAGCCTAAAATGGGATTTTTCCGTGTTGTGCTCGGGTGATTCTCGTGCAACTTGCAAACCCGAATACTCTTATGCCTAGGACAAGAAATGTTACTAACATAATCCACTTTTGTTGTGCGCTGGAGTGTGGATGAATTTCTCCAATGAAATCAAGGCCCCATTTATGAAATGGAGCTTTGGTTTTAACCAGAACTAAAGGTAAAGCTGAGACTTTCTATTTTCTTGTAAACAACTGACAAGGAGTACAAGTTCGGACTTTAGTGTTTGCGTTTGTGAATAATTTAGGCCAGTAATACCTGACTCTTGAGATTTTATAAGTTGTTTCCCACCAAGTATGGTGTCCTCCACACACTCCCATGTGGAATTCATCTATAACCCTTTCTGTTTCGGTTTCGACTAAGCAGTTCAACAGGAAACCCAGGGGGTCTTTCCAATACAATTTACCATATATGATACAATATTTTACAACGTGTAACTTCAGTGTCCTATTTTTAGATGGGGTTAACTCGCTGGGACATTGAAGGGTCAGTAGGTAAGAAACAATATCGTGATACCATACTGAAGTAGAGAACTTGTCTTGAATCTCAGTTGTGGGTGCAGTGACGTCAAGCTCATCTATTTCTAGAAATCCCTCGCTCTCTTGCAGATGATTTATCCCAAGTGATTTTAAATTTGATTCGGCTAGAAATTTGGCTAACCCCTAACCTTTGATAATTTTAGTTGGTTTGACTTCCAAGTCAAACTCCTGAATTTTATCCAACCACTTGCTCTTCTTTCGTCGTTGTCTGGCTGCACCAGGATATCTTTAACGGAGCTTGGCAACACGTAAGCAATGATCTTTGAGTGAAATACGTAGGTTCTGAAAGCCTTGAGAGATTTTACCATTACATAAGCTTGTTTTTCCATTATGTCATATTTCAGCTCAGTGTCTCTGAGACTTCTGCTAAAAAATGTAATAGGCCGCTCAAAACTTTTCTCATTTTTCTGTAACAATACAGTTGCGATTGTATGTTCAGAGGCAAAAGAAAAAATCAAAAACTCTTTTGTGTAATTCAGTCTTGCCAGGACTGGTGCTTCTCTTATTACTTTCTTGATATGTTGAAACGACGCTTTGGCTTCGTTTATTCACTTCACCTCACTGTTCTTTTTAAACATATTTGTAATCAATTTTACAATTTCGGCAAATTTAGGGATGAATATTCTCAAGAAGTTTATTTTTCCTAAAAAAGACTGAATTTCTTTTATGTTTCTAGGAATATTTATGGCATCTATTGCCTCGACCCTTTTGGGATCGATTTTTATTCCATCTCTAAACACGATATGACCCAAGAGTTTACCTTCTTGCATTGCGAAATGGGATTTCTTGGGGTTAAGTGACAAACCAAATTTGCGACATTTCTCAAAAGTTTGTTTGAGGTGTGTTAGATGTTCTGCATCAGATTTAGAGAAAACAGTTAGGTCATCAAGATAGATAATGACGAACTTATCCCTTTCGCCCACAAAAGTGATATCCATGGCTCGTTGGAAAGTTTCCCCTGCATTCATTAAACCAAAAGGCATTTTGTCATACATAAAGGTACCCCAAGGGGTAGTGAACGCAGTTTTTTCTTTGTCATCTTGATGTACTGCAATTTGATTGTAACCTGAAAAACCATCAATCATAGACATTATGTTGGCTCCAACTACTTTTTCTAAAACATGATCCATATTAGGTAATGGATAATTATCCTTAAGTGATGATCAATTCATGTTTCTAAAATCTACACACAGCCTGATCTCATCGTTTTTCTTTCTCACTGGGACTAAATTGGCTACCCACTCAGAGTATCTCAATGGGACAATGATTTTAGCATCCAGGAGATTTTTGACTTCTTTTTCTATTGCAGGTAGTAGGATAGGTTAATCTGCCTGATTTTTTGCTTAAAAGGTTTGACACCTGGTTTCAGAGGAATTTTATGTTCCATTATAGTAGTTTCATAAGTTCTCAATTCATCATAAGACCAAGCGAAAACATCTTTATATTGTCTAAGCAACTCAACATACTTACTTTTGATTTTGGGAGACAAATATTTGGATAATTTCACCATTCTAGGATTTTCTTTGGTACCTATATCACAATCCTCGACCTCCTCTAGCTGAGGCTGTAAGGTAGACTTCAAAGGGATGTCATCGTGATTAAATAACCTTTCTAAGGGTATCAGACCCTTAGGTATCTGATTATTTTTTAAAACAAGCATCCAGTGGTTAGCGATTTTATCTTGGAACTCTTGGGGGTCTTCGCCTTCCTACATGATCAAAATAGGGTCATTCTGGTTTTCTTGGTCGGCATGTGTTTTGGCATAGTCATCTATTGTCTCTAAAAATTTTCGGAGTTGTTCATCGTCCTCAAAAACTTGCCAATGTTGTATGTTATTCGGTATGGAAGGCCTATGTCTCATTAGTATATGGTATTTTAGTTTGAAAGCAGTGGGAGGTGTGAACATTGAAGCTACTTTGGCTAATGCATCCGCTTGTTGATTTTCTGGTCTTGGAATATAATGAATATTAACATAGGAGAACAAATTTTCGATCACATCCCAAACAAAATTTCAGTAAGACCTTAACCGAGGATGTTTGGCTTGGTATTGACGATTTACCTGTTTCACGATTAGCTCTGCATCGCCAAAGACTTCCAAGTTTTTAATTTTCATTCTCCTGGCATCTTCTAATCCTAACATTAAGGCTTCATACTCGCATACATTATTAGCATGGTCAATGTTCCACTGTAACCTATAAGAGAAAGGGATAACGAATTTGTCACCAGGTGCCATTAAGAGCACTCCAGCCCCTGCTCCAAAATAAGACGAGGCACCATCAAAAAACATTCTCCAAACACCAGTGCTATATACATCCTGCTTTATTTGTTCTTTTTCTTTTTTAGTTTCCATACAAGTTTCCTCTATACATACATCAATATCATCATTGATAGATAAAATGCAACTGCCTAAATCTTGATCAACAATATAAACAGGGTAGTTATTTAGGTTATGTGGGTCACTTACCGTGAATGCTAACCTTGTTTCTCTGTACAAGCATGTGAACTGTCCTCCAAAAACTGGGATCATGGCATACATCATGTCGTGTTGGAGGGATCCTCCAAGTTTAGCGCCCCAAGACCTGGATAATAGCATGCCATACTTTGGGGGTATATCAGCGACAACCACATCCATTAGAACGCCTTTCGCAGGTATCTGTGCAAGGTTAAAAACTAAGTCTTTTATCATGCCTATACACTTAACTTTTCTTGAATCAAATGAATATAAATCTCCATAAGGTTTGGTGATTTCAAGACCAATTCTATCCATAATGGCTTTAGGCATTACATTGTGAGAGGCTCCAGAATCTAACATGCAATTATGGAGCAGGTGATCATGCACAGTCAGTGTGATATAGAAAGGGGCAACAGTGTCTTTGGCAGCTTCGAAATGAGGGCCAAAAATTATGTTAGGCTTGTCATCTTCTGAATTTATAACATCGGCTTGGCTTTCGTTTTCTGAAAAACTGATTAATTTAGTGATTTGTTTTCTGTAAATTGGATTCTTTGTCAGTTCGACAAAGGGTATAAGGGATTTTGATTTTATTTATTTCATTTTCCAGATTAAAACTTCCTATTGTTTTGTCGATCTCTATGGTTTGGGTTTCTAACCCCTTATTTTCAACTTTCCTTTGCTGTGAGGTTTTCATTTCAATTACAGGAACCTCAGCTTTCTGTGTGTTTACGGCTGATGTTTCCGTTGAATTTGTCTTAGTAGGCTATGTGTCAGCGGTCTTAGTTCTTATAGTCTGTTTTTCAGTGTTTTTTTAAACTGACTCGTCTGTTTCACCCCTCGGCAAAATCTTTTTCACAGGGGGAGTTGTGAGGCTCTTGTTTCTAGGCCTTAGATTGTACTTTTGGTTGGAGTTCGCCCATTATATCGTCTGTGATTCCCTGATAGGTTGAATCTTTCGTAATATCGTTGTTCTTGTTATTCTCAGATCTATGTTTTGTAGTTGCATATTTTTCATAATATTGCCTCATTAAAAAAGGTTGTAGGCAGTCATCGCCAAGATTATTTATATTTTCTTTTAACTCTTCAAAATCTTCCACGTCTTCTGCTCCTATAAAGTTTTCTCTTTTAAAGGGGGTTTGGATTTTTTTATCCTCATTCTTAATTTGTCTTGGTTGATTTGGAGGGTTAGGATTCCTTCTGAAATCCTTTTTGGGAAAATGCTCATTCTTCGCTTGATCTAGTTCCATTCTTGATATCTTATTTGACAGTTCTTTGATGATTCTCGCCATATTGTCCATTTTTTCTTCTGAATATCTTCTTGATCCATAGGGTCCCCCTTGTTCTTTGTATCTTCTAGTTTCTTTGTTTCCAGTCCCAAATTTGGTTTTTATCTTTCCTGATGCCATCATGTTTAATTCAATTTCTAAGGCATCATCTTGCATTTTGGTGAGGTCTACTGATCTCCTCTCCCTCAATAACAGGGCGAAATCAGGGTCGAAAGCCCCAACGAAGGTTAGTTTCTCTGCAGGTTGGGAGGGTTTGACCTTGGCTGAAATCTTATTATACAATTTATTGAACCTTTGGGTGAACTCGAGGACTGATTCAAAGTTTTTCTTTCTTAGAGCCCCAAATTCAGTTAGATAATAGAGATGGTCTTTCCTTTCCCCCCACTGTCTAATAAAAGAATTTTCAAATTCCTCATATGGCGGTATAGATCCTGCTGCTAGACCTTGGAACCAGGTTCTTACCTGACCTTCAAAAGTCTGAACCAAGAGTCTCGAGTAGACATCTTCATGTTAGAGTCCAAGGATGTCAGAGAATTGGTCAAAGAAATTGATGTGCTTAGCTGCAATCAAATCACCCTCTCCTGTGAATTTCGACAGATTCTTCTTGTAGTTTTCAGGTAAGTCATGGAGGGGAATTGGGAGGACCAAAGGAGAATATCTGGCAGCCACCTTTGCAAATATTCGAGGGGGTGGTACTTGGACGCCTGCTCCTCCTACTCCAGCACCGCCTCCAACAATGCCTCCTCCGGCCGCAACCATTAATGATTTAGAGGTTGATGCTTGGAGATTATAAGGAAGGGTTTCAAGAAATTGGTTATCAAGGGACAGGAAACTTGAGGAAGGGGAACTAGGGAAAAGTGGACTAGTTTCTTCAGACTCACAAGGTGAATATAATGGAGAATCAACAGGAGTCGTGTCGAGAAAAATAGGATGATCGTAGGAGTTCTGAGAGATGGGAAATTGAACTTCGTGAAGTGAAGAGGTGTCAATCGAAGTGGGAAGTGAAGCAGATCTTTTACCTCTATTGGTGAAAGAAATGGTTGGGAAAATATCAGTTTTAAAATCAGGTGAGACCAAACCAGGCTCAAGGGTTACAATCCTATTGGCGGGTAATTCCCTGCAAGGAGGTGGGGTATTTGATCCTTCAAATTGACCTCTAGTGTTCGACGCTGTAATTTTAGGTTGATAAAACTTATTTGTCGATGATACAGTCTGTTTAAGATATCTTCTTGATTTTAATTTTTTTTTTGGATCGGGAATAGGCGAAGTATGTTTGTCTTCTAGGTTTTTCCTGGTGTTCTTTCATTTTAAAGCCAGTTTATTTATCGTGGATTCGCCAAGGGAAAGATAAAGGTAGCCTTATAAGGTTTTCAATCTATGTTCACTATCAAAGAGAGAAAGTGCCAATGTCGTTCTTCCCAGGGAAAAGTCATCGTTTCTTCATTCCCCGACAACGACGCCAAAATGATGTTGTTCCCGAGTTTATACTTTAAGGCTCTAAAGTATACCATCAAGGCATCTGAAAATATAGAGAAAGTTAAGGATAGAAAAGTCAGTTATACAAAACAGGGCTATGGTTGGTTTCTTAACTATCTCTGTCTAGCTTCCCAGATTTCCTGGATACTAATATCGCTTTCAATTGCTACCCACGAACGTTATAACTCAACCCGGTTATTTGTTGTTTGTAAGATGGTGTTAAATAAATTTAAGGCAATGCTCGTTTGATCTGATAGTCCAGGCTTGATATTGGGTTGTCTTGTAACTGGTACAGTCACGAGGGATAAAGACTGAAAAGATAAATTCTTGTGTTTTATTTTAGGGTTTGTTATTTCTGTTTCAAAATATGTAAGAAGAACTCCAAAACCTTGAATTAATAGTATGACAAAACTAAAGGTTGTTTCCGGTATCTAAGTTAAATTTTGAAAAGGGAATATGCATGAAATGAAAATAAAACATAAAGCTGTCGAACAAGGTGAGGCATCAATTAAAGAGGAATCTCACTTTGTGGCAGAAGAAGAAAATAGTTAGGAAAAACTCTTAATGAAGAATATGATATTGAAATCTAAAACATTTACAGGTCTTGTGCCTGCTGATAGCCGATACAAACGATTAAATTGCAAGAATAATTAATCACCACATTAGAGTTTGTACTAAATTGTAGTTAAGCATTCATCAAGGAGATATGCGAAAAATATGAAACAATAGAGAAGCACATAACTCAAATTTGACCAGATCCAAAATCTTCAATCTATATTTGTATTAATTCAAAAATATCTTCAAAATATTCTTTACAATGCACCCAGAAAAATCCTTCTTTCAGTCTCATGAAATTATACTTATACCAGATCACCAATATATTGATGGTCAGTGATTTCCTAACTCCTAGGGGCAAACAGTTACAAAAATGCAAACCTCAACCATTTGCATGATTATCTTTTATTTTTCTATCGTCTCGATAATATAATATTTCAAAATGATACTTCATTGTTTTATTGAAGTATCTCCTTCTTTTGACCCAATACATTCAATACATTTTTCAAGAAAGTGTACAAAATTTTTGGGAGACTCTGGAAAATCCTTCGCTTCAAATAGATAAAATTTTCTCTAAATTTTTGGAAGCCGGTCTTCAATCCCCTTACCAACAAACCTAATTGATTGCAATTTTAAGTTTGGCTTCACCAGCCACCTGTCTATTAGAGTAACATCAATTTCCTTTAATTGTGAAATTTCAATCTGAATTTCGTTCAAACCCTCTTTGAAATTCAATTGGCGTCTTACAATGTTTATCTATCCTAATTGCCTAGTGCAATTGTCTCTTCCAATACCTAATGATCCCTTGTCCAATAAATCAAAGATTATTTCGCAATCGTCTTTGATTTCTTTGGTTATTTTCTTGTTTTATGCTATGTTCGTTTCCCATACTTTGAGAATGATATCGTCTCTAATCTGCTCTGCGACAGATAGCTTTGGAGTTTTCAATACCTCTTCATTTTCTGAACATACAACTACCTTTTGGATATTGGCCCTTGCTGCTTTAGCTTCTTTTTCTTTAAAAATAATATTATCAAAAGAATTACTTACTTCTTGAAAATAATTCTGAATAATCTCTACTTTGGAGATTAATCTCTGTTGCCCAACTTCTATCCTCGTATGTACTTCTAGTGACAGGTCCTGAAAATCTTTCAAGTCTATCACCTGATTCTGAATGGAATTCAATCTCTCCTGCAGTTGTCTTACCAATTCTTCTTGCCGAATAACCTGTATTTGGCTAGTCTGCATCTTCTTGTTCATCTCATCTAGACTTGACTTAAGCGATTGAATTTCCTATTTGTCAACAACCCTGGCTTGATCCAGACCTTTATTTATTTCTTCTCTGATATTTTTCTCGGTATCTTTTAGTTGGTTTTGTAACTAGACTATCCTGTGGTTACTCTGTTTCAACCTTGTTCTCATATTGTCAACAGTGAATATATTTGTTGTTTTCAGAGCTCCCATGGAGCCCGCTTCCTCTGTAGCGAAATCTTCCTCTTCCAAGTTCTTCCCATCTACCAGCACCCTGTGTTTCCTTACCATACCACCTTCTCTCATATACATCTCATGCTTTAATATAGCCTTCCTCTTTTTACTGAAAAAATAATCAAAGGGAAGTATTTCTTCTCTAGAGACAGGGGCGAGGTCACTAGCATATATGACTTCTGTCTGAGGGAGCCCAAAAGTAGACTGTAAAGGGGTCAAGGAAACAATGGGATTACCCAACTCTGTGGATTTTGTTTCCCCTGTTGTCTTGGGGGTATCAACATGAACAATAGATGATGAAAGGGGAGTAGATTGACTGGACTTGGGAGGTGTCCCAGAACTTCTTTCTGTTTCTACTCCTAGATTCTCTGTCTATGGGACTTCTTTGTTTTGTGAAGATCCTTCGACCCCCTGTGGATTTTCCTCGGTGTCTGCTTTATCCTGCGCTTTCTTTCCGAAACCTAGGGGAGTGTTTTCTTGTTCTGGAGGAGGTGTTGTTGCTTCTCCCTACAATACCTTAGGCAAACCACTTTGTCTGTGTCTTTGGAATGTTAGAAAACTGGTTTGCAAATCTGATGATAATGTTTGTACCCTGTCTAACACCTCCTCATAGGTTTTGACCCCTTTGAAAATTTCATTGCGAGGGGATTCCTCATGTTCATACGCCTTCATGCCATAGTGAGCCATGTGATTTCCCACCGTTTGATAAGGGTCGTGTTTCCTGTGTTCGAGATCCACCAACTTGACCTCCTCTAGAGTTGCAGCTTCAACCTTGGAATGACCCAAGTTGAGTAGCGAAAACCTCCCAATCTGGCCAAAACTTCTTCTGAGTTGTCTTCAATTATATCCCAATACCGCTTGTTATTATCTGATGAGCTACCTCCCTGCACACCAGTCTGTCAGGGAAGAATTTCGAAAGTGCACGAGGAGGGATCGAACATCCGAAAACCCTGATATAGGATAAATTCTCCTCAATAAACCAATCAACAACCACCTTGAGGTTTCCTATGACTGACTCTGAAATGCGGGGGGGTGCACAACCATACAACATCTGATACACCGATATCACCACGAAATGATAAATTTCATAAAAAGAATCCTTAGCATTTTCTTCCCACAGCTTAGAATGATATTCATGAATAGGTTCAGTGCAGGTTGGGTTCCAACTCCAATTTATCAAAGAGAAAGGAGTCATGAAACATATAGCATCCATAATGTATGCCGACATGTAAAAGGCTACTGGTCGGCCACTAGATCTCGCGGTTTGATACTCTATAACCTCCTTAGCTAGGTTATCTGATAGAATCTTGTTCCAATTGAAGTTATAGCCTTCGACTGCTTCATGTAAAAGGGGCACCCATTCTGCAGGGAAATGGGTAGGACTTTTCTTCCCGAAAAGTCTACATAGCATCATAGCCACATAGACCATGTACTCATTCAATGAGGTTGTGGCATAAACGCTATGGGTATCGGACCTGAATTTTGCTGGGTATCTCCACCAGTCTTTGATTATGTCGGGGTATGTTTGATCTGCCTCTGTGCATTCTTTCCTTTGAAATTCACTTACAAACTCTTTATTATAAATGTACTTAGAATTGGGAGACAGTTTGTACATTACTTGTATATGCTCCGATCTGAAAGAGTTGACGACGACCCCTCGGCTGTCCAAAATGCTTCTCATCTGCACGTCTGTCCTCTCTAAAGCCCAACTGATCATATCGTTGTATGTCATGAGTCGTGGGCGCGTAGCTACTTTGTGAAGTTCGGACTCTGCTATGTCTCGGAGTTTGTTTTCAGAATCATCGGGGAAATTCTTGATTTCGTAGTCCAAGGTTTCAAAAATTTGCCTCCAAGATTTGATGGAATCAATGGCATGCGGTGTAGTATCAGATACGACATGTCCTTCCGGGCTTGAACTTTCAGCTGCTTCTTCACTTTTCTTAGGTGCCTTTCTAGGTGCCATAATGTTCGTGCTAGAATGAAAACCTGTTTGCAGAAGGAAAATGTTTAAGCTTGGATAAATGCAACTCACTCCTGATTGTAAAAAACAAGAATGAAATTCGAACTACAGAACGTTTATTAACCTTTATCTTGTCTTACAGTGAGTGTACTGACATGGGCAATTGGGAATTAATGTTTTAATGAGGAAGCTATGCCTGGAGATACGCCTTCATATCAAAAAAATCTCCATTTGTCCGTTATTAATACTACCGCATATCGGCGATTTCAAACTGGATTTTCGAAAGGATTGCTTTCAACAAATCTCGAAATGCGAAACGGGAAAAGTGGTTTCGTCAGTATTGATCCCGTTTTAAACTAACTTAATTTAGTTTTAGACTTTGTTAAAAAATCGCGATTTCACATTTCGGAATTTCGAGGATCCTGTACCCAAGAGGTATGTCATAAGCAAACCCCGAATCGCAAAATCGCGATGGGATTAATTTAGGCACTAATCACTTGTATTAATGCTTTCATTAACCAAGATTAGTAATTAATTTCTTGTTTTCGGAAAAAACGAGGATCGGGCGTTCGAGGGTTGACATTTTGAAAGCACTTTGATACAAGAAAACCCGAATCGCGAAAGATTAATGAATTGTTGATTGTGTTTAAGAGTTTAATTAATCACGACTAAAGGGTGCTTTGGGAAATCCGCGTCGAGACTTATAACACTCATTTTTTCTTTTTCATTTCTTTAAACATAAATCCTTTTCGGGATTTTGGCACCAGGACTCTAGAGTTGTTAACTAAAAATCATACCTCGTGAAAATCCGAATCCCGAAACCCAAAAAAAATCGACAGACTTTTGACTCCTTTTTAGGACTAAGGCCAGCATCGTGACTAGGAAAAAGCGAAGTTTCAGGTTTAAAGGGTAAAAAAAAATAAACTTCGTGTCAACACTTATGATGCCATAACATCGAAGATCTGAACTCGCAGTGACAAATGGTGGCACAACTCTTTATGGAAGTGGGACTTGGCTCTAAAACCAAAACTCTTCACTTGGCTTCTGTTGGAGAACATGATCCTCACTTGGGAGAAGTTGCAAAGAAGAGGGCGTCAAGGTCCAGGCATTTGTGTTCTCTATCATCAAGATTCCAAATCGACCCTTCACTTGATGATGCAATCCAGGTTTGCTCAACAAGTATGGACAAAGACACTAGCAACACACACATTAAACTTCGGTTGGTATGGTTTGAATTCGCAAAAGATTTTTAAAGATTGGTGTCTTAGGCATCCACTTTGGCACATGATGCCCTCCATTATTTGCTGGAAAATCTGGTTGGAAAGAAACTCTGCTTTATTTGAGGCAGGTTAGGCTTCAACAACCTCGGTGATCCACATGATCATGGGATGGTTAGGGAAAACAAAGGAGATAAATCAACCTTCTATTAAATCCAAAAATCATCCTTTGTTAAAAAATGGAAGACCAATAGGTTGGTTTGATGGGGTTGCACAAAGAGGAGGACATATTTGCAGAGCGGGGGGAGTCATCAAGGTAAACAACCATACAAAGTACAGGTGGATGTTGAACTGTGGACCTGGCACAAACACCAGAGCATAACTTTTGGGAGTGTGGACACTATTATCCTTGGCTATCCTCTTGCATATTTATGATCTCCAGGTGGTCTGTGACTCGAAGATTATAATAGACTGGTTGAATCGAAAATGTGACCTCCAAATCTTGGGTTTGGAATTTTGGAAAGATCGGATCAAGGCTCTCATTCTGGAATTCTCGGCCTTAGATTTCTCACATACTTATAGAGCTTTTAACCAGGAGGCAGACGAGCTATCCAAACAAGCTCTGGAACATCCGGAAGACAGATTAACATATTTTCAGATGGAGGATGAGCTTGTGGGTCCAAATTTGTTCCTAAATCTTTATTGACACATTTTTGTATTTTCTGCTTTGCAGTTTTAGTTTTTTGTTGGTATTCGAATCTTAAGAGTGTTGTATTGTTTAGACCTATGTACTATGCTGTCAGTATTTGAAGTCCTCTACAGACATATATGCTTGTGCCATTTTCGCCTCGAAGGAGTTACAATGTATTGTTGATACTCCATTATACTTCTCTTTGATTTAAACTTTGTTTTGAGTAATCGCTATGATAAAATACTATACTCTAAAGAGACTTTATATATATATAAATATTTTTTCTTAAAAAAAACAAAAAAAAAAACATTATTAATCATTATAAATTGTTATTATTATAAAGTATTATTAATGGTTATAATTTATGATTTTCAAATCTAAGGTGTGGAATAGATGATATATAGATTATTGTAAAGCATTATTAATCATTGTAAATTGTAAAGCATTATTAATGGTTATAATTTATGGATTTTCAAGTATAAGGTGTGAAATAGATGATATGTAACTTATTGTAAGATATTATTAATCATTATAAATTATTATTATTATAAAATATTTATTAATGGTTATAATTTATGAATTTACAAATCTAATACTTGGAATACCTATACCTATTTTAAATGGTGGGTTAGGTTGAAGTATGGAAAACCTATTTTAAATGATAGGTTACCATTGATTAACTCCTTAGGAAAACAAGATATAACCATTTTTTTCATACTATTTTCTTCATTATTTATAACACTCTCCAATATTCTTTTGAATAATATTATCAAATTTTTAAGTATTATATATATTTTTAAATATATTATGTTGTAATATATAATATAATTTTTATAAAAAAAAATAAAAAATTGTTATTGCAAATGACTTTCACAATACAAAGTAGCTTAACAACACATTCTATCATCGACTATCCTACACCTCAAGGATTAACAATATTTTTTTTAACTTAAATATAATTTTTTGCTTTTTTAATTACAATAATATTTCTTAACTTAAATATGATTCTCTATTTTTCTAATTACAATAACATTTCTTTTCATTCTTTTCTTTAATGAATTAATTTTAAATATTTTTATTTTAAATTTAAAACATATATCCAGCTCGCATGACATTTGACTTTGAAATTGAATTTTTTTAATAAATTTAAAAAAATATATATGTTTCTAGAACATATGTTTGAATTGGACATCATAAAACTTTGTCTTAATCATGATAACTTTTGTAAGTTAACGAATTTTTAAAGATAGATCTGTCACCCACGAAGAAAATGCACCAACCAAATATGAGAAGTCAAAATTAAATTTACATTTTGAAAATGAACGTGATGTCTGATTTAACTTCACCTACAAAATCATTACGGCTGCAAGATCGCTTTGGATTCTCCAATTCTTTTTGTGGTCCTTCACATGAAATGTGGGTCTACTAGGGAGGGTCTACTAGGGAATCTAAACCTAATTCAATAATCCATCCATACAACCCACCTCACGTTCTTGGCAGCGTATGTACGACCGGACTAGTAGGTGATCTCGCAATATTATTATTATAATCAATAATCATTATTTCATTGACAAAGTCGGTGTGAACGTGAAATGTGCAGCCGTCATGAATTGCCTTGTCATCATGTGTCATTGCCATGTCATACTTCATAGGGTTTTGGGGAGACACACCCATGAGGGGAGGGGACGTTTTAGTTTAGTTTTATTATTAGGGATTAACATGTCATTTATGGGAATTGAATTTTAAGAGAATGTCGATCGTATTAGTATGATCATTCGAGACTAAGTTGTAGAAAATATAACAAGAACCATATCAATAAAGCTACAAAACCCTAATCAGTAAATTCTTGTTTTTTTTATTCACTTAATTTTACTTCTTTATAGATGGTTTTAGTAGGTCCCACCACTCCCCTTGGGTCGAGGCGAGCTTATAAATTGTTGCCTCTGCCTCATATCTATTCCTCGGCCTTCTTGACAGAAACTGGGATTCGATGACGGATTTTTCTTTGAGAGAAATATTTTCGGTGTAGGGTTCGGGCTCGTCTATGGCAACTGCTGGAGCGGACGCTGCGAGTTTCGATTCTGAGACCGCCAGACCTGCGATGGATAACAGCTCGGTTCATAAGCCCAGGCCTCTGGTGAAAATGAGCGTCAATATTTACGGTCCTGACGACGGCGGATTCACTGTCAATCGACAGGGGCAGAATTCTGTCAAGAAGGCCCGTGCTGTGCACATCCAGGTGATGAGAATCCGTGAAGAAGATGAGCATCTGGGCGAGGATTGGAGGGAGGGCGTGAATCCCAAGGACGGAATTGCGTTTCTGCCGATGGAGGACGTGTTTTTCCGGTATTCGAAGGCCACGCTGCCGTCGCCGCTCGGTATAAACGCTAGGGTTCGGTCGCTGTGAGAAGATTCGAACGCGCGACCGGGCGTTAGTTTTTTTGCTTTGTTGTGTATAATATGTTCGCCTTTACATGTTACTTATCTTGCAGTTGGTTCTCCCTGGAATATTTTCTCCTTGAACTTTTGTTTGAATTCTCCGTGTAAATTGTGTGGTGTGGGGCAGTGCCCTCTGCATAATGTAAATGTTTGAAGAGGGGAGAACTCCAGTATATATATTAATGTCCAGAAGCAACCATACATACGATTATATAATGTTATGTAAATATTTATAATACAGATTATATAGTGTTATGTAAAGAGATACATGGAGTTGTGGAGTAGATAGTGTGAAGAGCTCCAGAACCAGTCATAGGTGCCAGATATGTACTTTGATGCTTGCTGGTTGGTATTATTTGTTCTTATGCTCAGTACCAAGGTTGGTGTTACTGTCATCATGATTGCTGCTTGGTATTCTTGTGACATGAGTTTATTTGAATTAGAAAGTATCCAGATTCCCAGATAAAGAAGTTCACTTCAATTAGAAAGTATCAAGATTCTTAGATAAAGAAGTTTGGGATGAAAGTGTGGTTTAGTAATAGAATTTAAAGAAGTTTTGGATGAAAGTGGGGTTTAGTGTTGGAATTTGATGACTAAAATGTATTATTCAAATATTATTAATATTTTATTAATTAAATATTGTTAATATTTATGATATATTTAAAAAAAAATTTAATTGAAACATTGTTATTTTAAAAAAAACAAAATGTTTTTAAAATTCTAATCTTAATAAAGTTGTAATAATTAAATTAATATGTCATTTTGAATAAGTCCATAAATCTTAACTATTAAAATAAATTATTTTCTGAAACTTTAGATATAATATTTGAAGGTTTAAGTATTGGTATTGTTAATTGAGTTTAATTTGGGAGGAATGATTGTTATCTTTCTTTCTTTTTTAGTAGAAAAATTACTTTTTATATTAGTAAATATAAATAAATACACCTTACATCAACTTAATCAAAGTTCTTGCTTGGCAAACCTGTCTCACTTTCTCATCATATACCAAAGCCCTTACAAAAAGGAAATTTCTAAGAAAAGCAGCTTCCTTAAAATGTGAAAAACACAAAAAATATCAACCCTGAATCTATCAAAAGGAGTCTATCAAAAGTTTAAGACCCAATTAACAAAAAAAAAACTCAAAAAAAGAGTTAAGCTGCCAGCCAGAGACAATGAAACCATTTTATCTTTGGGACTCTCCTCCAAGATCGCCAGAAATTGTGAAAACTAAAAAAGACAGACTTTGTTAAAAAAGATTGATGAAGAGAGTGGACTCCTCATTTCCATCAACCCACCGGTCCATCTCTAATTAGCCAATTACCTGGATTACATCAAAATTTAAGAGCTCCACTATTATTATCTTCCCCTGCCATGTTCAATTCTTATAAGTAATATGTTGAATTCTTAAATTTAAAGTTTCCCAAAAAAAAAATATAACACATGTAAAGATATAAACATGGAGGCATTTTCAAGAACTCCCATTAACCAAAGGATTTAGTGTATGGTATTTCTATTTGTATCATTTTGGTTAGTGTATGGTATCTAACTTTTAAAATTATTTATTATTATTATAATTAAAATCATATGGATAAACATATTTACACACTTCATTTTGTACTTTTAAAATTATTTATTATTATTATAATTAAAATCATATGGATAAACATATTTACACACTTCATTTTGTACAAAATTCTTTTAAAGAGTGTTTTTTTGTTATATGACACTTGTCACAACCAATCCTCAAGATTCTAATGCAAATCTTTCGTACTTATCTATTATATTATATTAGTTAAGTGCGATAATATTAGTTAAGTACGAGAAATGAGACTTTGAATATTTTGGTTGGAATGTGAAGATGTTTAGGTGTTAGGTGGTTAAGATAATACCAACCAATGTAATGTTATTATTTTCATTTATATTTGTTAAATAAAAATTAATGTAATCTTATCATTTATATTTGTTATTTTTTTTTAATGTAATTACATTTTTATTAATATGGTTTCTGGCTTATGTAAAAGTGGATAAAATAAAAATTTAGATAGGTTATTAACATACTTAACAAATCAATGATATCTACACCACACTCATTAATTTAACACCATGCAAAAAAATTAAGTATGAAACATAAATAATAAGTAAAGTCATAAACTTGTTAAACAACATTTCATGTTCTACACCTTCATGTGTTTACAGTCTCTCAACTCTAATACCCAATACTAATTATTCCAATGAGAATGATAAAACCATGCACAACTAAAACCAATCCAAGGAATATCTCTACTTAACTATCACTTTACTACCTCATATATCATAGTGCCATTAAGT
>ML787027.1:127722-140758 GCA_009831015.1 Picea engelmannii
AAAAGATGAATTCTCGATGTTTCTAGAAGGGAATCTTCTAGAAGGATGGGTTGGCATTCGAATGGTTATCCTTGTACTGGATTCCCTGATATTTTGGAATCATTCTTATCCAAGTAACTAATTCATTCTCTCCTATATATTGATGGAATTCTCCTGGAAAAGGTTAAGCAAGATTCATTGGAGAATTGGTGAAAGAATTGTGTGAAGGATTGAGTTTGAACAGTAGCTTGGAGACTCCAGCAAGTCTATCAAAAGGATTTGATCTTCTTCATGTAAAGATTGAGCAAGTGTGTGTGTCGGAGCCAAGAGCCATCGAAAGGAAGTTTGCGACATAAAGGCTCAGGTTGTAATCTTTACTTTCAATTAATATAATACAGTGGCATGTCCCTTTCCCATAAAGCTATTTCCACTTTATTGTGTAATTCCTTGATCATACACATAGGTTGATTGTTGAATAGATTGTGCTATCTTCACTTTGGTTGGTTTGTGTTGTCTTGGTCTTGACTGCACGAGAGCACTGGAGCGAAGCGGGAGCAACAAAGACCATAGGAAGCGATAATAAGGTATGTTATTTGTTCTTGCCTCCTAGTTAATTCAATGGTCAAAACCTAGGGAAAGAGTCATGTCCTGTCTTGCTTTGTTCTAGATCCAGGTGGATCTAGGGAGATCTATTAGTTTCTGCACCTACCGATTAATCCAATAACAAGAAGTCCAACCTTGTATCACTTTTTCCCTCTATCTTCTTCCTTCAACTTGTAAACCCATTTATTCTGAAATGATATTTTTCCTGCAAGAAACTGAACCAAGTCCCAAGTCTGGTTATTTACCAAGGAATCCATTTCCTCTTTCATGCGTTTCTACCACTTCTTTTTAGTGTCTACCTGCATTGCCTCTTTATAACATTCTGGATCACCAGAATCAGTCAACAATAAATAATACAATGAAGGAGAGTATCGTTCAGGGGGTCTACTTAACCTGGTAGATCTTCTAACAACACTTTTAGGGGTTTGAGGTACCTGCTGCTCTTGTTGTTGTACATTTTGATTTTATGGTACCTTTGGAATTTCTTTTTCAGTGATCTCATCAAACACTGTGTATTATGGTTTTTATTTTTCCCATTTCTTTCCCTGCAACTGATCTTTATACATGACCTTCTCATTGAATATGACATATCTACTCCTAATGATTTTGTGATTTTCATAATCCCATAAGCGATGACCAAAATCGTTAACACCGTATCCAATAAAGGTACACTTCTTGGATTTTTCCTCAAACTTTGTTCTATTTTCTTTATCAATATGGAAAAATGCTTCACAACCAAAAGTCTGTAAAAAAGAATAGTTTACCTTTTTACTTGTCCATGCCTCCTATGGAATTCCACCATCCAAAAATCTTGAAGGTCCTTTGTTTATTAAGTAAACAACAATATCTACAACATCTGCTCAAAAATGTAAGGGCAAACCAACATGCAATCTCATACTCCTTGCACGCTCCATGATTTTCTTATTCATCTTTTCTGACACACCATTTTCTTGTGGTGTTCCTGGAACTGTATTCTCTCTATGAATCCCATGGTATGAACAGTAATCATCAAACTCTTTGTTTCAATTTTCACCTCCATTATCTAATATGAGACACTTCAACCTTTTTCTTGTCTCATTCTCAACCAAAGATTTCCATTTCTTAAAAGTATAAAAAACATCAGATTTTTGTCGAATGCAATAAACCCAAGTTTTTCTAGTTGCATCATCAATAAAAGTAAAATAATAATGAGAGCCACCAAGAGATGATACCTGACATGGTCCCCATACATCTATATGCACAAGCTCTAACCTTTCACTCTTCTTTCCTTTTCCAACTCTGAGAAATATGACTCTCTTCTATTTTCCATAAACATAATGCTCACAGAAATCCAAATCAATCTGTTTAAGATCTGGAAACAAATTTCTTTTGTGAATCATCTGCATCCCCTCCTCACTCATGTGTCCAAGCCTATGATGCCACAATGTTGTATCCACTTCTGTAGAATCTAAAGAGATAGAATAATCAATATTACCAATACATAAATACAATGTACCAACCTTCTCTCCTTTTGCTATCATGAATGATCCTTTGGTGACCTTCCACACCTTATCTGTAAATATGGATATACAACCTTCACTTGCCAACTTCTCTGTTGAAATTAGATTTTCCCTTAGATCTGGAACATGTCTTACCTCTTTCAACAACCACTAGTTTCCATTCCTTTGTTTTATTTTTATCTTTCCCATTCCAACAATTTTGCATGGTGCATCATCACCCAAATGAACCTGTCCAAAATCACCTTGAACATAATCTAGAAAATGTTTCCTATGGGGTGTGGCATGAAATGAATCCCCTGAATCTACTACCCAAGACTCAGAAATATTATCTACAAAAATAATAAAATCATATTGTAACGCATCACCTGTTACATTTGCTTCCCAATTTTTCTCATGCTGTTCATCCCTTTGTTTCTTTGTAGCTTTGCAATCTTTCTTCAGATGTCCTTTCTTCCCAAAATTACAACACTCTATCTTTCCTAGTATGGATTTGGATCTTCCCTTCCTAGAATTCCTGCGGTTCCCTGAGCCCTTTCATCTA
The DNA here is from genome assembly GCA_009831015.1 of Picea engelmannii. Classification (NCBI taxonomy): domain Eukaryota; kingdom Viridiplantae; phylum Streptophyta; class Pinopsida; order Pinales; family Pinaceae; genus Picea; species Picea engelmannii. Next base: position 130,345 of record ML787027.1, read on the forward strand.
TCCTTTTGTCTTCCCCTGTTCTCCATGTTTAATGCATTGCTTGATGTCTTACCTGTGATTTTCTGTCGCATTTCCTCACTAAGGATAACACCAACAACATCATCAAATTTTAAAGTGTTTGAACCAGAGACAAAGTTACTTACAACCATGACCAATCCATTCCAACTTTCTAGCAATGAGAAAAATATTAGAAGAGCCCTGACCTCATCATCAAAGTCCACTTTTATAGAACTCATCTGATTAGTAATCGTATTAAATTCATTTAAATGATTTGCAACAGACCCACCTTCTGAAATCTTCATATTAAATAATATCTTCATTAGAAATACCTTATTGGATGCTGAGGGCTTTTCATACAGTTTAGCCAATGCATCCATCAACTCCTTCGTTGTCTTTTCTTTCGAAATATTGAAAGTCACCGACACTGCCAGGCTCAACTGTTTCTTTCTTAGTGCCTTTCTCTCAAGAACCTCCCATTCTTCGTCCTTCATGGCCATAGGTTTCTTTGCTATTCCATCCAATGGTAGGAATAGATCCTTCTGATATAAATTATCTTCCATCTGCATCTTCCATAACTAGTATTTTTGGCCATTAAATTTATTGACCCTAAACTTTCCATCTTCTTCCAGTGCTCCCACTAGAAACAAGAACCATCTTTTTCTATGAGTTACCTTTCGCTCTGATACCAGTTGTTGGAAAAATAGGATCGCAGAGCAATAAAATAAAAAAAAATGTGGAATTAAAACATAGAAGATACACAATTCAATAGAGACACATATATACGTGGTTCACTGAGTGTGGGCTACGTCCACCAAAGAAATTGCCAGGTCCTTCCTTTTTATTATCCAACAAATGAAGGGATACAACCTACAACACACCCATTGTAACTTCCTCTTCTTTCTCTCACAATCTCCTCTCTCAAAATACAATATTCACAATAATACACAACCATAATACAATTCCCCCATAAAAGAGGGTTTCCTTCTAGGGGAAAAAACCCTAACATAATTTCTTTCGTCAGATATACGACCTTATAATGAATGGCCCATATTTACTATGAAATTACAATATACATTTACAAGGCAATTTTTCCTTTGAGGGCTTCACCCCCAAACCCCCTAGCCAGGGGGATGAGCCCCCCAGACTCTGCAGGGGGGGAAATCCCTCCTTGCAACCCCCCCGCATGGAGGGGTGTACAATATTCCGTGGTGTAAAGTATTCATGGGGTATAAACACAACTGAAAACAAAGACCTAGGAAACAAGAAGATAATCAGGCTCCACAACCAACACCACCCTCTTACATGAATTCAAAGATTGGTTTTGGGAACATTAAACAAAAAATAGAAGGTTTATACACAATTATAATGATTCCAGGAATGTGGTTTGGAACCCATGAATAAAATCTCCCTTGGGCCTCTCTCTTGTGGAATCATAACCCCCCATCAATCTTCATCCATTTCGTATTGCGACCAATAATTATCATCTTTATTCATTATTTCAATGCACATAATATACAATTCGACCCTCTACCACATTAAATCAATACATGCACTTTTCCAAACACATCGGATCACCATCCTAATTCACATTTATATAGTTACATTATAATTCACATGGTTTAAAACCGGGGATGTTACATGTTACCAACTTCCAACTACCTCAACCAATTCACAAAACTATAAGATGAGGACTAATGTTGGAGAATGGGCAACTGCCACAATGGCACCCTCATGCTGTAGTATTTATAGGTGATTGTAAATATGATATTTTATGACCTTTTTCCCTAGAAACCCTAGTTTACGAGTTATGGATTATTCCTTTGGATTTGAGGTTTAAACTTCTCATTTTTCTCAATTCTTTTCTTGGTAAGGATTCAAAGTCTAGAAGTTGTCCTAAGTGGCCCAAGATTGGAGGAACCCAAACGAGGATTACAAAAGGTGTCAACAACGAAATATCGGGTACATTTGTAATATGTTGTTATTAATAATAAAATGAATCTCCCCCCCGATGCAATTGTTCATCTTTGATTATTGATTTCAATTTGTATTTGGATGTGTGAATTGATAAAATATAGACAAGAATAACAATATGGCGGAAAAGGCTCACTAGCCAACACATAAATTATTCACTCCAATGTTGCATATTTATAGTACAATGGGTGATGCCACCTCATAGAGATATTTTCTCTAGATCCTAAAATCATGCATGATGACTAGGCTAGACAATGTTAACTAACTCATTAGTCATCACTTGAGGATATATTACTAATATCCTAAATGAATAATACAAATATAGATGACAAATTAGACTTAGTGATTGGTAAAGGTAAGCCATAGGCTAACAATCCCCCCCTCAATCACAAGTCCGATCAATAATACCAACAATAAAGCATAAACTGGTATCAATTCCAAGTCTTCATGGTGAAACTCCTGAGCTGAGCCTCAATGAAGAACTGCCCGAAAAACCGCCAATCTGGAAGCTGAACATGTTCATTTGAAATGAACTAGAAGAGAGCTAAGATATGGAAGTGAACAGCTGCAACATATGAACATTCCCTGATTGCTTGACAATTTGATCATTTTGCCAAGTATTTTAGCTAGAAGAATCTGATGTCTTCTGCTAATTGGTGAACATGTAGTATCACCACTCTACTATCAGTGTATTACTGAAAGTGCTCTCTGAATCTGTGGTTTGGGATAACCAATGACCAATTGATACCATGTATCTGATGGTTTTTGGATAACCACTAACCTATCTTGACACTTTTAGGTGTCCAACAACATCCCAATGTATCATGTGTATGATTCAATTGCAAGTCATTGAACCATAATCCTGTCAAAGCCTGCCATCACTGGAAAATCTCACTATGTAATCATGTGAGCCAAGATGCATGCAAATTGTTTACTTAATGTAAACTCCAATCTGATGAGAGTGAACCAAGAGAAGTGAGTCAACTTCTAGTCTGACACATCCCTGAAAATGCCTGACAACTCAATCAAATGCCAAGCTACAATGCAGAAGGATCCTCTTGTCCTCTGCTAGGTCGAATGACCATCTATGTGAACCACACGTCCACATCATTTATCTCAAAATCAAAATCAAACATCCCAATTATGTATGATTCAACTTAAACTTATTGAACCATAATTCTGTCAAAGTTTGTCATCTACAGACCGTAGTTGCCCATTTGGAAAATTTCATGCCCATCTGGCATATTTGATGTTTGTTGTTGTCAAAACTTTTTGTCTGACAACCATATTCAATTCCATAATCAATTACCCCCTTTGTCAGCTGAGAGGAGAGACCACAAGTGGTTTCATGAACCATCATCACTGGAATTTTGAACTCCCCCCCTTAAGGTGCATGAGAGTTACATCATTATACTCCCCCCTTCTAGGCTCAAGAGAGTACCATACTTGTTTCATTTTGAGTACAACACAAAGTGGGCATGAAGAAAAAACCACATGTTATCTCATCTCGTGAGGGCCATGCTCGAAAGCTATGCCATAAGGGGACCACTTATATGAGGTACACAAATTTTATGTGATACAAGATTGGTCTTTACTCAAGATTGAATTCTACGGTAAGACTTATATAATCGCTTGGTTGCTGATGACCATTGCCAAGGATCAATCCACTCATAGTGAATTTTCAATCTTGTAGGTTTCTTCAGTGTTGAACATCTGTCTGAAGAATGGTTATGCTTGCCACAATGCTGGCAAGGATGGAGATCAAAACACTGATTGTCCTTGTGACCAACTCGATTACAATGTTGGCACATATCATTCTGATGCTGAACTTGAATAGGTGAAGTTGAAGCTTCTTGAAGGAATCCAACACTTTGGAACTTGATTGGTCTGGAATAATCAGGAATATGAAAGGTAACTTCCTTGTCATATCCAAGTCCTGTTCTATTCTTGCTGTAGATGATTTCTTCCCAAGGTCTGATGATGGGCTTGGAAAGAGTATTATGAATCTGTTGCTTTGAAATCCATGGAAGTGGATTTACTGCATGTTGATGCATCATTGAATGGTTTTCTTCACTGAAATCAAAATAAAACTCTTGAAATGTAGGTTCATGAATAGATTCAACTTCATCTGAAACTGATTCTGAAGTTGTATCACTGTGTTGTTCCTTCACTGACTGTTGATCAAAAGAATCATCATCATCATCATAGAGAGGGTTGTGCTGAACAAAAACTAGTTCAGAACACTTCATTGGCTGCTGATTTTTTAGATCAGTCAACTCATCATTCAATAGATGGGATAGAGATTGAAGAAGTCTAACTTTAGCTTGCGCCACTTGCAAACAAGTTAGCACTGATTGAAGAGTTGCTTTGTTCAATGTCACTTTGTTGTCTTCAATGGTGTTTATTAGAGTGTTCAATAACTCTAATAATTCATGACTTCGCTCCATTTGAACATGCTTGCTTGAACTTCTCGTTCACTTGCTCTTCTAGCTTGCTTGTACTTGCTCACTTGAACTTGCCTTGCTTGAAATTGCTTCTAGGAAGTTGAGGATGTCGGTTACCACTGAAAATGCATCCCAAATTATTACAATGATTTGAGTTTCAAGTACTCATCCTTGTCAATTACGACTCAAAATGACGATGTCTCTTGGGTGTCGGGCTCAACTGAGAATGCACCCAATTACAAATTCAACTTCACTTGATTTATAAACACAAGTAAACTTACCAAATGACTATTTGCAATTTACAATAAATCATGATTCTTAAGTTGAATTAATCTTCAAATTTGAATGTGTTTTGGAGCTTTAGAGTCCAGTGCACCTTTGATGTGTTGCACCTTTCATTAATGAGTTGTACCCTTCATTAATTGCTTGATTAGCATGAATTTGTGCTTGTATGTTGCGTTAAATGATGAATTGAAAGTATGATTATGTCAATACTAGACATAATGACATAAAGATTCCATGAAAATTTTACCATCACACACAACACAAAGTGTACCTAAGATCCCCTTATTCAACTTCGGGCGGATCTATGACACAGAGAAAAAATCCTCAATTTTTATTATGAGTATCGCTCTTACAATAACCATGCCCAAATACATTTTGAATCTCTCAATGTTCTTCATGCCCGGAATACCATGAACCATGTTTGATTGCCTTACATCACTTGGACTTTAAAGTAACAACTCCACCAAATTCACCCCAGTTATTCATTCCTTTAACCAAAAGGACAGATCAACTAATATCATTTTGTTTGACAAAATATCAAACAAAACATGTGACCTTTACATAACCAAATAAAATTATCTCTTTCTGATGCCAACGCAATATACTTTCATTAACTTGCTATTATTTTGTGCACAACTAGCAAATTAATTCAAAGGCATAAATGCATGTATCCAAATTCTGAAAACAATCACCTTGCATATTCACCATTATTTGTTGGTGTGACGTATGGATCTCATGCAGATCACTTGCAAATGATTTTTCACCATATGCATGCTGGTTGAAAATATGATTATACAGGTCACGTTTCACTGGTCTCGTAATTCAATATTTAACTTTTAACTCAGACGTACAGACTCATCCTCTTGATAGTAGCACATGGGATACCAGGTGGGTAGTGACTTAATCATGCCTTGAAACTTGAGAATGGTTAGTTCGGTCATGAATTCTCGCAGGCAAATGTTTAGCTCTAAACCCTACGCTCGCAAACCCGAATCAAAGCTTCTGAGCTAAATGAAATTCACATAATTCCCTTCATCAAATATGACAATCCATCTTTCCAATCAGAGAATTCCAAAGATTCCACATATGCACAAAATAATTCTCCGCAACTGTCCAGAGCTTTACATCCCAAAGCAATGAGTCTCCAAAACAAAACCTACGGATTGTAACTCCACATCCTACGAGGCTGATTCTTCGAATTTCGACTAGGGTTTGTAACGGAACCGATCCGAGAAAACGCCATTCGTCCCGTGAGTTTTTTATGGAAAAACAGACACACGCATCTCGTTACGCCTAATTTTACATACTGGATCAAATTTTCATTGAATCTGATCAAAATTAACCTGTATTTGCGCTAGTTAGAGTGGTTCTGGTTATCATGCCAGAGGCCCAGATGGAAGCATTACAGACATGAAAACAAAATTTGAGATTCATGACATTGGTTATCAGTAAGAACCCTACGAATTTCCCACAAAAAGGAAAACAAACATTGAAACTTCCAACGCTTTACTCAAATTTCTGAAGATTGCCTTCTCCCATGCCTACTCCATGCAACAATCAAAAAATGAATAATTTTCTTTCTTCACAGAATGGGCTGTAAGATTCTTTGCAGGATTAGAGAGTCATCACATGGCTCTGGTTTATTAAAAAAAAAATACAAGCGATGCGTTGTAAATGTCACCTATTGCGATTATGCAATTCTGAATCACTACATGTTGGGAGGGAGAGACGTGAATTCCATCAGTATTCAGAATGTCTCAGGGCGACACAATTTGAAAGTTTTCCACTTGAACATTCGTTGAATTAGATCCACAAATCAATTTATGCAACGGATCAATTTCATCCAGCACCGAATGGACGAGTTTTGCAGCTCACAAATGTGATACTACCATCGCTCTGATCTTACAATTTCCAGATCTTACAAATGTGTTGATCTATCCTCCAGCTCTATGCATTTTGATCCAAATCAAAACTTTGGCAAAAAAAATATTATTTTCAATGATTGATTCCATAGCTGAGAGTTCCTTCTGAACAGGGAATTTATCGCTTGATACGCCCAGATCTATGCTGGATCATTGATTCCACAGTTTGGTCAATGACTTCATTTAATTTGTGCACTGTAAATCTGTGCCCAAGGTTCACTTGAAACTGGGACCTCCCACAATTACGATCTCTCCAACGCACCTTATATCCATTTTGTACTCACACAGATACACTTGACGACCCTTCCTTCTTTGCGAACCGATTGCCAAAATTTTCTTCTCCTCTATTCTTAGATCCTTCTTTGCGTGCTATTCACCATAGGTGGCACCTTCAACACCAACATAAGTGACAATGGGCAGCGATACCCTTGTCATTTCTCCTACACAATGGTCCTTTATTCACAAGGCAATTCTCCTTCACACATAAATACTCACATTCGCACAGAAATTACATGGGAATTCATACAACAAATTATTCTACTCTCAATCATACACACGGAAATGAACCAGCTCTTATATTATCACCATAGCTCTGATACCAATTGATAAAATATAGACAAGAATAACAATATGGCAGAAAAGGCTCACTAGCCAACACATAAATTATTCACTCCAATGTTACATATTTATAGTACAATGGGTGATGCCACCTCATAGAGAGATTTTCTCTAGATCCTAAAATCATGCATGATGACTAGGCTAGGCAATCTTAACTAACTCATTAGTCATCACTTGAGGATATATTACTAATATCCTAAATGAATAATACAAATATAGGTGACAATTTAGACTTAGTGATTGGTAAAGGCAAGCCATAGGCTAACATGAATTAACTTGTGTGATAAGTTAGTTAAAGTTAGTTATTTTCATACTTGATTTATTTATAACCAATTGCATTGAGAAAGGTTGTTGTTTCTCTGTGTGCAGGTTTTAGAGTTTAGATCAGATTGGTGACAAGTATAGCGAGATCAACGTATACGATATGTCTCAAGGAAACTACTGGAACAAGGTGTCCATTTTAGATCCCTCCATTAATATTCACCCCTTTCGCATCCCAACCAATGATTACCATATTTATTCATTATTTTAATGAACATAATACACAATTCCTCCCTTGACCACATTAAATCAATACAATCTCTTTTCCCCAACACATCGGCTCACCAACTTAAATCACATTTATACAATTACATTATAATTCATGGGGATTAAAATTGAAGATGCTACATCCCCTCCCTTTATATTTGCATTGTCCTCAATGTACAACACCCTATAGGTGTTCATACCTATTGCTAAACTAGGCTCTATGGCCTTTAATCAATACATATTACAAGACTAGGCTCTCTGGCCTTTAATCGATACATAGGTTCTTCGAACTAATAACCATATATACATAGGAACCTCGACCCAAAACAAACACACACACATAAAGGCACTCCGACCTAATAACCATAAATACATAGGCACCCCGACCCAAAACATATATATACATAGGCACTCCGAACCAAAAAATATATTTACATAGGCACTCTGACCCAAAAACCATAGATACGTAGGATCCCTGACCCAAAACATGCAAGATAATTTCACAATTCATCATTTGGCAACAATTCCAACTAGCAATCTCTCACTCTTCATGGTCTGCACCACTTTCCTCTGGCTCTAGCTGCAATATCTTTCATACTTTATCAATTCCCACAACAATTCCAACCAACAAACTCTCATTCCCTTCAATCAACACAACTCAAGGAAGTGTACCCCCTTCTCTGCACCGCAGTTCCTCATCAGGATGTACCGCATCCCTTCCAAGGCTCTAACACAAGGTCGGGCATGAAGTGTCTGAATTGTGGCTCCAAGAACTCCAGATGTGATAATGGAATCTCCAAATTTCAAATAGTTGCAGTGGTGCCTCCTGCACAACATATTAACACAATTATTTCAACATAATTAACACAATAAACACAATCACTTATTCATATGGTTGTTGCTCTGTTTCACGAGCAGTCACAACTATAATTTAGCTCGTTGTTCTTTTCTAACATGCCCTCATGATGCGAACCACCATGTCATATACATTGTTGAGTTCCCTACCCCTTTCCATCGTCACTGTCTAGGCTCAAGCATCCTCTTCACTGCTACACAGTCCCTCAAGTGATCCATCATTTTCCAAGGTGTTCTTGCGCAAGGGGAGCACCAAATCACTGCCATATTTTTCATTGGAAATTTGTAAATTGTGGCAATTATAGGGTTCCAATGTCATAATACCAGCCTCCTTCCCGATATTTCTAGATTTAATATCCATCATCTTATTTGTATCACACACATACAATCATCATGAGATATTATCATAGCAATTTTACTGATTAATTTCCAAATCTGTTTTACATATAGGAAACTAAGTTTCCCAAGCATGATATTTATTTTCAACATGTTTGGCTCTTGCAATAGTAGGCATCAGTCTTCCTTATGGGCTTACACCATTTCCATAACCAAGACTATTTTTCCTGCAATTTTCTCAACTTTCATTTATCCAAACCAATTGTCAGTATTCATGTACATTATCATTTCATTGTAGCATTTTCAATCAATCCTTGAAGTGATTTCATAATTATATTCTTCTAAAAATTCAATCACTTCCAACTATCATTCACATTAAAATGAAATTAAATTATTATTCCTTACACATGCATTATCTAACATACCAATATTTTCATAATGCAATCAAACATTACTAATAATTAAAACCAATGTGCCAATGCCCATGACCACATCTACACAATGATCCATGCACTGACTCCATAATACCACATTTCATTGTCATGTATTCCACCATGTGAGTTGGAAAGTCTAGTCAATGCCTTAACACATTATGCAATCCCTTCCCAATTACTCATTTTATTATTTGGATACCTTCCTTTTCAACCCATACAAAACACTAGGAACATGATCCCTTAGTGATATTCAGTGTCAACAAAGAGGTTGCAATCCAAACATACATTATACAAGGGAAGACCATTAACCATTTGTATGGTGCTATAACCTTTCCATATCCAACCACAACATGGCCTCCCACATGGATTATTCTATAGGCATTCATTGTTATAGCAGTAATATATCTCCTAACTATACTTGGTTATGATATCTTAACCAACATAACATACCACTAATACTATATAAATGCTTTCAAGCATTAAAAAACATTCGTGCCTCCAAGGCTCTCTTCCTTTACACAACAATCCAAATGATGAACATTAATGGAGGGAATTATTACATCAATTCCCTTCATCATTTTATGTAACACAAGAAACCAAATGCATACATGCATGGTTGTTATTACATTACTTGATGCTACCTGATCATTTTATATTTTGTAGAAGCTCGTAGGATCCTTTCATCAATTCTCTTGGTCACCACTCTCACCATCCTTCTTTGTATTCATATGGATGTATTTCATATGCAACAACATCATCAACATCATTCTCGACCATGCTATAACATTTTTCCTGGATACACAATCCATCATTAGTTTCATTCAAATATCACAACATTATTAATTCATGTATATATATCAACATACTACTCTTATTCTATACTCATTCCATATACATGTTCAAGCATGCCCACATGTACGAGTGCACATCAATATGTAGTAAGAATTAATCTCATCATGCCTATTTCATGTACGCACATTCTATCTTTATTGTATGCATCAATTCTATCATGCACTCTAGT
>ML787027.1:140765-182209 GCA_009831015.1 Picea engelmannii
ATATATATATATGTTTTTGATGGATGTCCTTGAATTCATATAGAACCTCACTACCCTTTGCACTTCCATTCTACTCAACTATGCACCACTGGCCCCTATTTTGAACCTTCTAGTCAAGCTCCACTTGGCCACTTGCACTTCTAGCCAATATGCCTTATTGGCCAATACCTTCACTTGGGTGATCATGTTCCAATCCTTACATTTCTAGAACCTTTTAGAATATTGGAATGATGTAATTCATCTCATTCCATCATATATATATATATATATGTTTTTGATGGATGTCCTTGAATTCATATAGAACCTCACTACCCTTTGCACTTCCATTCTACTCAACTATGCACCACTGGCCCCTATTTTGAACCTTCTAGTCAAGCTCCACTTGGCCACTTGAACTTCTAGCCAATATGCCTTATTGGCCACTACCTTCACTTGGGTGATCATGTTCCAATCCTTACATTTCTAGAACCTTTTAGAATATTGGAATGATGTAATTCATCTCATTCCATCACCTTGATACTAGAGTATTTTCAACCCATCTTAACCATCAACAACATGACATTCTTTGTCATTATCTCTAGTTGTCCATTGGCTTTCTCATTTTTATTTGAACAATTTCCCTTAATCCATTGAGTAATTCCTGTGAATCCATATCATATCCACTTAGGACTACTCTACTCCCAATGGGATGTTATATTCCTTATTGGCACTCTCAATGAATAACCTTTATTATTTTACCCCTTGATTTTCCTTGTACATACACCATGCTTCCACTATGTACTCTGATAACATAAGTGGATTTCTTACTCTGGATACTATTTAGACAATGAGGCATTAATTATCTACTAGGAATTATTTTTTAGTGATTCTTATGCCTTCTCTAAGACATGACTCAATATTCCCATGAGTCACTCATCATCCCCAAGTTCCTTGCTTTTCTTTGGTGGCAATCTCTTCATCCATCATTACATTTATACCTTCATGGATATGAAGTCTTTCCTTTCCATTTTATTCCCATTAGTGACATTATTCACGTATAGGATTCATGTCTCATGTGACAATATCTGTTGATTCCCCTTTGCAATCCATTCAGACTTTGTAGTAGCTAAATACTAATATTTCTTTGCTCTTCCTGAGTCCTTTGTCAACCTTGCATCACCTTCTTTGTATCCATGCAATTTCCTCTGTCTCTATTTGATGCTTTAGTAAACTTCATAAGCTTGACCTGCTTCCATGTCCTATGGACCCTGGGATTAATCTATAATACACCCACACAATCCTCATTTATGGAATCTCATCCTCTTGTTAGCAATCCCTTCACACAACACTCTTTGTTGTAGTGCTCCTCGACTTATTAACAATTCCCTATTAATAAACTCATCCTCTTTTTATTTTTCCAATATTGCACTTCAAATGTGACTCTATACTCATGCATAGGAACTATCGTGAGTTTCAATACTCTTCCTTACCCAAAAATCACATATAATACTTACCTCTATAACCTAGGAAAGTTTCTCCAAAATTTTGACATTATTTGGAAAAATATTCACATTGAGTAGTTACATGGTTCATGGAATCAAATTCCACTTTTTCATACAACTTTAGGGAGGGACCCGATGCTCCCTTGGAGAAATTAGAACTTATGTGATGTTTTCATCGATATTACCTTTCCAATGACCGTACTCATGCTTTAATCTTATTTATGAGCCAAAAGTTATGGCTTCCTGAAATGTTTCCATTTATACTCAATGGTGTCCTTCCAGTCCACCAAAAAACTTCCTTCTAATTCCTCGAGAATTATTTGGCTCAAAACTAAATTATGAGTGGATATCTGGATTCTCCTATCCAACATTTTTCTACAAACTACTTTCTTGCTCAATTATAAGAACTGAGCAGAAAGTTATAGGCAATTGAATATTTCCAATTTACCCATTTTCTGAAATTTTCTCCCTAGTGAGAATAATATCAAACACCAAATTTTGCCACTTATAGAGGTAAATTTTGAAACTAATGCTCTAGTCAAAATCTACAACAATCTAGAAATGGCAACTTTTCCCCTTTAGAGTTTCTCCCGTCTTAGCAATTTTATCCCTTCCCATGCATCCCTACACCAACTCCTTTGGGATTTTGATACAATATCAATTGGGTATGTCCATGACTAACTTATAAACAATCTGTCAAAGTTTCACCCTTAACCGGTCTCTGGACTGTTAGTTATGGCCCACATAAGTTTTTGATTGTTTTACATTTTTAACCATGTATGCTACAAGTGCCTTCTTTCTCTTCCTGCACATTTTTATGTACCCAAATTCCAAATTTGGATCCACAGTTGACTTTTATGGTTCATGACCTTACCATGGATTTCTCCTATGCCCCAAATTGACTTTGAACTGAGGAGTTATGCCCTCCGGAAGTAAACTTGTACCGAAAATATACCCTTAACTGTTCCAACTGTAAATTCCTCCTACGAGCTCCATTTTTCATCCGAGATAGCTTGTTGGAAAGATCACCCTGACTTATTTTATTTAAGATGCAAAAACTCTATGTGGTGCCTTTGACACTTACAATTTCAAAAATTTGAACTCCTAAAAACGTTGTTTAGGCCACAAAAAACCCCTGCAAGTTGAAGACCTTTAAAATCATAAAATTTCATAGAAAATTGGTTGTTTTACTATTATAATGATCTTTTAATATATGCTATTGATCTCAAAATTAGGATAAATCTAAGTCATTGATCCACTAAACCGTCCCCAGTTCCGCAAATGAATTTTCACTATCGATTGCCAACTCAAAGAAATTTGAACCTTTGATATTCAAACGCCACATCGACAATCAACGATCGAATATTTATTTGGTAAATCAAACTTTTCTCATTGATTTCCCCGAACCCCAACCATCAACCATTTATCTTGGAAAACAAACATTTTCCCACTAATCTCATTGAACCCCGATAATCTATTGATGAATTATCTTAGCAACCAACTTTTTACAAAATTCGTTGAATCTCGATAATCAACAATCGACCATCTCTTGACTGACATGGAAACTATGCTGATGTGGCATGACACATATATGATGACATGACATGACTTGTGAATGATGACATGAAACTCTAGCTGATGTGACATGACATGTGGATGCTGATGTGGCAAGACACATGGATGTTGACATGGCAAGACACATCCTCCTCCTCTTCCCTTTATCAACAATAGACAATTTCTCTTGGAAGAATTGAACACCTTACTAAATTTGTCGACCCTTGATCATCGACCATTGTCGATCAATCATTTCCTTTACGCACATGAAACCTTCCACCATTTTTTGTCGATCCATGATCATCGACCATTGATGATTAGGGATTTCCTTTTGCCAAAACAAACTCTTTGACAAACTCATCGATCTGATCATCGATCATCGACGATTTATGTTGGAAAAATAAAACCCTTCACAAATCTTGTCGATCTGATTGTAGGCCATTGACGATTTCTCTTAGAGAACTCCAAAACTTATAATTTTTCGACCAAATCCCATATGAATCTAGGTCATCGATATCCTATTCAAAATGATCTTAATCATCAATTCTTTAACTTTTCCAAACTCTGTCGATGAATCTCGACCATCGATTTGATCCATTTTCCAAACCTTCAAAAATGAATCTCGACCATCAATTCTCTAACTTCACCAATCTATGAAGATGAATCCTGGCTATCAATCTTCTTCCTTTTGCAAAACACCAAAAATAGATCATGGTCGTTGATTCTTGTTTTTTTTTGCAAAACTATGAAAAGCTTATGATTTCTTAATCAATTCATGATGAATCTGGGTCGTTGATCTCAAAATCAACCATGATCTTGGCCGTCAATTAATCAAACTCTTCCATCTCCTTCAACTGTAATTATAATGTAAAGTTTCGACCTTCTAGGTGAAATTTAGCTCTACAACCTGTAGATTCACACCCCAGATCATCTATTCGACAACACTTAGGAATTTAAAACTCAAATTGGTCATAAATTTGGGGATTTCGCTATGATTTTTCACTGTTTTTCCCCATATTCAAGATATATCGAAATATGTAATAATGAATTTTACCAAATTCACATTGGTTCTTGGCCCATACAAGCCCAATGTTTGAACCAAAAGCTATGATACCATAATGTAACACACCCCAGTCCAACCGAGGAACATTACGAACATAAAAGACACTTAAAAGTTATACTTTCTACTTAATGATTCCCTGCAACTTATTAGCTACAAATCACACATAGATTTAATCATTTGACTAATACCATAATTCTGAATGCATATAATAAAACATATTAAAAACAAGAATGCATCCAGTAAGAACAAAAAAAAACACAACATGCATATAAACCATTTTCAAAGTGGAATAAATATTAAAACACAACATAAAACTTATTTGTTAATAATTAATCAATTGGCTGCATATGGGGGGTGAACCTCCGAACCATAGGCGTCACTGTTCATTTTCTCTCAACAACACGCCACCCCTGAGCTGAGGCTATGAGTCCACAAAGAGATCCGATCCTCTTGGTTATCCATTCTCCACACTCAACAACCCAACGCCCAGATTTTACTCCCACAATAGTTCCAATCCTTCAGCTCTCTTCCCCACAACCTTCACAACCCAAGGAATGTACCCCCTTCATTGCTCACAATCCCTCA
Source organism: Picea engelmannii (assembly GCA_009831015.1). Classification (NCBI taxonomy): domain Eukaryota; kingdom Viridiplantae; phylum Streptophyta; class Pinopsida; order Pinales; family Pinaceae; genus Picea; species Picea engelmannii. Next base: position 145,449 of record ML787027.1, read on the forward strand.
ATATGTATCATTTGTTTATCGGGGTTTCCGGTTCAATAAGTTGGCTAGAAATATCTTAGCTGGGGACTCTAATAACTCTCAGCCACCTCAAGAGTGCTCACAACATCCTTCATAAGGCTCTTGATCCATTTCCTCAACATGAAACACACTACATAATTACAACCCATATTTATAGGCACACCGACCTCTTTTCTAGCATAAACACAACCTAATAATGGATGCCTCCAAGCATAGCACGGCTGGTTCTCTTCCGAGCATTCATCTCTCCTCTTGCTTCTCAAAACTTGCATGTAAAAAATGCTCTCCATGGAAAAACGTGAATTGGCTAATTTTGTCGTCCTATGCCCATATGAATTTTCTCACTTTGCTTGCTTTCTTGAATTACACTCTTCCCCCAAGATGATTTTACTCATGTCCATGCTCTCCAATAAATATGGGATGTGACTTCTCACACCCACCCTCTTACATGAATTCAATGTTCGACTTTGGGAACACTCAACAACAAATAGAAGGTTTATACACAGTGACAATAATTTCAGGAATGTCAGTTGGATTAATATCCATGAATAAAATCCCCCTTGGACCTCTCTCTCTTATGGAATCATATCCCCCCATCGTTCTTCATCCCTTTCGTATCATGGCCAATGATTATAATTTTAATTCATTATTTCAATGCACATAATATACTATTCAACCCCCAACCCCATTAAATCAATACATGCTCTTTGCCCCAACACATTGACTCACCAACCTAATTCACATTTATATAGTTACATTATAATTCACGAAGATTAAAATTGGGGATGTTACATGTTACCAACTACCTCAACCAATTAACAAAACTCTAAGATGAGGACTAATGTTGGAGAATGGGAAATTGCCACATTGGCACCCTCATGTTGGAGTATTTATAGGTGATTGTAAATATGATCTTTTATGACCTTCTTTCCCTAGAAAACCTAGTTTCCAAGTTATGGCTTATTCCTTTGTATTTGAGGTTTAAACTTCTCAATTTTCTCAATCCTTTTCTTGGTAAGGAGTCAAAGTGCAAAATTTTTCCCAAGTGGCCCAAGATCAGAGGAACTCAGATGAGTATTACAAAAGGTGTCAACAACATAATATCATGTACATTTGTAATATGTTGTTATTAATAATAAAATGAATATCTCCCCCCCCACATGCAATTGTTCTTCTTTGATTATGGATTTGTGAATTAACTTGCATGATAAGTTAGTTAAAGTTAGTTGTTTCCATGCTTTCTTTATAACCAATTTCGGTGAGAAAGGTTGTTTTTTCTATGTGTGCAGGTTTCATATTTTGTATTGGATTGGTGACAAGTATAGCGAGATAAAAATACAAGATATTTTTCAAGGAAACTACTGGAAAAAGGTGTCCATTTTAGAGTAGCTCAAAAGTTCCAATTCATAAGCCACTATCCCAATACATTTGAGGACGTTATAGGGGCCATAAAAATTGGGAGAAAGCTTCTAGTTTTGGTTGTCTTTGAGGGAGGCCTTCTTATAAGAATTCAAACAATGGAACATCTAAATCTCTTCTTAAAAATTGTGTTTGAAATGATGTTGATCAACATATGGCTTCATCTTATTCTGATCCAATACCAAATTATCCTTGAGAGTGATGAGAATTTCAACCCGAGTTGTGAGGGTTTTGTCTACTTCCTACACCTTAGAGTATTCGAGTAAGTAGGATAGAAATTATGGGGGATTTTGTACATAGACAACTTCAAAGAGATTCATTCAAGTGGCACCGTGAGAATTTGTATTGTACCACTATTTTGCTAGAGGTAACCACTAAACCCATTGGAATTGTCATTCTAAAGTAAAGCATTCAAATATGCTTCCAAGAACTTGTCGAGAGCATCAATATAACCATCAATATGAGGGTGATAGGAAATTCTAAGATTCAATTGAGTGCCTTGGAGATGAAACAACTCTTTCCATAAATTTCTAGTGAAAGTGGGGTTAAGGTTCATCAAAATAAATTGCACCGTACCATGTAGTTTAAAGATATTATTCATGAATACTTGAGATACCATGGAGGATTTAAAGGGGTGTTGTAGAGCACAAAAATGAGCATATTTGGAAAGGAAATCAACCAAAACCATTATGATGGACTTATTGTTGGATTTGGGTAACCCCACAATGAAATTCATAGAAATTTCATCCCATACAGTTGGCGGAATGGGTAAAGGTTTTAGCTCATTGGAGGTTTCACTTCTTCTCCCTTGTGCCATTGCAAAAGGCCACATTATGCCACAAATATGTGGATGTCCTTATTCATGTTGGACACACCTACCACACTTAGAGGGGGGGTGAATGAGTGTGGGGCTCTTTCTCAAAAACTCCCCTCTTCACAAAACTCATTAGTTAGCTTTCAACATTTACTCATTGCTCATTGCTGTCATTTGTAACCAGTTAGATGTGAACATATATCACCAGCATATATCAACAACATATATCATCAATAATTCATCACCACAAGGAACAGAAAGAACACAAGATGTATGTACAATTTTATTTTTATTACGGACTACAATCCTTGGGGTTTATCAGCAACAACTGAATAGATTACAACTCTACAAGAGCACTAGCTCTATATTCAAGAATCATCTTACATTCTCAACACCAACTGATATGAGGAAACAATCCTCCACAGATATCAATCTGTCACAGGTATGCGACCTGTCAGTAGTGCAACCCACATGTGTACACGCCTTGGCTCACTATATCCCACGTATGTACGCGACCAGTCTACAATGCAACATGTGTATACTTCTGAGCAACTAGGGTTTCTCTTTACTTCACATACTCATATCCTCTACAACCTGCAATCACATTCTCTTCTATCTCTCACTGTCCAATCTAATCCATAACTAGTCACAACACATCCAAGCTCTCCAATAGTCTACTCATGCTCCACAACCAATCAATATGAATGCTAACTCAATCATGTATAAGAAACTAGTATACCATAGCAATCATATCACCACTGAATCACAAGAGTATTGCTCACTCCATCAGCCAGCATAAATCACATCATAGCAGCCATACCAAGAATGCCCTAAGCATTCACAACACAACAAGAAATAGTATCCATCAAGACAATAATGTAACCATACCAGAGTCTCAGTGACAGATCCGAGTCTATAGAATGCATATCTAGAACCTGCTTCAGTCTTCAACAACCAATCATCAACTCAAACACAAATCTCCAATATTTTATCCACTGTACGCACCCTGTCCTCATACAGCCTGTGTATGTACGCATCCTGGTCCATTAAAACCCACACATACCTAAAAAACTAGGGTTTCTGAAGCTCCGAAACTTTTTTCGTCAAGATATCATACATTGCCGAAACTTTGATGCGTCTATGAGATCCTCCTCACGCCCTCTTTCTCAGAATAGATCTTCAATTATGCTCAAGAGATACTCACAAAAGATACACAAGAGATACTCCCAAAATGTTCTTCTAAAATGTGCTTTTCACAAGAGACCCTAGCCTCTTATTTATACTCTTCATCTTCTCGATCACTTAACCCACTTCTAGGTAACTTAACCCATTTCTAGGTCACTTAACCTATTTTCCTCATATTAGGGTTAACCACTTTCCATAAATATAAAGTTCTCCGTTACTTGATCATTTAAATATTCCTCCTCAATTTTGTCACCTTACTTTAATATTTAAATAATCCTTCTTGATTTTGTCACTTCGCTTTATCATTTAAATAATAATTTATTCTTTTCAATAACTTTGACTTCTTTGACCTTATGGGGCTTCAAGCCATCATATGGGGGTCCTTCAACTTCGTAGGGCCATAAATCTCAACTGTGAGGAGTTATGTGACATTCCACATACCACTGGAAATGGCATGACAAGCACTATCCATCTAGGATAGTTTCACCAACAAAATCACTTATCTTCATCTCATTATTCCACATACAATCATGGGTTCTCTCAACCACAAAGCGTCTTCCCATGAGGGATTTCACCATAAGGGGACCTCTTTGGAGTTCATCCATTTGTACTTCTTATCAACCATGAAACGAAAAATAATGAGTCATCTTTACATAAAAAAATCTATGCATCATATGCAAATGAATCCATCTTCATCATGTATCTATGACAACTAATTGATCCATCTTTATCTATGCATCATATCAATGATAACTTATTGATCCATCTTCATTGATTGATTTCCACTTGGCATCTATCATTATCATCAAGGAAAATACATATACATTGTTCATAAATCATCAATCAATCACTTGACATCAATATATGACATCAATCAATCACTTTCCATCAATCAATCAAATCATTGGAATCAATGACAACATGATCCAACAATCTACCCCTTTGGCATTGATGGAAATACCAACATTGATGTCAACATGTAGACAAGGCATGCTCTACATCAATAGTCATCAATCATATCAATATGATTATCTCTCCCCATTACGAAAAATCAATCACATCAATGTGACCATCTCTCCCCCTTTGACATCAATGGAAAATGGCCATTCTCCTCTTGGGGATGCTCCCCCTGCTTGAATGCCTTTGACCTTCCTATGAATAATATCTCCCCTTTTGAACAAAGGATATCACTCTGATGCAATGCTGAAGATACATTGCTCATACTCCCCCTGTGACCATCGCTCCCCTTGGAATTATGCCTTTGTGTTCTTTCTTCAAATATAGGGCTCTTTTCTAGCTATGCATCTGATAAATATCTCCTCCTAGAATCATGCTCAATAATGACTCCCCCTATCTCCTCTGCAATATGATCAACATGCAATTGCTACTGCTCAACTGGATCATAGATCAACTTCTGTTTCAATGACGATCCTTGGAACTGTCCATGCATCAAACTTGTGCCATACCATACATCATGAAACAAAAGATATAATAAAATAGAGAATCATGAAAAAAATATCAACCAACTACATCATGTACCAAAATGTGCCCACCATGCACAACACCCATGTACATCAACCATGTCCATCAACATCATACAATGTGCCAAAATATATCATCCATGGAATGTATCAACCATATGCCTCTAACAACATGTCAACATGTGCACCTACCAATATGCCAACCATGTGCATCCACCAATATGCCAACCATGTGCATCTACCAACATCCCAAACAAGTGTCATATCACTCATGATATGTCTCTACCATGAACCAAGTGCCGCAATCATCAAATTCCTCATGTACCAAAATATATACTAATCAAGTAATACCAATGATGTACTTTTAGCCAAGTACTCATCATCGAAACATATACCAAACATGTACATCAACATGTATCACTACTTGTACCAAGAAAGTATGCCAAATCCTCCATAAAATATGTGCCAATCAAACTGCTAGTAGGCGCCTCTACCAATCATGCATCAACTATAGATCATCAATGATGTACAACATGATCACCTCATCAACTCACCAACTACATGTCCCAATATGTATCCCATCCATATGCCAAATGCATGCATAAAGTTTTCCAACAAGTAATCTTCCAATAATACATCATAATATATATCAATGAAACTCAAAATATGTACCATCCATGTACACCAATAGATCATCGTCAATCCTCCATTCACTACAACAAATACTAAGCATCCAACAACACATGTACTATTAATATACTTCATTATATCAATGATATCTCAAGATATATCACATAACCAAGGTACCATAACTTTACTATCATAACTAACATTGTTCTTCAACATAAAATTCCTCAATCCATACTCATGGGTTAGTGCCATGCATCCAAGATGGATTTTCATTATTTTCATCATCACATTAGATAATCCAATATAGAATCATGAAAACATGCAACAAACAGTGTCAGAACCTGTAACAAATGATGTCAGACCCTGCAACAGAGTGTTATACCATCACATCAAGCTGCAGCCCTTGTGCATTGCATTTTCCCCAAGGCTTTACCACATATACATGGCCTGATGCACAACAACTTGCGTATGTATGTGACTGATACCATTGTCACCCGCATATGCTTCAGTAGATGAATTACTATAGATTCCCTTAATGCTTCCATTCTTCTCTTGTTGCTCAGTCTTCTTCACCCACTTCTGAAGGTGTCCCTGCTTCTCATAACTTGAGCTCTGAGCATCCATGTTTTCAAAGATGTCTCCCTTCCTTACTTCATTCCTTCTTCTAGCCATGCTATGTGAAGTCCTCATCATGGGATTTCTTCTTGTGTTCCAACAATTATGGGATTTGTGGCCAAATCCACTACAACTGTAGCATCTCATGGTGTTACAATGAACAACAATGTGTCCTACTTGATCACATCTCCAACACCTTATGGTGTTATAAAATCTTCCATTATATCTCCTTTCATAATCTCTACATTCAAAATATTTGTGACCATATTCATTACATGAATAATAATGCCCATGAAAAATACTTTCATACGTTAGCTTTGGTGTCCTGAAGATAGCTTCTTGATGTCTTCCTTTCTTTATTCTTTTGAAATTTTCTTTGCCTTGTGTGGATGGTTTATTTGCAACATTGCCTTCATCCTTTGATTGACTTACCTCATGCTCCTTTGATATGATTTCTTCAGCATGTGTAGATTCTTCTTTGTATCCAAGACCTGATTTATCATATGGAGATCTTTGACTTTCCAAGATCTCATTCAAGATTTGTGAGCTATTCAAGAATTTGTTTGAATTCTCTACCTTCTTTCTAAGGTCAAAAACTTCAGCTTCTAACTTATCACATGACTCTTCCTTTTCATTAATTTGATTCTTCAATAGTTCCTCTACCCTTTTGGCTTCTTCAATTTGGGTCTTGAGATGGACAATAGTTTAAATACTTTTGTTAATCTCATCATCTACCTTCATATCTTCTTTTTTATTTTTTATTCTTGTGAACTCTTTTTCCTTTTCTTCTAATTTAGTTTTATTTCTCTCTTCTTGTTATTTGAGCATTCCCTTTAACTTCAATATGTGCCTTTGATTCCTCCTATGAAACTTCTCAGTGTTATCTGAAAGATAATTATAGTGTGTATAATAATGATCACTGCTATGTCTATATAAACCCTCTTCAACTTCTTTTTGAAGTTCTAATGGATATTCTTCTATTCTTTCCATGGGATAACTACCATCAAACTTTACACAAATTGTTTCTATATCTTCTTCTTCACTACATAAGAATTCAACATCATCACATTTTGAATCATTGCAATCAAGAGTCTTTGGAGATTATTTACCTTCATTTGAAATACTTTGGAGATCTTCCTTTGTGTTATCTTCACTTGAAATGTTTTCAAGATCACATTTTGAAATAATACAATCAAAGGTTTTTGACGATTCTTTAGCTTTGATAATCTTGATGGAGTGGTCTTCAATATCTTCCTTCTCCTTCTTTCTTTGATATGTCTCCTCTAGCTTTAGCCATAGATCCTTGGCGGAAGTGCATTGCCCCATTCTCTCTTTGATAGGGCTTGAGAGTCCACTAAGAATGGTCTTGAGAGCCAAGGCATCATTCTTCTTTCCTTCCCTTTGAGCTACAAACTTTGACTTGTTCTTCAAGGGAACTGATCCACCAATGGCTACCTTCCAAATAGCCGCTCCCATTTCCTTCAAATGTACTCTCATTTCTATTCTCCAAGTAGAATAGTTTTCCTCATCAAGGATTGGAACGTCATCATCCATTTGTGTGTCTATGGATCTCCTTCAAGCTTGTTAAAGTTTGTAGTGAAGGCCCGCTCTGATACCAATTGTTTGACACACCTACCACACTTAGAGGGGGGGGGTGAATGCATGTGGGGCTCTTTTTCAAAAACTTCCCTCTTACACAAAAATCATTAGTTAGATTTCAACATTTACTCACTGCTCATTGCTGTCATTTGTAACCAGTTATATGTGAACATATATCATCAATAAGTCATCACCACAAGGAACACAAAGAACACAAGATGTATGTACAATTTTCTTTTCATTACGAACTACAATCCTTGGGGTTTATCAGCAAAAACTGAATAGAATACAACTCTACAAGAGCACCAGCTCTATATGCAGGACTCAACTTACATCCTCAGCACCAACTGAGATGAGGCAACAATCCTCCATAGATATCAATATGTCACAGGTATGCGACCTGTCAGTAGTGCAACCCACATGTGTATGCGCCTTGGATCACTATAGCCCGTGTGTGTACATGCCTTGGATCACTATGCAACCAGTCTACAATGTAACATGCGTATACTTCTGAGCAACTAGGGTTTTTCTTTTCGTCACATACTCAAATCCTCTGCAACCTACAATCATATTCTCTTCTGTCTCTCACTGTCCAATCTGATCCACAGCTAGTCACAACACATCCAAGCTCTCCAATAGTCTACTCATGCTCCACAACCAATTAATATGAATGATAACTCAATCATGTATAAGCAACTAGTATACCATAGAAATCATATCACCACTGAATCACAAGAGTACTGCTCACTCCATCAGCCAACATAAATCACATCATAGCAGCCATACCAAGAATTCCCTAAGCATTCAAAATACAACAAGCAATAGTATCCATCAAGACAATAATGTAACCATACCAGAGTCTCAATGACAGATCTGAGTCTATAGAATGCAGATCTAGAACCTGCTTCAGTATTCAACAACCAATCATTATCTCAAACACAAATATCCAATATTTTATCCACTGTACGCACCCTTTCCTCATACAACCCGTGTATGTACGCGTCTTGGTCCATTACAACCCACGTATACCTCAAAAAATAGGGTTTTTGAAGCTCCAAAACTTTTTCCGTCAAGATCTCAGACATAGCCGAAACTTTGATGCGTCCATGAGATCTTCTCCACGCTCTCTTTCTTAGAATAGATCTTCAATCATGCTCAAGAGATACTCACAAAAGATACACAAGAGATACTCCCAAAATGTTCTTCTAAAATGTGCTTTTCACAAGAGACCCTAGCCTCTTATTTATACTCTTCATCTTCTAGATCACTTAACCCACTTCTAGGTCACTTAACCCATTTCTAGGTCACTTAACCTATTTTCCTCATATTAGGGTTAACCACTTTCCATAAATAGAAAGTTCTCCATTACTTTATCATTTAAATATTCCTCCTCGATTTTGTCACCTTACTTTAATATTTAAATAATCCTTCTTGATTTTGTCACTTCACTTTATCATTTAACTAATAATCTCTTCTTTTCAAGCACTTTGACTTCTTTGACCTTATGGTCCTTCAAGCCATCATATGGGGGTCCTTCAACTTCGTAGGGCCATAACTCTCAAACCGTGAGGAGTTATGTGACATTCCACATACCACTGGAAATGGCGTGACAAGCACTATCCATCTAGGATAGTTTCACCAAAAAAATCACTGATCTTCATCTCATTATTCCACATACAAGCATGGGTTCTCTCAAACACAACTCAACCTGCAAAGCGTCTTCCCATGAGGGATTTCACCATAAGGGGACCTCTTTGGAGTTCATCCATTTTTACTTCTTATCAACCATGACATGAAAATAATGAGTCATCTTTACATCAAACAAGATATGCATCATATGAAAATAAATCTATCTTCTTCATGTATCTATGAAAACTCATTGATCCATCTTTATCTATGCATCATATCAATGATAAGTTATTGATCCATCTTCATTGATTGGTTTCCACTTTACATCTATCATTCTCATCAAGGAAAATACATATACATTGTTCATCAATCATCAATCATCAATCAATCACTTGACATAAATCAATGACATCAATCAATCAATTGACATCAATCAATGGCATCAATCAATCAAACCATTGGCATCAATGACAACATGATCCAATAATCTCCCCCTTTGGCATTGATGGAAATACCAACATTGATCTCAACACCAATCATTGATGTCAACCTGTAGACAAGGCATTCTCTACATAAATAGTCATCAATCATATCAATATGACTATCTCTCCCCATTACGAAACATCAATCACATCAATGTGACCATATCTCCCCTTTTGACATCAATGGAAAAGTGCCATTCTCCTCTTGGGGCTTCTCCCCCTGCTTGAATGCCTTTGATCTTCCTCTGAATAATCTCTCCCCTTTTGAACAAAGGATATCACTCTAATGCAATGATGAATATACATTGCTCATACTCCCATTGTGACCATCGCTCCCCCTGGAATTATGCCTCTGTGCTCTTTCTTCAAATATAGGGCTCTTTTCTACATATGCATATGATAAATATTTCCTCCTAGAATCATGCTCAAGAATGAATCCCCTTATGGGTATGTTCCCCTCTATCTCCTCTACAATATGATCAACATGCAATTACTACTGCTCAACCATATCATAGATCAACTTCTCTTTCAATGACGATCCTTGGACCACTCCATGCATCAAACTTGTGCCATACCATACATCATGAAACAAAATATATAATAAAATATAGAATCATGAACAAAATATCAACCAAGTACATCATGTACCAAAATGTTCCCACCATGTGCAACACCCATGTACATCAGCCAGGTACATCAACATCATACAATGTGCCAAAAGATATCACCCATGGAATGTATCAACCATATGCCTCTATCAACATGTCAACATGCGCATCTACCAATATTCCAACCATGTGCATCCACCAATATGCCAACCATGTGCATCTACCAACATGCCAAACAAGTGTCATATCACTCATGATATGTCTCTACCATGAACCAAAGTGCCTCAATCATCAAATGCCTCATGTACCAAAATATATGCTAATCAAGTAATACCAATGATGTAATTTTATCCAAGTACTCATCATCCAAACATATACCAAACATGTACATCAACATGTATCACTACTTGTACCAAGAAAGTATGTCAAATCCTCCATAAAATATGTACCAATCAAACTGCTAGTAGGTGTCTCTACCTATCATGCATCAACTATAGATCATCAATGATGTACAACATGATCACCTCATCAAATCACCAACTACATGTCCCAATATGTATCCCATCCATATGCTAAATGCATGCATAAAGTTTTCCAACAAGTAATCATCATCAATAGATCATCATCAATCCTCCATTCACTACAACAAATACTAAGCATCCAACAACACATGTACTAGTAGTATGATTCAATAGATCAATGATATCTCAAGATATATCACATAACCAAGGTGCCATAACTTTACTGTCATAACCAACATTGTTCTTCAATAGAAAATGCCTCAATCCATATTCATGGGTTAGTGCCATGCATACAAGATGGCATTTCATTATTTTTATCATCACATTACATAATCCAATATATAATCATGAAAACCTACAACAAACAGTGTCAGAACATGCAAAAAATGATGTCAGACCCTGCAACAGAGTTTTATACCATCACATCAAGCTGCAACCCATGTGCATTGTCTTTTTCCCAAGGCTTTACCACATATGCGTGGCCTGATGCACAACATATCACGCATGTACACGACCTATTCAAGGTCAACATGCATATGTACGTGACTGATACCACTGTCACCCGTGTATGCTTCAATAGATGACTTACTATAGCTTCCCTTAAGGCTTCCATTCCGCTATGGCTGCTCAGTCTTCTTCACCCACTTCTGAAGGTGTCCCTACTTCTCAGAACTTGAGCTCTGAGCATCCATGTTTTCAAATATGTCTCCCTTCCTTATTTCATTCCTTCTTCTAGCCATGCTATTTGAAGTCCTCATCATGGACTTTCTTCTTGTGTTGCAACAATCTTGGGATTTGTGGCCAAATCCACTACAGCTATAGCATCTCATGGTGTTACAATGAACACCAATGTGTCCTACTTGATCACATCTCCAACACATTATGGTGTTATAAAATCTTCCATTATATCTCATTTCATAAGCTCTATATTCAAAAGTTTTGTGACCATATTCATTACATGAATAACAATGCCCATGAAAAATACTTTCATGCCTTAGGTTTGGTGTCCCAAAGATAACTTCTTTATGTCTTCCTTGCTTTGTTCTTTTGAAATTTTCTTTGCCTTGTCTAGATGGTTGATTTGCAACATTGTCTTCATCCTTTGATTGAATTACCTCATGCTCCTTTGACGTGCTTGCTTTAACCTGTGTAGCTTCTTCTTTGTATCCAAGACCTAATTTATCATATGGAGATCTTTGACTTTCCAATATCTCATTCAAGATTTGTGAGTTATTCAAGAATTTGTTTGACTTCTCTACCTTCTTTGTAAGGTCAACAACTTCATCTTCTAACTTATCACTTGACTCTTCCTTTTCATTAATTTGATTCTTCAATAGTTCCTCTACCCTTTTGGCTTCTTCAATTTGGTTCTTGAGATGGACAATAGTTTAAAGACTTTTTCTAATCCAATCATCTACCTTCATATCTTCTTGTTCATTTTTTAGTCTTGTGATCTCTTCTTCCTTTTCTTCTAATTTAGTCTTATTTATCTCTTCTTGTTCTTTGAGCATTCCCTTTAACTTCAAGATGTCCCTTTGATTCCTCCTAAGAAACTTCTTAGTGTTATCCGAAAGATAGTTATAGGTTGTATAATAATGATCACTGCTATATCTATATAAACCCTCTTCAACTTCTTTTTGAAGTTCTAATAGATATTCTTCTATTCTATCCATGGGATAACTACCATCAAACTTTACACAAATTGTTTCTAGATCTTATTCTTCACTTGAGAAGAATTCAACATCATCACATTTTGAATCATTGGAATCAAGAGTCTTTGGAGATTCTTTACCTTCATTTGAAATACTTTTGAGATCTTCCTTTATGTTATCTTCACTTGAAAGTTTTTCAAGATCACATTTTGAAATAATACAATCAAGGGTTTTTGACAATTCTTTACCTTTGATAATCTTGATGGAGTGGTATTCAATATCCTCCTTCTCTTTCTTGCTTTGATATGTCTCCTCTAGCTTTATCCATATATCCTTGGTGGAAGTGCATTGTCCCATGCTCTTTTTGATAGGGCTTGAGAATCCACTAAGAATGGTCTTGAGAGCTAATGCATCATTCTTCTTTCCTCCCCTTTGAGATGAAAACTTTGAATTGGTATTCAAGGGAACTGATCCATCAATGGTTGCCTTCCAAATAGCCACTCCCATTTCCTTCAAATGTACTCTCATTTCTATTCTCCAAGTAGAATAGTTTTCCTCATCAAGGATTGGAACTTCATCATCCATTTGTGTGTCTATGGATCTCCTTCAAGCTTGTTAAGGCTTGTAGTGAAGGCCCGCTCCGATACCAATTGTTGGACACACCTACCACACTTAGAGGGGGGGTGAATGAGTGTGGATATACTTTTCAAAAACTTCCCTCTTACACAAAACTCATTAGTTATCTTTCAACATTTACTCATTGCTCATTGTTGTCATTTGTAACCAGTTAGATGTGAACACATATTAGCATCATATATCAACAACATATATCATCAATAAGTCATCACCACAAGGAACACAAAGAACACAAGATGTATGTGGAATTTTCTTTTTATTACGGACTACAATCCTTGGGGTTTATCAACAACAACTGAATAGAGTACAACTCTACAAGAGCACCATCTCTATATGCAGGACTCAGCTTACATCCTTAGCACCAACTGAGATGAGGCAACAATCCTCCACAGATATCAATCTGTCATAGGTACGTGACCTGTTAGTACTGCAGCCCGCATGTGTACGTGCCCTGGCTGACTATAACCCGCATATGTATGCAACCAATCTACAATACAACATGTGCATACTTCTGAGCATCTAGGGTTTTTCTTTGCTTCACATACTCAGATCCTCTACAACCTACAATCACATTCTCTTTTGTCTCTCACTCTCCAATATGATCCATAACTAGTCACAACACATCCAAGCTCTACAATAGTCTACTCATGCTCCACAACCAATCAATATGAATGCTAACTCAATCATGTATAAGAAACTAGTATATCATAGCAATCATATCACCACTAAATCACAAGAGTATTGCTCACTCCATCAGCCAACATAAATCACATCATAGTAGCCATACCAAGAATGCCCTAAGCATTCACAACACAACAAGCAATAGTATCCATCATGACAATAATGTAACCATACCAGAGTCTCAGTGATAGATCCGAGTCTATAGAATTTAGATCTAGAACCTGCTTCAGTCTTCAACATCTAGTCATCAACTCAAACACAAATGTCCAATATTTTATCCACTGTACGTGCCCTGTCCTCATACAATTTGCGTATGTACGTGTCCTGGTCCATTGCAACCCCCATATACCTCAGAAACTAGGGTTTCTGAAGCTTCGAAACTTTTTCCATCAAGATCTTAGACATTGCTGAAACTTTGATGTGTCCATGAGATCCTCCTCATGCTCTCTTTCTCAGAATAGATCTTCAATCATGCTCAAGAGATACTCACAAAAGATACACAAGAGATACTCCCTATCCTATTATTTATACTCTTCATCTTCTAGATCACTTAACCCACTTCTAGGTCACTTAACCCATTTCTAGGTCACTTAACCTATTTTCCTCATATTAGGGTTAACCACTTTCCATAAATAGAAAGTTCTCCATTACTTTATCATTTAATTATTCCTCCTCAATTTTGTCACCTTACTTTAGTATTTAAATAATCCTTCTTGATTTTGTCACTTCACTTTATCATTCAAATAATAATTTCTTCTTTTCAAGCACTTTGACTTCTTTGACCTTATGGGGCTTCAAGCCATCATATGGGGGTCCTTCAACTTCATAGGGCCATAAATCTCAAACCGTGATGAGTTATGTGACATTCCACATACCACCGAAAATGGCATAACAAGCAATATCCATATAGGATAGTTTCACTAGCAAAATCATCGATCTTCATCTCATTATTCCACATATAAGAATGTGTTCTCTCAACCACAACTCAACTGCAAAGCATCTTCCCATGAGGGATTTCACCATAAGAGGACCTCTTTGGAGTTCATCCATTTGTACTTCTTATCAACCATGACACAAAAATAATGAGTCATATTGACATCAAACAAGCTATGCATCATATGAAAATGAGTCCATCTTCATCATGTATCTATGACAACTCATTGGTCCATCTTTATCGATGCATCATATCAATGATAACTTATTGATCCATATTCATTGATTGGTTTCCACTTGACATCTATCATTCTCATCAAGGAAAATACATATATATTGTTCATCAATCATCAATCAATCACTTTAAATCAATCAATCACTTGACATCAATCAATCAAACCATTGGCATCAATGATAGCATCATCCAACACTTCATTCCTTCCCCCAAAAATGAATGGTTTATCATTTTATTTTTTTTATGAAATATTGAATGACCTATTGTTCGATAGGCATGGAGTTTATACAATATCATTTATTGAAATGATAACTGCTTCTTCAAATAAATATTCCCCTTTTCAAGTTATAGTATCATGTGGACAATATTAGGATCTATTAATCATTCTTTGCAGATGCCATTTAACCAATCTACTACCATGAAGGAGAGTGAAAAGAGGGACCCATCCTCTTCATACTTTCTAGAGAGAGAATATGCTACCACATTCTTCTCTCCCTTCTTATCAATTATCCCATTGTAATATACCAAATTTTGGTGACTCATTACTATCGCTTAGGGGTTGAAATCCTTTGCTTGACTAGGAAGTATTTTAAGTTGCAATGATATATTTTAATTTGGAAATTTTTCCTAAGTAGGTATGTACGTCATATATCCACAACATACAATTTAACCATCATTTTTTCCATAACTTAATTTTCCCAAGTGCCTCTCATAGAGTTGTTTACTAGTAAAGGCCAATGGTTGTCCCTCTTGCATTAGCACTACTTTAATGCCTTTACCAAAGGCGTCACATTACAAGGCAAAGTTCTTAGAGAAGTATGGAAGAATGAGTACTGGGGTTGTACACATAACATTCTTCAAATCTTGGAAGGAATTAACTACAACGTCATTCCAACTGGAAGCATTTTTTTAAGCAAGGTTATGAGGGGAGATGCAAACTTAAGATAGTTCCTTACGAACTTTAGACAGTAACTAGGGAGACCAAGAAAACCTCTTAAACTTTTAAGAGTTTCAGGATGGGGCCAATCCTTCATCACTTCAATTTTCTTCAAATCCACACATACAACATCATGAATAATAATATGGACCAAATATTCCACTTTATAGACACCAAAGGCACATTTGGACCTCTTGGTTAACAAGTAATTATATGATTTGATTCACATGCGTACGACTTGATTCACAATTGTATCACTTTATTCATAAGAAAATCCAAAGAGAACAAATTGAGAAAGAAGGTAGAGCTTAGCAAAAAATATGAGGAAGATGAAATCGAAAGAAGAAAAGAAGAGGTAGAATTGAAAAAGAAAATTGAAGAAGAAGAAAACAAGAGAAGAGAAGAGGAAAACATTATAATAGTTGAAACATCAAAGAAGGATAAACAATAGTTAGAAAAGGAAGAATAAGCTCAAGAGGTAGAAAAAATAAGAAGAGAGGAGGAATATAGACTACGAGAAGAAATCGAAAGGCAAGAAAAAGAAAAAATGGAAGCAACTGAAAAATTAGGTTGGAGGAAGAAAAAAAGAAGAAAACAGAGAAAGACAAACTCCATCAAGAAGAAACCAACCAAAGAAAAGATGAGGATAATCCTACCAACAATGAATAAAATGCATAAGAAAAACAATCATACAACCAAACTCAATAATAGGCAGCTCAATAAACTCAACAACATGCTACACTTCATTTAACTTGCTTCATTTACTTGACAATTGAATATGTAGTTATTCCTAAATCGAGTACAAATAAAGGTAAAGAGGTAATTATGGAACAAGTTACTATCCCAAGTAGTATGGAAAATACCTTATCATGGGGTGATCAACATATACCTAATCCACTTGAGGAGGTAGTTGATCTAGAATTGATTGCATACAACAAAAGAAAATGAACTATTGTAAAATACACCCAAAAGAGAAAACAATATTGACCTGGATACTTCAATTTGGTGCACCATAGAAGAGCAATTTATCTATACCAAAAGAGCCAAGTTAAGTGATCTTGTATCTATTGGAATAGCCATTTCACATGAAATAATAGATAAGGATCAATTATTAGAAACACAAATTCAACATTTGGAAAAACAAATATCCTTGTTAGAGAATTAAGTGAAATACTATAAGGCATCGCAAGGATTGATATCAAATTTTTTGGAAGAGGTGCTCGAAGAAGACAATACCAACACCCAAATCAAAAGAGATTTCCTTTCCATGGTTTTCAAATTGCAAGAACTAAGCATGCAACTATCCATTCTTTACAAGGAGAATCTAATCTATAAATAAAAACAAGGGAAAGTTCAACACCATTTGAACTTTATCAAAAAAATTCAAAAAAGTAGGGGACATGAAGAGAACAACATCAGAATTCTAACCAAGTCAGAGATATATGAAACTGAACAAGACACCAATTATTGGGGCAATATTTCTCGTGAGTCTCAAAAACATATTGAAGAATAATGGTTAGCTTGCATAAATATTTGCGACCTCATTGAAGACTCTACCTCACAATGCAAACTACCAAATTTTGGCCCTCAAGAGGGATTTCTTCTAGTTTATCAAGTTTTAAATAAGTATGAGGAAGAAATAACTTCCAATTATGTCTACTATTTTCCTTGTCCACTATAGTATTTTGAAAATGTCTTTTTTTTTTTAAAATGGACAACCAAAACTTGAACGTTTCTCTCTGTGACTAGGGCTTACCCTAGCTACCACTCAATCATTTATAAATACATCACTTTCACCGTTGGATGTTATGATTTTGTAGGTATTGTTTCTTGGAGACGATCCAACCTAGCCTCTAGTTGCAACTAGAGAAGATGTCATAACCATCTCTTAAAGGGAATATGGACTCCAAAGAGAGTTTCTTGGAACTAAGTAGATCCCAGTTGTTGGTCACTACTAGAGAGGATGCTACCACCACATATTGCATGAAATTAGGGGTAAATATGGTAGACACCCTTAGGGATACATAGGTTTTCAAATCTCTAATTGAGACCATGAACCAAAACAAATGAAATCAACCTTAGCAATAATGATTTCTATGTGAGAATATGTGTGGAGGTTGATTTGGAGAAGGGAATCCCATAAGTATTGCAGATCAATCTAGATGGATGGAGCCACCACCAAGCACTAGATTATGACAAAATTCCATTCAAATTCATTACATGTCATGATTATAGATATTTTAGTCAGATATCGAGGTATAAAGCCGGTATATGCCTTTTAAAAAAAACTCACGGAATTAATATTTTGGTCTTTTGTTTTTTATTTTCGGGTTGCTACTCTTTCGAATCCATGTATTCTCTTTCTCATGAGATCTGTGAAATCTTAGAAAATCAGAAACAAAGTGGAAAGTGTTTTATTTTCTGCGTATGTTATTTACTTTCTAATGTATATGAGCCTAACAAATTAGAAATATAGAGAAAACTTGCATTTTTCAGGTAAGCTAACCATGTCAATTTTCACATGCAATACTATGTGACTAATTTTCAGATATGAGAAATTGCTTCCTAGTGAACCAAAAATAATTCCCTAGATGTTATCACTGAAAAATTATTGAATGAAAACATATGTAGTGGAAACACAAAAGATCAGAGATGAATTATCAACACATATGAAGCACAACCCACAAGGGTGTAGACCGATTGGCAAGTGTCATGTAAATGGAATGAAATATGTAAAGGAGGTCCTCAAGTTCGATTCTCACCCCGATTTACTTGTGCTCCATGCTTGTGGGTTGTGTGGCACACCTGGTTTTATAGTGATAGTGTACGGGTATCGACCATGTGTCACACGAGTATGAGAACCGCGAGTTGTCAATTCCCCCAGTATAACAAAAAAAAAAACACATATGAAGCACAATTTTAGTTCTGTAATGTTGTTATCATCAGAAATCCTAAGGGAAAAACCAACCATCCTAGCCAATACAATATCACCAATATATGAGCACAACCTTGTCCTCCAAATCCACCAGAACTGAGAACAACTTTGTTTTCCAATAACCGTATAAATCAGAAAACAAAACCTCAACAATATCATGGAAATATTATCCACCCACAAATATGTTGCAGACCACCTGTACAACTTGTTGAGGTCACCTATCGTCAACCTGTACAGACCTGCTCCTTCCTAGAATATCTTGTACATATGTACATGCTTGTTCCTACATCAACCCACATACATACACGATTATTCCCACTGTAACCCAAAAACATGAGAAAAATTGTACAGAAACTTCATACAAATCACTCCATTTTGTACAAGATATTCCTTCTAAGGTTGCCTCTCTCTCCCACATGTGCGGTGTGCCTTTCCCTACCAAGAACAAAAAATAACGAGTCCTCAACACTAGGAAAGATTTTCTCCCCTAGAATAATTTCCCTTTGTTGAAATCATCAAGCCTCCTAGCACAAGTACAGACTCACTTATGCTAGCTCCATCATGTCTCTACACACTCTACATGATACGTACTATCACAGTGACCTCTCTCCTTTACATACAAGTCCTAGGGGTCAACATAGAAGCCCATACATAAGTCAACATCAAATTAGGCTTTCCTTGTGGGAGTGAAGCCCCAACATAAGCCCACAAATCCCATCATCAAACCCATGAATCCCCCACTAAAATGCAAGGAGGTTTTCTCCAAACTAAAAGTGTAATGTTGTTCCCACGATCATTCCCACATTCCCAACCCTAGGGTCATGTGAGAATACTTTCCTGAAGCTACAAAAATCAACACTCCCTCTTAATGAGGAATTTATTCTCACCACACTCCACAAGTGGGAATGGATCCTAATGCTACAAAAGTATCAACACTCCCTCTTAGCGAGGGAGGCATTCCATCCTCCATCATCACCTAGAAGTAAATCTGTCTCCCATCCTAGATCCTCTACCACAATTTCTCTCCAATACATATGATTGGATTCTCCCTTTTTCACGGAAGAAAATCCCGCTCTCCAATCCTCCTGACTAGTTGCATCCTCAGTCAGTGAAACACATCTTGCTATCTGGCATGATACAATCCTGGAAGACATCCTAGAATCCTCCTACCTTTGAACTTCCTGTCTGGCCAAATCAACCCATGAAACCTACCTGACAGTCTTGGAATATGCTTCTCTCCCATCTAGAACTAAAGGTTGGCTCCCACTAAGTGACTGACTCTCCCTCTAAGCCTCTTGATTCCCTCTGAAGTTGGCATCCCTCCGAGTCCACACAACCTTTGGAGCTACCTACTCCCTATCCACTATCCTCTACATAGTCTTGGGAGGATACTTCTCCATACTAGATCCTAAGGGTTGACTCCCTCTGAATTCTGGCTCCCTTTGAGCTGGTACTACTAGTGGGGCCACCTGCCTCACCACTCATGGAGCAAGCTACGCCCTTATTACATGTGTTACTGGTGGGGCCACCCACCTCACCAATGGTGGAGCTATCTTCTCCTCCTCATATATCTCTCTACTTCTGCTGGTCACAACACACATAGGATTTCCCTCTCTAACTCTGAGAACCACTATTGATCTTAAGTTAGATCCTCTGGACATAAAAAACACATGTCTAACTCAAAATAATATGTGGTACCCCTTTCTATAAATCTATGAGACTAAGAGAACACTCCTCCCAAGTTATGGAACCCATAACACATTTGACACCCTCCACACCTCTCCTGACTCCAACCAAAATGATACTATACCAGATCCTTGTACTGCATGCTTGACTCATGTGCCAAGATCCACACACACGTATGATCTAGTCTTCTGAAAGTGTCAAACAAATCTCTAGAACATGTCATATGGAATGATGCTCCACTATACACCAACCAAGTCCCCTTGCTAGAAACTGTACGTGAAAGGGAGAATATCAACAAGATCTCCATCTGGAACATGTCTGCACCCTCATCAACCTTTGCTTCTAATGCTTTTTTCCTTCTTCCCCTTCCCCTCCAGTGTGGACATTGTGAAGAAAAATGACCATAGTCATGACACTCAAATCATCTATATCCTACCTAGACACCAATTGAGTCTCCTCCTGAATACAATTAGTCCATATCCTCTCAAACCTAGACAACATCTCTCGTGCATAGATCCCCTGCACATAAGGCTCCCAAAACTTGGGAAGACCAACTCAACATCTAATAACACCTGTCCATCCTAGAAAAACACTACATAGTCCTGATCCTCAATCCCTGAGGCTGAGTACACTCTTCTGGCACCCATAGCACATTTTCCACTCACAACACACCACCTGACTGTTGAATTTTCTGATTTTCAGATTCCATAATTATTGCCTTATGATTTAAATGCCACTGTTATCATAGATTAATTACACACTGAAAAATCTCAACAAGACTTAGCGAACTTGATGAGAGGTTGTTGTAAGTAAATATTATATATGAGATGATATATTACAATTGAGAGTACCAATGTATATACTTGGGTGGAGTGCCCTTTCATTTAATGGACATGTCTTTTCCATTATTGTATTTTCATTAATTAATTATTAATTATTGATTATTTATATTTATCCATTATATTTTAAATATATTATTTATATATTATATTTATGTTGATGATTATTTCCTTACATGCACATCTAATTAATATAGATCATTATATCCTAGAGCAGGAACCGTGAGGTCACCTCGAGTCTATCCACTCCTCATCAGGAGAAATATTACGCCTGGGCCTTTCACTACTAGCAAATATCCATGAGTGAATGAGTCATTTTCCCTTGGTCAAATCAACATGACCAATCTGGGAGAATGTTTTCCTGATGCAGCTAACTGAAGAAACATCAACACTCCCTCTCATCGAGGGAGACATTTTGCATCATGCCCAACTTGTCTTTGAAGTATACAAACTTTGTTTTAGACAGAGGCTTGGTGAGAATGTCCGCAATTTGCTTATCCATGGACATGTACTAGATATTTACTAATCCCTTCTGTACCATGTCTTAGATGAATTGATATTTGATCTCAATGTGCTTCAACTTGTCATGAAATGTTGTATTTTCTGAAAGCTTGACACAACTTTTATTAACACAATGTAGTAAGGTCATCTCTAGCTCTTGATCAAATAGTACTGCAAGAATTTTCCAAGGCCATACTGCTTCGTGACTTGCGACTATAGTTGTGATATACTCCACTTCTATTGTATTGAGTTCTACAGAAGTATGCTTCTTGCTAAACCAGGATATCATAGTTGATTCTAAGCTCAAGAAACACCCTGAGGTACTGCTCAAGATATTTCTAAATTTGATCAAGATCCTAACTGTGTACTTCCCTTGTCCGAGGAAGATATCACCTAGTTTCTTCCACAGCTCCAATCCCAAGAAATAATGCATCAATCCAAGATCCTTCATCTTGAACTCAGAGTCCAACTCCCTCTTGCATTGATTGATGAATCATTCTACTCCCGTAAGGAAAAAATCATCAACATATAAAACCAAGATCAAAGGATCACCATCAACAACCTTGTAGTAAAGGTTGGGATCTGATTCACTATTGGTGATGCCCAAGATCATCAAGTATCCAAAAAATATCTCCTTCTTCCAAAAAGGCTCCAACTTTGTTCTTTTCTCCTTGGGAAAGTGAATGTAGACTAGAAAACCAAAGATCCTCAAATCACCGACCTCTGGTTTCACACTTGTGCAAGCCTCCTCAGGAGTCTTGTCCACCAAGATCCGATGAGGACTCCTATTCTATACGTACATTTTTGTAATGTATTCCTCTCCCCATAAGAACATGGGTAAATACTAATCATGAATCATGGGTTTTGCAGCCTCTACAATAGACCTATTATTCCTCTCTACGATATCGTTCTGTTGTGGGTTGTAAGGAAGAGTCAAATCCCTCTTGATCCCTACCTCCTTGCAAAAATCATTGAATTCCTCGGAAGTGTACTATCCATTATCTGACCTCAATACCTTGATCTTCTTTCATGTCAGGTTCTCTACCTGATCCCTGAACTCTTGGAATCTTCTGAAGACTTCATCCTTGGTCTTCATGAAGCATATCCATGTCTTTAAGGACAAATCATCAATGAATATCACATAGTATAGGAATCCACCCAAATATGAAACTATCATAGGCCCACATACATCTGAATGTACTAGATCCAAGATCCCTTTAGACATGTTGTCACTACTTGGAAAATATCCCTTGGAATTATTTCCAATTGCGCATCCTCTACAAATTCCATCATTCTCTACTTGAAGCTCTGGAAGTCATGTGACCATCCTCTTCAATGTTGGTAAAGCCTTGTAATGTAAGTGTGCAAATATTTGATGCCATATCTCACATAAAATGATGTTTTCATGTACCAATGCCTGGGTTGGTCGTCCCAAAAATATGTATATACCTCCCTCTCGAACACCAATCATTGTTGCAGAGTCTATAACAACTCTGTTAGTTATCATAGTGTGACTGATCGCAACTTGTAGAGAAACATAGAGTGACCAAAAGAGTTGGTCGTACTATCCAGTGAAATCCTTAAGGAAGTCATGCCTTGGAATTAGGTAAATCGCGACCAAAGGGAATGTGGCTTATCTGTGTGCATAGGCCACTTGCGACTACAACCGTACAATTTAAAAAAATAAAAGATCTGAAGCCAATCTATCAGATCTGGCACCGAAATATTTTAACTAGTTTCATAAAATAATTAGTTGCAAATTAAAAACAAAGAATGGGGCTCACAATAGGAAAGGATGTTGATAATATGAAATTAAAAAAAATGAGGAAGAAAGCTAAATGAAAATCTCTGATACCATTTTGAATTTTCTGATTTTCAAATCTGATAATTATTGCCTTATGATTTAAATGTTGTTGTTATCATAGAATAATTACACACTCGAAATCTCAACAAGACTTAGCGAACTTGATGAGAGGTTGTTGTCAGTAAATATTATATATGAGATGATATATTAGAATTGAGGGCCCCGATATATATACTTGGGCAGAGTGCCCTTTCATTAATGAACATGTATTTTCCTTTATTGTCTTTCCATTAATTAATTTATTATTGATTATTTATATTTATACATTATATTATAAATATATTATTTATATATTATATTTATGTCGATGAGTATTTCCTCACATGCATGTCTAATTAATATAGATCATTCTTGATCCAGGTGGATATTAGTGGCCACCCACCTATTCTGACTGGATTCTCTTGATAGTTTTTAGCTCAACACGTTCTTCTGTAATTCTTTGTAATTGTGGGTTCTACACTTCTGGGGCTATCCGAATCCACACACAACTTATAGGTGGATATTGGTGGCTTCCCACCTAATCCAACTGGCTTATTTTGGAAGTTTTCATGTCAATACATCTTTATGTACTTCCATGGCCGTTTTGGGGCCCTAAACAATGTTTTTTTGGCTTGTCACAATCAATTTGTAGATGGAGTCAGAGTTTGATGGAATAATGTGTATTTCTCAAAAATACTTTTCCAATGGGCTATCACACACCTAAAATGGAGGTCATATGAAAAAGTTACAACCCTGGGAAGTTCAGGTACCAACTTACCCATCAGGGCCCACATAAATTTTGGCGTTTCATCTCCTAGGGTTAGGTTTTTGGATGTACAGGGTTTTGGCATTCATGAGTAATGTTAAAAAGGCCTATGTAGCCTCATTCTAATCATTCTTCTCAGATGAATGTGCATAGAAACCACATCTCTTCTCTGAGATAGATACCACCATTCGAGCAAGTTGTTTTTAGTTCTTTAGTTTTACAGTTTCAACCTATTTTATTTTTTCAATAGAAGTTATTGTTCACTGGATATATGTTGTTGTTATCCATATCTCTGTGTTATTGCATTCACTCTGTTATTCATTTCATTCCACTCATAAATCCAGATCAGTGTATCAAAGCGGTCTTCTCTTCATTTATTTTTCTTTGTGCATGTCCGCAACAAGAGATGGGTACACAAAGTTGGGACTCGAACCAATCGATCCTTTGCAATATTGGTTGTGTCGAGCCCGACAACAACCCATGGGGGACAAGAATAAATATGATGGAGTCGTAGATCATTTTAAAATGTTGCTTGAGGAATCCCTTGTGAAACAAAGGAATGAAATGATGAACAACTTTGCACAGATCCTTCAACGACTGCCCACAGGAGACACATCTTCATCAACTGGCCATGCAATCCCCTTCAAGGTACAAGTAAATTTTGATATTTCATTATTTGAAGGAGTGATAGATGCAGATGTTACAGATAAATGGTTGAATCTGCTTGAAGGGAATTTTTCAGTCCACAATTTTTTCGACAGGCAAAAGATTACTTTTACACTCCTCAAGGTCGTCCCCCATGTTAAGGATTGGTGGGATACTTACTCTGAGGAAAGGGCCATAGAGGAATATTCAATATTTTTGGTCACCCCCACATGGGATTCCTTCAAGGATTCCATTAAAGAAGAATACTACCCTATTGGAAGCTACAAGGAATAGTACATAAGATGGACCACACTGCGTCGAGAAAGGGACCAGACAGTACCAGATTTCACCAATATTTTACATACCTTACACACCAAACTGGGTATCAAAGACTCTAAATGACATCTAGTGCTCAAATAATGCGACTGTTTGCATAGATAAATTCAAACAGAAATGGAGTTTTTGGACATCACCTCATTAGGTGTGGCTTATAGATATGTTGTCAAGATCGAGCATAAATTTAAGTAGAAGAGGTGAGAGTTTGGATCTACAAACTCCTCATAGCCGAAGCAGGGAAAAGGTTTCTACAACCCAAAAAACAAGGGATAGAGAAAATATGGCCACTCTTAGGACAACCATTCCAATCCAAAACACAAGAAGGGTAATGAGAAGTCAAAGAAGGACACATACAAGTGGTGTAAATACCATAAAAGTCCTTGGCACAACACCAAAGAATGTCGCTCCAAGTAGTCACTGGTGGCCGAGTTGAAATCTTCCGATTCAGAGGTAGATTCCGACTCTGAATCAAATCCAGAAGGAGGGAAGCGTATTATCAATTCCGAACACAGTGCCATTGTCTCTACCATCAAAGTCCATCCAAGCAAACCAGAAGAACCAGAGGAAGGGGAACGCTTCTTTCACTCACAAATGTGGGTAAAGGGTGTTCGATATGTGTTATATTCTTTGCATGACAAGTTGTAGTTCCTGCTATGTTGCATTGGGGGGTGGGGGTTGTTTGAGGGGGGATGAAAGGGTGCGATAGCCCCCCCTGAGAATTTTTTTTCTTCAATAAACGTGTCACATTTTTACCTCGTTTTTCATGTCGCCTTGATTTATGTGTCCATTGTTGGGAGGTATTTTGGAACATGGCTTTTTCCAATGGTTTTCTATTTATGGTTATGGAATTAAGGTTGTTGACTAATATAGGTCATTGGGTTAGGGTTTTGGATGTCGTTGGATCCTATGTATAATGTATTTTAAACAATGTATCACTATGAATGAATATAGAATATGTTGGTTTTCCTGGTTTGGGTGTCCAAGGGAAAAATCTCTGTCTAATGTGTGTATTTTCCATTGTATATTTTTTGTTCTTTTATTGAAAATATGTTTGCAGTAAAATATTGTACAAGGTTAAAATATACATTTGGTATCAGATCTTTGTTGGCTTTAGGGGGACGCCTTTATGGTCAAGGGTTTGGCTCAAGACTGTGATAAACCTTGTTACAGTGGGAGATCTGTGGTATTGATTTTCCAGGTGAAGAGAAATGACGAGCAATTCAAAAATGGAGATCGAGAAGTTTAATGGGAAAAGTTTTGAGTCGTGGAGGCTCAATATGGAAAATATGTTGGTGGACAAAGATCAATGGATCCAGGTACTGCACCTACAAGAACTTCAACATATGACTGGAAAAAGTTGGATCGAAAGGCGAAGAGCACAATCCAACTATGTCTCTCGAATTCAATATTACTGAATGTGTGAGAGGAAGCTACAACCATGGATTTATGGGATAAATTGGGGAATTTATATCATTCTAACTCCCTAGTAAATAAAATATTCTTGAGAGTGAGGTTGTATAACCTGAGGATGAGAGATGGAGACTCGGTGACAGAGCATTTGAATGCCTTCAATACTTTGGTAAGTCAGTTAGTATCTATTGAGATTAAAATTTCAGATGAATATAAGTGTTTAATTTTACTGTGCTCTTTACCAGACTCGTGGGATAGTATGGTTGTGGCCATAGGTAGTAATACAATTTCCTTAAAGTTTGATGAAGTGGTCTCATCCTTGTTGTAGGAGGAGATGAGATGGAAGATCATGGAAGGACATAACACATATGCATTATTTGTAGGAGGACACTCCCAGGAAATAAATAGATCTAAGCCCTCAAGTGGGAGATCTAAATCTCCTGAAAAGTTTGTAAAGGTATGTTGGAGATGTGGAAAAGAAGGGCACTACAAGAAGCAGTGTAGATCCAAAGTTGAGTAAAAGAAGGGATATGAGGAAGGTCCTTCTACAAAATAAAAGACCTCCAAGGAAGAAGGACGGGATTTGTACTTGGATTCTTCAAGCACACATGTAGATCACAAGGAATGGTTGACTAACTCAGGTGCATCCTTTCATATGAATCCCCATAGGGAGTGGTTCTATGAATATGAAAGGTATGATGGAGGTAATGTTTTCCTGGGTGATGACTCGACAACCATAATTATAGGACGAGGAAAAGTCAAGTTGAGGCTCATATATGGAAGGATTAGAACACTACCTGGTGTTGATGCTTAAAATCACAATGATGAATACTTCTCACAAATGATTGCTAAGCTCTATTATTTATTTATAATAATAATAATTAACTAGTAGCTGGGACCCCCTTGTAGACTAGTGGCACTATGATGGATGTGTTATGCTTATATGTTTGTTGCTATTATAATGATTCATACACAATTTTCTGCAGTTGATGATTCAAGTCATGGTTTCATTCATTATGACAACATGGTTGTTTGATGTGTTATTGCTAGATGGTGTTTATGGTCACTCGCAATACATGGCAATGCTATGGATATAAGAATTATTTTTTTACATGTGTTATGTTATGCATTAAATATTGATTAATGATCTTATACATGATTTCATGCAAAATATGATATGGGAGCTTGAACAAAAAAAAAAAAAAAAAAAATCTATGAATAAGTCCTAAGGTTATTACAATGGTGACAAATCAAGGGTGATAGACCTAGCTTCTAGAATTACGTGCTTGATTAAAGGATTACATTTGAAGCATATGTGATAATGTTGTAGCATATGGTTGTTGTTAAATTTTTTGACACGACTTAATGTGGTGCACTATGTAATGGATATAGAAATGGATTGTTATTTGAATTAATGATTGATGTTATTGTTGATTAAGGTTGGTTGTCATTGATGTCAACCCTTGAAGAAAGCCCCGTAGCACAAAGGTTGGGTAATGGACCCAAGATTTTTTGATGTAAAGATGACTCGTTATTGTCTTGTCATGGTTGATAATAAGTATAAATGGATGAAATCCAAAGTGGTCCCCTTATGGTGAAAGCCTTCACAGGAAGACGCTTTGCGAATTGAGTTATCCTAGAAGTATGGTTAGAGAACCCATGCTTATTTGTGGAATAATGAGATGAAAGCCAGTGAATTTGTTAGTAAAACTATCCTATATGGATAGTTCTTTTCCTTCCATTTCCTGTGGTATGTGGAATGTCACATAACTCCTCACGGTTAGAGAGTTATGGCCATGAGAAGTTGGAGAACCCAGGTTTGGGTAATGGACCCAAGTTTGTTTGATGGATAACGGTATGAGTTTTGATATATTTTCATGTAATACTATTCTATATGGATAGTACATTTCAATACATTTCTGGTGGTATGTGAAACATCACATAACTCCTCACGGTTCAAGAGTCATGGCCTTACGAAGTTGGAGGTCCCTCATATGTCATCTAGAAGCCCCAAAAGGTCAAAGTAGTCAAAGTGGTTTAAGAGATTTTAGAAGGTAAATAATAAAGTGAAGTAATGAGTGTACTATAATTCAAAGTGAATACAAAATAAATTATTTCAATAATAAATTTAATGGAGAAATTAGAAGTGGGTTAACCCTAAAATAAGGAAAGTGGGCAAAGTGACCTAGAATATGTTTTTAAGGAAGCTACTTGGAGAGTATAAATAAGAGGCAAGGCTCTCTCATTTAAGAAACACTTGAGCATATTTAATACCTATAGGTGTCTTAGGTAACCAAAGGATATCTAAGCCGAATTTATGAGGAAAGTGAAGAAAAGAAGGCCAGAATTCAAGGAAGGATAAATTCTTTTGATGATGCTTTCTAAGGTATGTTTTTTTTTCAGGTCATCTCACCATTTTCACAATAAATTTGTTTCTAGAATGATTCAGACCATGAAATTTCTATGCGATTGAGGAAACATATCCAAGTATCTGTGGTAAAAAATTCAGCATGTGGGTCGTTGTATTTTTGGAGTTACACTCCGTGGAAAATAGGGTTTGTGGCTAGTCCTGAAACTAGTAAAAAACAAGTGTTTCGGGTAAAGACGTCATAAATTATTCATAACAGATCCAAATTTAGTAATACCAAATGTGTTGATTAGATTACAATATTTAATATGATTTGTAATAGTTTCATATCAATTCAACAAATATTCAGTGCGGGGCACACTCTACAAGGTCGCTCTCTAGAATAAGCCGGAATTCAGAAAGGTGTGCCATTTTTGCCATAACTCCTTTTCTGAGAGGTTCCAAGTAGTTAAATATAGAGGAATTGCATAAAACACACTGAATAAAATTGTGTATCAGTTTCAGATTTTTATTCATTACATGTACAAAGTTATGATTATTTCAAGTTAGGGTTGTTGACTAATCCAAAACTAGTCTTGTGAGACTAAAGAAACGTTTGATGAAAATGCTAGTCTCTTGTTGTTAAAGTTAAGGAATGTTTGAAGGTATGTGATCATATACACCAAGTCTATTATAGAGTTACAAATCATATTTGGATGATGAAATTGATGAGGGCTTTTGGTTGAGGTACAAGTTGGGTACATGGTTGAGATAAGTAGTTGATGAGTTGGCACATACATGAGGTGTATAGTTGATGATGTTGGTACATATTGATTAGTCATAGTTGATGAGTACTTGAAACATTATTGGTACATACTTGGTACATGGTTGGTTTCACTTTTTTATCGTAGAGGTTGATTACAGATTGTTTGGTACATGTTGGTGCATGCTTGATGCACTTGTTTATGGTACAGGTTGATTACCGGTTGAGGTACAGGTTGATGCATGGTTCAGGTTTATTGGTACATGTTTACAACAATATTTCTCACAGTGATAGTGTGAGATTGGTTCCATCATTCTACTTCTACTTCACGGTGGTTGGACAGGGCAAGGACAGGTGGTTGTAGCCACCTTCTGATTGTAGCCAGAGAACATAGGGGGTTCTATCCTCCTTCTATTTGTAGCCATAGAATTGGGGAGTTGGAGCTTCCCTCAGGTTGTAGCCTGAGAAAATAGGGGGTTGGAGCCTCCTTCCAGTTGCAGCTGGAAAACAAAGGAAGTTGGTGCTTCCAATGAATATAATTCTTCAAGACATATAAGATAAAGAATTCTGTGGTTTTCTCCCGATTTGGGTTTCCACGTAAAACACTGGTGTACTGTGTATGTGTGTGATTGTTCATTTCTTATTGATCATTATTGGATAATAATTCTACATTGATATAACACTTGGATTATTTGGAGAAAAAAATATTATAATTACGCTATTATTGATTCACCCCCCCCCCTCTGAGTAATCCAACAATTGGTATTAGAGCAGGTTCCTTCAGAAATTAGTTTAACCACTGAAAGGTAGATCATGGAGAGTACCAACTCATATAAAAATGAAATAGCACACTTTGATGGACATAAGTATGCTTTTTGGAGCATAAGGATGAAGACATATATACAAGCACGAGGGTTTGAAATTCGGCAATCAATTCTAGATGGATACCCAATACCAGCAGTTCCACTAACAAATGAAAAAGCAATGAAATTTGGTCAGAATAATTCCAAAGCTACAAATTCACTTTTGAATGGTCTCAGTGAAACAGTATTTGCCAAATTTGCACATTGGAAATCTGCCAAAGAGATTTGGGACAAGCTTCGAAATATTTATGAAGGAGATACAAAAGTCAAAGAAGAAAAACTTCAAACTTATAGAGATCAGTTCAAACAACTAAAAATGAAGGAAGATGAGAATATTGCAAACTACATTTTAAGAGTTGACGAAATAGTGAATGCAATCATAGGATTGAGAGAAGAAATCAAAGAATCTGTAATTGTTCAAAAGGTACTAAGATCTCTTCCTATGAGATTAAACCCTAAGATATCAACACTAGAAGAAAGATCGGATCTGAACTCAATAAGCATGGAAGAACTGCATGGAATCTTCACAACATATGAAATGAGAACTGAACATGAAAATCCAAATGTAAAAGAAGCAACCTTTAAAGCATCCAAAAGATCAAAGCAAAATAAAAAGGAATAAGAAGAATATAGCATCAACAGTGATGTCTCGGAAGATGATGAAGAAGTGGCCAAATTCGTCAAAAGACCGAACAAGGGAACCAATGGTAGGTATAGAGGTAAGATTCATTTAATTTGTTTTAATTGTGATGGTATTGGTCATTTTGATAACAAATGTCCTCATAAGAAAAAGAGAAATGATGAAGGTTACTCCAAAGGAAAACACACATATAAAGGAAAAAGAACTACAAAGAAATATTTCAATAAAAACTTATGCATCAAAGAAGACATCTCATCATCAGATGAAGATGAAATCAGTGACAGTGAGACAGGAAGAGTTCTATTCATGGCAGTAAAAGATTCTGACAAAGAAGACTCTGAAAAATAATATGAAGAAGCCGAAGAAGGATATGAAGAAGTTGAAGACGAAATTGAAGAGGCAAAAGTTGACTATCGAGAATAATTAATGAGTTCCATAGAAGTTATCAGAAGAGAAAAGAAGAAAAACAAGTAACTACAAGCAGAACTAGACAAGAAAAAGGACACTTGAGAACTAGAACAAATGATCACAAGATTGAAGGTTCAAATAGAAGAAGATACAAGAATTGAATAAGAACTCAAAGAACAACTAGAAGAAA
Organism: Picea engelmannii; assembly: GCA_009831015.1. NCBI lineage: Eukaryota > Viridiplantae > Streptophyta > Pinopsida > Pinales > Pinaceae > Picea > Picea engelmannii. The sequence goes on from ML787027.1 coordinate 177,696, forward strand.
AGGACAAGATGATTGGTAACTTGGAAGCAAAGATTGTCACACTAAGAAAGGATATTCAAAATAAAAATATGCAGAATAGCTCAAAAATTCTGTATGACATTATCAGTAGTCAAAAATCTCATCTTGGCAAGTCTGGACTTGGATACAATCAGATAGAAAATGGATCAAGCTCCAAAACAACATAGCAATAAACAAATCCAAAAATCTATGCAAAAACAATCAAAGTGGATAGGAAGATGTACAAGGAAGATTACAGGGACACTCCTCCACCGAAAAGATTCAGATTTGAGAATCAACAACAAACACATAGGCCTCAAGAAGAAGAAGGATTCATAAGAGCACCTTCTTTCGGAATATCTTCAAATCCCAGGTATCAAACTATATTTTTTGGTTTATGCTATGCATGTAATAATTTTGGACATAAAGCTGTGAATTGCAGAGCTAACAACAGGAACAATAACAACTTTGAGAGTCACACACAAAGGGGTTACTCAAGAATACCTAGTGAAACACAAAGAAAAAGTTACAATAGGTTTGAATCTTTGAGCACTGAAGTGGAATGTTACAAATGTAACAATTTTGGACACGTGGCCAAAAATTGCAGAATGACAGTCCCTCCTAAAGAAACTCAACAGAATAACAACGGTCACAGACAAGAACCTCAGAAAACGACATGGATAAGAAAGAAAGATCAGTATAGCAATGAAGAATGCATAGTCTCTTTACAAGCTAAGAAGAAGAAACACGGTTGGTATGTTGACAATGGGTGTTCAAAACACATGACAGGTGATAGAGACAAATTTCTTACATTTCGAAAGGAAAGAAATGGACCAGTCTCATTCGGAAATGATAATTCAACCAAAATAATTGGAGAAGGCACAGTCTGAATTGGGAACTAGAATAAAAAGGCACAAAATGTTCTACTGGTAGAAGATATGAAATATAATCTTCTAAGTGTGAGTCAAATGTGTGACCAAGGTCATGAAGTTACTTTCGATTCACAAAAGTATGAGATAAGAAGAGAAGGTTAAGGGAAATTGGTCGGTATAGCTGCAAGAACTTCAAACAACATATATGTGTTAAGTGAAATTGGAAATGAAAAGTGTTGTCTAGGAAAGAAAGATGAAAGTTGGCTATGGCACAAAAGAATGTGTCACATGCATTTTGATAACCTTGTCAAAGTCATCAAAAGAGAAGCAGTTAGAGAAATGCTCTAGATCATGAAACCAACCAACACTTTATGCAAGCATTGTCAACAAGGAAGGAAAACAAAGACCAGGTTCAAATCAAAGGAATATTCAACAACAAGCCCACTGGAAATTGTGCATACTGATGTAGTTGAACCAACTACAACAAATGGCTTAAAAGGTGAGAGATACTTTATGTTATTAGTTGATGATTATACAAGAATGACTGCAGTTTGCTTTCTCAAGAACAAGTCAGAAGCTTTTGAAAACTTCAAGATATACAAGGAAATTGTTGAAAATGAGATGGATTCAAGAATCAAATGCTTGAGATCTGATAATGGAGGAGAGTTCACTTAAAAGGAATTTATGGACTACTGCAACAGTCATGGAATAAAAAGGCAATTCTTCGTTGCTAGGACACCTCAACAGAATTGAGTTGTTGAAATAAAAAACAAGACAGTACAGGAAATGGCTCGAACAATGATAATGGATTCCAAATTGACAGATATATTTTGGACACAGGCAATGCATACAACAGTTCACATTCAAAATAGAGTAATTCTCAGAAACAACACTGATAAAACTCCCTACGATCTATGGAAAGGAAGACCAGCAAATGTGAAGCACTTCAGAGTTTTTGGAAGAAAATGCTACATCAAAAGAGAAGATGGCAGAATGGGAAAGTTTGAATCTCATGTGGACAAAGGAGTACTTGTTGGTTACTCAAGTACAAGGAAAGCATACAAGTGTTACAATCTAAAATTGAACAAAGTTGTGGAAAACATCAACGTAACAATTGATGAAACATGCAGACCATAATCAAAGGAAGAAGAAAACAAATCAATGGAACAACTATTCGAAGAATAAGAAGCAGAAAATGAAGTAGAAGAGGAAGATGAAGAGAATTTGACAGAAACAGAAGAGCAAGTTCAACAAGTATCTCCAAAGACACCTAGCAAATGAGTACAGAAGAGTCATCCTTTAGATCAGATTATTGGAAATAGAGGTGCAGGAGTTGAGACTAGAAGAAAAATCCGTTCACCAGAACAAACACACCTAGCACTCTTATCTACAATTGAACCAAACTATTTTGAAGAATCCAACAAGGCTGAATTTTGGAATAAGGCCATGAATGAAGAATTGGATCAAATATAGAAAAATGACACTTGGGAACTGGTTCCAAGACCAAAGAATAAGAATGTGATCGACACAAAATGGGTTTGCAGGAATAAATTAAATGAAGATGGAGAAGTTACAAGGAAAAAAGCTAGATTGGTATGTAAAGGATATGCACAGATTGAAGGAATCGACTTTGAAGAGACATTTGCCCCAATTTCTAGAATGGAAGCAATCCGGTTGCTTTTAGCCTATGCATGATCCAAAAATGTTAAAGTATATCAGATGGACGTAAAATCATCTTTTCTGAATGGGGAACTTGAAGAAGAAGTCTACATTGAACAACCAGAAGGATTTCAGTTGTCAGAGAACACAGATTATGTGTGTAAATTAAAGAAGACCTTGTATAGTCTAAAACAGGCTCCTAGAGCATGGTACTCTAGACTGGATAAGTATCTGCAACAGGCAGGGTTCAGAAAAGGAAGTGAAAACGACAACCTCTACATCAAGGTAATTGAAGGTAATATTTTATTAATTGAAGTTTATGTTGATGATATTATTTTTGGTAGTGATGATGACAGGTTAAGCCAGAAATTTGAAAAAGATATGCAGAATGAATTTGAAATGTCGTTACTTGGAGAACTATCCTTATTTTTTGGACTTCAGATACGTCAAATAATCCATGGAATCTTTATTTCTCAAACCAAGTATATCAGAGAAATGCTAACGAGGTTCGGAATGGAAGATTGAAAACCAGTTATCACTCCCATGCAAACCAGTTGCAAGTTGAGCAAAGATGATGATTCAAAGTCTACAGATAAAAGGCAATACAGGTCAATGATTGACAACCTACTATATGTGATATCATCTAGACCATATGTAATGCAGGTAGTTGGATAGGTGGCACGATTTCAAGAAGAACCAAAGGAGTCACATGTGTTAGCAGTGAAGAGGATTTTCAGATATCTCAAAGGAACATAAGAGTTTGGATATGGCATCAAAAAGGAAAGGATCTAACACTTATTGCCTACAAAGATGAAGATGGGGAAGGTTGTATTGATGACCGACGAAGCACCAGTGGAGCAACGTTCTACTTGGGTGAGTGTTTAGTATCATGGTTAAGCAAGAAACAATCATCAATATCTTTATCTACAACCGAGGCAGAGTATATTGCAACAACATCATGTTGTACACATGTTCTTTGGATGAAAAAAACTCTGACATATATACAGGTTGATTATGATGAGCCCATTCCAATCTATTGTGATAATACAAGTTCCATCAGTATCTCGAAGAACCTGGTGATGCACTCCAAGATGAAGCACATTCCAATAAAGTATCACTTTCTACGGGACCAGGTTGCAGAAAATAACATCAGAGTTGAGTATGTGGGCACAAAAGAACAAGTGGCAATCATCTTCACAAAACCACATCCATGAGAATCCTTTGAATATCTTCGCGAGAGACTTGGAGTTATTTCTACTCCAAAATGAATGCTTTCTAAATTCTTATCTTATATGTCTTAGATTTACACGAGGAAGCACCATAAGAGGACAATTCAGTCAAGGGGAGAAACCCCAGATGGAAAGATACCTTTGCCATTGATGAAAAAGGGGGAGATATTTATCATATGCAGAGGAAAAAGACAGGGTTCCAAGGGGAGCATGACTGATATTATTTCATTATTTCATCATAGTGTTGCCATCAATGCCAAAGGGGGAGATTGTTGATTAAGGTTGGTTGTCAATGATATCAACCCTTGAAGAAAGCCATGTAGCACAAAGGTTGGGTAATGGACCCAAGATTGTTTGATGTAAATATAACTCATTATTGTCTTGTCATGGTTGATAATAAGTAGAAATGGATGAACTCCAAAGTGGTCCCCTTATGGTGAAATCCCTCACGGGAAGACACTTTGCGGATTGAGTTATCCTAGAAGTATGGTTAGAGAAACCATGCTTATTTGTGGAATAATGAAATAAATTCCAGTGAATTTTTCAGTGAAACTATCCTATATGGATAGTTCTTTTCATTCCATTTTTTTTGGTATGTGGAACGTCACATAACGCCTCACGGTTAGAGAGTTATGGCCATGAGAAGTTGGAGAACCCAGGTTTGGGTAATGGACCCAAGTTTGTTTGATGGATAATGGTATGAGTTTTGATATATTTTTAGGTAATACTATTCTATATGGATAGTACATGTCATTCC
>ML787027.1:182259-198485 GCA_009831015.1 Picea engelmannii
ATAATTCAAAGTGAATACAAAATAAATTAATTCAATAATAAATTTAATGGAGAAATTAGAAGTGGATTAACCCTAAAATAAGGAAAGTGGGCAAAGTGACCTAGAAGATGTTTTTAAGGAAGCTACTCGGAGAGTATAAATAAGAGTCAAGGCTCTCTCATTTAAGAAACACTTGAGAATATTGAATACCTATAGGTTTCCGAGGTAACCAAAATATATCTAAGCCAAATTTCTGAGGAAAGTGAAGAAAAGAAGGCCATAATTCAAGCAAAGATAAATTCTTTTGATGATGCTTTCTAAGGTATGTTTTTTTTTTCAGGTCATCTCACCATTTTCGCAATAAATGGTTTTCTAGAATGATTCAGACCATGAAATTTCTATTCCATTGAGGAAACATATCCAAGTATATGTGGTAAAAAATTCAACTTGTGGGTCGTTTTATTTTTGTAGTTACACTCCGTGGAAAATAGGGTTTGTGGCTAGTCCTAAAACTAGTCAAAAACAGGTGTTTCGGGTAAAAACGTCATAACTTATTCATAACAAATCCAAATTTAGTAAGACAATTTTTTTTTGTTAGAGTACAGTCTATAGTATGTTTTTTAATAGTTTCATATAAATTCAAAAATTATTCCATGTGGGGCACGCTCTACAAGGTCACTCTCTAGAATAAGACAAAATTCAGCAAGGTGTGTCATTTTTTCCATAACTCCTTTTCTTAGAGGTTCCAAATAGTGAAACCTGGAGGAATTGCATAAAACACATTGAAGAACATTGTGTATCAGTTTCATTTCTTTATTCATTATAGGTACAAAGTTATGATTATTTCAAGTTAGGGTTGTTAACTAATCCAAAACTAGTCTTGTGAGAGTAAAGAAACATTTGATGAAAATGCTAGTCTCTTGTTGTTAAAATTAAGGAAGGATTGCAGGTATGTGATCATATAGACCAGGTCTATTACAGAGTTACAAATCATATTTGGATGATGAAATTTATGAGGGATTTTGGTTGAGGTACAAGTTGGGTACGTGGTTGAGACAAGTAGTTGATGAGTTGACACATACATGAGGTGTATAGTTGATGATGTTGGTACATATTGATGAGAACTTAACACATGATTGGTACATACTTGGTACATGGTTGGTTGCACTTGTTTATGGTATAGGTTGATTACAAATTGTTTGGTATAGGTTGGTGCATGGCTGATGCACTTGTTTATGGTACATGTTGATTACAAGTTGATGCATGGTTGATGCATGGTTCAGGTTTATTGGTACATGTTTATAGTGGTATATCTCACAGTGATAGTGTGACAGTGGTTCCATCATTCTACTTCTACTTCAGGGCAGTTGGACAGGGAAATGACAAGTGGTTGTAGCCACCTTCTGGTTGTAGTCGGAGAACATAGGGGGTTGTAGTCTCCTTCTGGTTGTAGCCAGAGAATTGGGGAGTTGGAGCTTCCCTCAGGTTGTAGCCTGAGAAACTAGGGGGTTGGAGCCTCCTTCTAGTTGCAGCTGGAAAACAAAGGAAGTTGGTGCTTCCAATGAATGTAATTCTTCAAGACATATAAGATAAAACATTTCGTGGTTTTCTCCCGATTTGGGTTTCCACGTAAAACACTGGTGTACTGTGTATGTGTGTGATTGTTCATTTCTTATTGATCATTATTGGATAATAATTCTACATTGATATGACACTTGGATTATTTGGAGAAAAAGGATTATAATTACATTATTACTGATTCACCCCCCCTCTCACTAATCCAAAAATTATGGTGTATGGGTTGGCTCATACGTTGAATAAATAGGGCTGGGGAAGGAAGAAACGTGCATTTACTGCATGTCACTCCAAACCACCCTCGAGTCCATCACCCTAGCGATAATTGCATTTTGTTTTTCGATTCTGGTGGTTGTGGAAGCTCTGAGATTTCTGTTTGTGAAAGGAAAATACAGTCCAACTCTTCCCTCAAGCGAATTTTTCCAGGTATGGCTCCTTTAATTTCCATCCATGATGGTCCCTTTGTATTATGAATCAATTTTTTGGCTCAAGATTGCATGAGGTCTATGTTTTTCTTAAGTTTTGATTGTGTATCATTGTTGTGCTTATGGTTTCTTCTGTGAATACTCTAGAATGTTGGTGTTTTAAAATAAAAGAATATATTTTATTGTTGTGCGTAGCCTGTGCATTGGTTATTGGTTTAAAACATGTTGGTCAGCTTGGGGTTTTACTCTGGTCCTTTATGGAAAATTGTGATAATGGTGTAATAAGCTTTGAGTTTGGTGTGTGGGTTTTACAACAATCTTAGTGTTAAATGTTGTCATTCCTTTTCATCTCAAACAATGTTATCTTTCGTTCATCCGGTTGTAATGCAATTGTTAAGAGTTGAATTTATCTTTCCTTATTCTAGACGAACCCCGAGCTATCCTTTGTCTCGACATTTCCTTGACTATCATTGTTGTTGAACGAATGGCACAATTGGGTCTTGGGCATCACCCAAAATTTTAAATGGAAGTTCGTTTATGATTGGGTTCTTCAACAAGTTGTGTTCGAGCATTCTCCTCACAATATTCTGAGTGTTCGCTTCCTCTCGTCTCCATTGGAGTGGCTGAATGTCATGCTTTGGTAACCCTCACTGTAATTTTTTTGGGTTATAGGTTAAGAAACTGTGGTGATTTTAAAATAGCACGGGCTCTCTGCTCCTCCAAGACTATTCTTGATTACCTGTGGTTTCTTCTCTGTGATAAATTGTTTTAAAAAGAAGGGCACGAGTGATCTGTGTTTTCAAAGTCTCTTTCTTGATTGAGCCATCTCTTGTTACCTCTCTGCAATAAATTTTTAAGGGAACAAGTTCTCAACATCCCCGAGGATCTTTTTCATTTGATCAAGCTATTTTCTCTTACCTCCATTGCCGTGTCAAACCCTAAACATGATCTTAGCCTCGTTTTAATCCTGTCAAGAATAAAAGAGACACATGTGTGTGCCTGGTTTGTTGAGAATGACTTGGTTTTGGTCTATCGAGCACTAATTGGTTTTGTTTCTATTGAGCATGGCTTGGTTCTGCTGAGCTCGACTTATTTATGTTTCTCCTCGGGCACTTTTTGTCTTTGTCAATTGTTGGGTAATTCTTTTAAAGGAAGTCTATACATGTTCGATTTTCAAAAAAATCAGGCTCATAGTTGCATGTTATTGGTTAAATGCTATTGTCGAATCAAGTTTTGTGTCGATTATATTGTTGAAGACCTGTGTGTGATTGAATCGAGGCCCAATTATGAGTTTTAATGCAGTGAATTATGTCAAACAATGATGGAAAGTCGACTGTTGGTGGTTAATATTGGGTCTATTATTATTTGATTTCAAGGAATGAATATTGGATATGGATGTTTGGAATCACTATGCATATTATATTTTGTTTTGAAAAGTAAAAGGGTTAGCATTGGAGCATGGAAGACTGTGGTTCGAAGGGTTATAACGTTATTATGAAATTGGCAATGATGTGATTATGATATTGCATAGATATTGTATAAGATGTGAAGGATGCTATAATTGAAGTATTCTCGGCATATGAATTGTCTTTTATTTTGAAGTCAACAAGCATTATGTATGCAATTAAAGGACAGTTAAACGATTTTGGTTTTAAAGTGGATGCTTATTGGATTGTGGGTATGAATAGATTTATGGTTGTTGTTTGATTTAATTTATTTTTTTATGAACAATATCTGTATTATTCCCTCTCATACTATCATTTTTTCGCTCATTATACCCCCCTCACGATCCCAATTTAATTTTTACACGCCCTGTTCTATAAAATAAATTTAAAACTCTGTATGACAGTGATAAAAGATATGACACAAAAATAGGTGGCAACTGATATTTTTGGTATTGATTGCACAATTAGTTATTTAATGAATTGTTGAGCAGTATCCATGTTTTATTCCTTGTCATGCTAACACTTTTTCGCTCATTACAATCCCTCCAGATGTCCCATGAACCCTATTTCACTCCATGCTCACTTTTCAATTATTAAATAATTTATTATGGATTGAATTGCATAGGTCTTATGTCAATTTCTGAACCAAGCGTTGTTTCATATAAACATAGTGTCATGTATGGTCTGTTAAGGGCTAGTTACTAATGAATTACTGCATACAGGTTGAGTTTCTTCAGCAGAGACAATCATGGAAGAAACAACAAAGGTAGAAGTAAATGGAAAATAGGGCCTAGAAGGCCTAGATTCTCAATTCATTTTGATGTTGAACCTCAGGAGTTGAACCAACCTTTTCAAGTTGGGTTCTTCAATTGAATTGGGCAAGGGATAGTTCAGCCTAGACCAGAGAGGCCTCCCTTCCAGCCTCAAAATATCCCTGGTATTCCTATGCCTCCTTATGTATCCATGCAACCAGAAGTTCCCGAAAATGATGGATGGAAGGAGATTGTCCATCTGGCAGTGTCCTACCATCGTGGATGGCCCAACTTGTCATTACCTCCTCCTCCTCCACCTATAAATCCTAATGTTTAAATTACCCCTTTACATTCACTTGTTTAGTCCTCTCATGCTAGCAAATGTCTTAAAACTAATGTTCCTCATGTACAAGACAAAGGTAAAGATGTTTCCTTCCCCTCATCTCCTTCAAATGACTCATCAAAATCAATGTCCTCTCGTATGCACTTGAGGGACGATTGTTCCCATGTTATTAGTGAGATTAAGCCTCAAGGTTCGAATCAACCTAAGGCTAATTCTGGGAATTCCAAAGGGGACATCAGTGATAGAAGAATGATTCCCTCTCAAAGTGGCAAATATCGATTTTAATTTATGTGTTATGATTGAGTTGTTAAAAACAATGGTCTACAGAAAGTTTTGGACAACAAGCTATTTTTTGGGATAATGTGGTTAGTACATGTTTTGGATATGATTCGAATTATTTCTGATATTTAATATTCAAATTTTGGGAAATATTTATGGGAGCTACAAGGAGGCATGTGTTTAAATGGTTATCTAATTGTGTTTATTTTTGTAAAGAATAAAAAAGGGAGTCACAAGGGGTCCCACCTACTTAGTTATTATTAAATAAAGACCCTTAACTATTATTATTATTACTACTTCCCTAAACTAAAATTAGTTAAGTTTAAATAACTTAACTAAATGAAGTAGTTGAACTACTTCAACTAATTTGGAATGCATAAAATCCAAATGAGAAGGAAGAACAAAGGGAGAATAGAAGGAAAAAGCAACACTAAGGTTTTCTTTTTTGTTTTCATGAGATAGTTCAGTTTTCATTCATTCTTGAGTTCATTAAAGGCCTAATTCTCTTTTTGAGAATAGGGTCCTATTGTAGACATCAAGGTTCAAAGCTGAACCATATCATTCAGATGCTTGTTTGAGAGGTGTTGATCTATCTTTGATAGTCTGTGTATACTTGTCTGTTTATGGATTAAGTTTCATAACTGATAAAGGATATTGTGCATAGTCAAATTACTAGTAGTCTGTGGCAAGTTGATCCAGATTTTAAAGTTCATTTTTTACTTCTTGTTAGAGTCCTTTTGTATGGTTTTCATCGGGGATATCTAAATTTGACTTTGGTCCATGCCGTCATAAGGATTTTGTAAAGAGAAAGATACTTTGATTTATTGGAATGAAATAAAGCGGTTGTTATTCTGTCTCATTTGTGTGTATCTGTGACTTGGTTACTTTTGATTTTAATCTCCACATTTACTTTTTGTAATCTCTATATTTTCATAAAATTATATAGAAATTTCATATTTTTCAACAATATTTTCATTTTAAAAATCATCCTAAGCCCTTGTAATTAATACTTGTGTATTGGGAAATACTTTTTGAGGCTATAAACATAGGGTGATATTCTCGACTATCTTGTCTTAGCCAGGAATGATTAAAAAATGCTTGAGTAAGATAATTCATATATTTTCCTCAACACCTAGTGTTCTACACATCTTAGGATTGGCCACAAATTTGATTTATGTAATAAAAATGGACAATGCAGGGGTAAAAACAATATTTGAAAAGGAAACATGCAGGATGGTTTGAGGAGAAATGATATTGGTGAAGGGAGTTTGGTTTGGAAATCTGTATAAGCTGCAAGGAAACACTATTAGTGATGGGTGTAATAGTTCCATTGTTCCTGATATTGGAATTGAAGAATAAAGAACTCTTACAGTCTCTAAAGAAAAGGTTATGTTGTGGCATCAAAGACTGGGGAATATTGGAGAGAAGGGTCTTCGACTCCTACATGATAAAGGTATGGTTGAAGGTATGTGTAACTTCTCTCTGGATTTTGATGTATGTGAACATTGTATATGGGCATTGGGAAGCAAAGTTCACAGTGATGTGTTTGGACCTGTTTCGGTTCCATCATTGGGAAAATATGTGTACTATGTCTCATTTATAGATGACTTCTCGAGAAATACTTGGATATATTTCCTTAGGAATAAATATAAAGTCTTTGAAAGGTTTAAAGAGTTTAAGTCTCTTGTTGAGAATCAAACAGAGAAAATAATTAAGGTTTTGAGGATAGATAATGGCGAAGAGTTTTGTAGGAATAAATTTGAAGAATTTTGTAAGAAGTGCAGTATAGAAAGGTAGAATACTACTCCATATACACCTTATAAGAATGGAGTTGCAGAAAGGATGAACAAGACGTTGATGGAAAATCAAGGTGAATGATTAGTGGTGTCGGTTTAGGGAAAGAATTCTAGGTAGAGGCAGTGGGTATTGCATGTTACCTAGTCAACAGATCACCCTCATCAACGCTAGATGACAAGACTCCACAAGAGGTACTGACTAGTAAAAAACCTTATCTCAGACATCTCAAGGTAATTGGTTGTGATGCCTATGTTCATGTTCCAAAGGAAAACATGAGTAAGCTAGATAAGAAGGCTAAAAAGTGTATCTTTATTGGGTATAAATATGGTCTCAAAGGTTATAAGATTTGGAACCCAGAAACTAAGAAGGTAGTGTATAGTCGAGATGTGGTATTTAGAGAAATGAAGGATGTTGTTAAACAGGAAGTCCTACCAAGTAAGGAAGAACCAGAGAAAATAGATTTTGATTTAAAGGATGATGAATCATACTCTACAGAAGAACAAGAATCAGAAGAAGAAGATCATCATACTCTAGTATTGAGGAGATCGGTTCGAGAAAAAGGCTACCAGAAAGGTATACTTCATCTTATTTCCATTCAAATTTTTATTTATCTATTACTGATGATGATCCTAGAAATGTTAGGGAGGCAGTGGATTCAGAGGATGGAAAGCTTTGGAAAAATACCATGGATGAAGAAATGGCAGCCTTGGATAATAATGAGGCTTGGGATCTAGTGGAGTTGCCGAATGGAAGAAATCCCATTTAGAGAAAATGAGTATTTAAAAAGAAGTTGAATGCAGAAGGAAAAGTGAAGAAATACAAAGCTCGGTTAGTAGCAAAGGGTTATTCCCAAGTTGAGGGAATTTATTTTGGTGATATTTTTTCTCCTGTTTCCAAGTTAACTTCTATAAGATTTATATTAGTTGTTGCTGCTGCATTTGATTTTGAAGTAGAACAGATGGATGTGAAGACAACATGCCTACATGGGGATCTCGAATAAGAAATATATATGAAGAAGCCATAAGTCTTTGTTGTGAGGGGAAAGAAGGAGTTGGTATGCAAGATGAAAAAGTCTTTGTATGGTTTAAAACAATCACCAAGGATGTGGTATCAAAAATTTGACACTTATGTGCTGGGACTTGGCTTCACAAGAATCAAAGGGGATCACTATGTGTATTTTAAATTAACTGGTGATCATTTGATTTATTTGATCTTGTATGTGGATGATATGTTGTTGATAGGAAACAACAAGGAGATTATACAGGATGTGAAAACTCAGTTGTCCTCTAAATTTGACATGAAGGATCTCGATGCTTCAAATTTAATTTTGGGCATGGAAATTAAAAGAGATCAGAAAAAGAGGAAAATTTGGTTAAATCGGAGAAAATATGTCGAGACAATATTGCAGAGGTTTAATATGCAGGAATGTAAACCGGTCAAGGTCCCTATTCCTGTTGGTGTAGATTTATCTGCAGATCAGTGTCCCAAGACACAGGAAGAGGAGGAGTCCATGTATCATGTTCCATATGCAAGTCCAATTGGCAGTTTAATGTATGCAATGGTTTGTACTAGACCGGATATTGCACATGCAGTGGGAGTTTTGAGAAGGTATATGTCAAAACCCGAGAAGGAGCATTGGACAACAGTAAAAAAGGTTTTCGGGTATTTGAGTGGCACTGCTAGCTATGGATTGTGCTACCAAGGAAGACCAAGATTGGACAAAGTGTTGGATATAAATGGATTTGTGGATGTAGACTGGGCTAGAGATATGGATCATAGGATATCTACAAGTGGGTATGTGTTTAACCTGTTTGGAGGAGAAATCGGTTGGATGAGAAAAATACATGTTGTAGTGGCACTTTCAACTACATAAGTTGAATAAATGGCACAACCACTCATGCAAGTAAGGAAGCAGTATGGTTACAAATATTGTGTTCAGGTATTGGGTTGGTACAACAAGATGTAAGGATATATTGTGATAGTCAAAGTGCAATTTTTCTGGCGAAGAACCTGACTTATCATTCAAAGAGAAAGCATATTGATATTCAATATCACTTTGTGAGAGACATAGTTGAAGAAAAGAAAGTGTTGTTGATGAAAGTGGACACTTTGAAGAATGTTGCAGATTCATTAACAAAATATGCGAGCACTGAGAAGTTCTCTTGGTGTAGAGGATCCATGGCCATTGTTGGCCTAGATTATTGACTATGTAACCCTGTAACCTCCTGTGTGGAAAGAAAACAACAAGTGGGAGAATATTGGGTATGTGTTATATTCTTTGCATGAATCGTTGTAGTGCCTTCTACGTTGCATTACGCCCGTAGTGGAGCGATAACCCCCCATGCGCGGGCATTTAGGGGCAACGCCCCCAAGAATTTTTTTCCTTGGGAAGCATATCACATTTTTGCCTCATTTTTCATGTCTCCTCGATTTACATGTCCATTGTTGGGAGGTTTTTCGAAACATGGTTTTTCCAATGGTTTTCTATTTTCGGTTAAGGAATTAGGGTTGTTGACTAATCTAGGTCATTGGGTTAGAGTTTTGGATGCCACTGGCTCCTATATGTATATTATATTGTAAATAATGTATCACTATGAATGGATATAGAATATGTTGGTTTTCCTGGTTTGGATTTCCAAGGGAAAAATCTTTGTGTAATGTGTGTATTTTCCATTGTATCTTTTCTCTTCTTTTATTGAAAATATGTTTGTAGTAAAATATTGTACAAGGTTAAAATCTACAAAGGGGGCTTTGCGTCATTTCATTATCAATATAGGTAGTCAGAAGAATATGATCTCAATATAGGTCATCAAGCAGATATACTTGTTGATGGCACTACAACCACATCCCTACACCATCGGGTGGCTTCACCAAGGTAGAGATCTCCACGTCATCCAACAATGTCGTTTTCCCTACGACATCAAGCCCTTCAAATACAAGGTATTGTGTGATATTTATCCCCTCGAAGTTTGTGATATTCTTTTAGGACAACCATATTTTTGGAAGCGACATGTTGTGTATGAGTCTAGACCCAACATTGTTATTATTACTTTGGGTATGAAATCATACAAGATAACAGAGGTAGCACCACCTACCGCTATTTCTTTACTCTCTACTAAGCAATGCAGTAAGATCATTTCATAGACCGGGAAGTTCATCTTCTTTGTGATCCATGCTCACAGTAATCATAAGGTCATCGCCACATATGGGGCCTCTACACAAAGCCTATATTTGCAGTAGAATTAAGTGCATGAGATTGTGGAAGAGTACAGAGACATCTTCTCATCACCCACCAGAGTACCGACACACTACCAAGTCAAAAGGGGCACATCATAACTAGCTCCTCCCCTTGCAGAAGCCCGATTTTACTGGTGTAGAAGAAAGAATGGATATGGCGGCTCTGCATTGATTAAAAATCATTAAACAAAATCACAGTCAGGAACCAATACCTAATTCCCTGAATTAATGAACTTCTTGACCAACTAAAGGGGGGGAATATATTCAACAAGATTGACCTAAAGTATGGCTACCACCAGGTTCCCATCAAACCGACTGATGTATGGAAGACATCTTTCAAATCTAAAAAAGTTCTCTTCGAATGGTTGGCCATGCCCTTTGGCTTAACAAATGCACTAGCCACTTTCATGAGGTTGATGGATGATGTATTGATACCCTTCACCAACTCTTTTGTGGTGGTATATCTAGATGACATATTCGTCTTCAATAGAAATTCGGAGGATCACATGCAACAATTCAATAGGTTTTGAGCACTTTGCGGAAACACAAGATATATGCCAACTTGGAAAAATTATCCTTTGGCATGAACAGGGTCCAATACTTGGGCTACATTGTTGATGAGCATGGATTACATGTGGATCCAACTAAGATCCAATTCATCCATGATTGGCTAGTCCCGAACACACTAATCGAGCTTCAAAGCTTCTTGGGACTTGCCAACTTGTATCGACGGTTCATGTTGGATTCTCCCATATTGCATGGGCCCTCAACAAAGTGACCAAGGGTGGTGGCAGGGTAAATTTTGCATGGGGGAAGGAACTACAATACAAATTTTAAGATATGAAGCACCACTTGTGCTCAGCTCCAGTACTCTCCTTAATTGATCTGCAAGAACCGTTTGATATTGAGACTGATGCAACCGACTATGTTGTAGGAAAAGTTCTCACTCAACACGGTCAACCAGTAGCATAACATAGTGAGACACTCTCAGATACCTTCCAAAAATACCCCACCTATGTCAAGGAAATGTATTTCATTGTGAAAACATGTTTTTAATGGAAACATTACATTTTGGGAAAGGAGACAATCATCCACACTGATCACAAGCCTCTGTAGTTCATACAAACACAAGGGAAGTTGCAGAACGATCACCATCAAAAGTGTTCCACATACCTGCAACAATTCCATATCAACATAAATTATAATACATGGAGCACAAATCGTGTCATTGACTGCCTCAGTCGACTTCCCGTGGTTTCACTCACTACCATGCTCCATTCCTGTGGGAATGAGGCATATGAGTGGCCCCAACTTTATCAGCGACATCCTGACTTTTCCACCACTTATCATCTCATGGGTACATGTGCGAATGTCATCGATTTTCACATTTAGGATGGATTGTTATGCCATTTGGGACATCTCTATGTTCCTGCAAGTTAACATGCAAAGTTGATTTGAGAGGCTCACTACAGTCGAATGACATGACATTTTGGTGTGGATAAAACTATGGTCGTTCTACAGAAACATTTTTATTGGCCAAAACTTTGACAGGACGTGAGTAAGTATATTAGATGTTGCACTGCCTGTGCCATTTCCAAGCCAACCATCAATAAACAAGGCTTATACATCCCTCTTCCTAATCCCTAGAGGCCTTCCATCCACCAAGCAAGGCAATGATTGCGTATTTGTGGTGGTTTTTTGGTTTTCGAAGATGACCATTCTCATAGCCTGCAATAAGAGCATCACAACAACAGATACTTCCAAGCTCTTCTTTGAACGTCTGTGGGTCCATTTTGGGATAACATAGACCATCATCTCCGATTGAGAGAGTAGTTTCCTCAACACATTTTGGCCGAGTCTCTGGTCATTGTTGGACGTCAAGATCACTAAATCCACTGCCTTCCACCCTCAAACCAATGGCCAAACAAAGGTCGTCAATCAGATGATTGTGCACATACTGCAACCAAACAGATGAAATCTTCCCATGTTCAGTTTGAGGCTGACAAAGCCACCAAATTCATTGAGCATATTCAAAACATCTACCAAAAGTCCATGAGATTTTTTAGAAAGCCAATGCTAAGTACAAGTAGTGCCATGATCAACACCAGGAATTGCACAAGTTTTAGGTGGGAGACAAGGTCTGGTTACATTTGTAGAAAGAACGCCTTACAGGGCCCCATCATAAGCTCCATCCAGTTCTCTATGGGACTTAAACTATCACACAGGTTGTGGGTGACAATGATTTTGAGCTCAACACTCCCCCCTTCCTTGGTTTTCACCCAGTGTTCAATGTGGACCTCCTCCGGCCATATTTTCCACCATTATTGGACACCTTGGAGATCGCAGAAGAGTTGACACCAACAAAGATCAACCTTAACTGCATGGAATAGGCATCCACTAATTAGATAGTGGACACACTAGTCAAGGGCACTCGCCAACAGAGGATCCAACTTTATCGGATTGTCAAGGAAGGACATCTCCTGCACCAAGGAAAGTGGCTCACCCAGAGCCAAATTCAACATAAATTTCCTCATCTGATGGGGGAAATCAACACAATGGAGACCATTTCTTCCTAAGGGGGGAGGACTAATCCAGGTGGATATTGGTGGCCACCCACCTATTCCAACTAGCTCCTCTTAACAATTTTTAGTTCAACACGTTCTTCTCTATTTCTTTGTAATTGCAAGTTCTATACTTTCGGGAATGTTTGAATCCCTACACATATTCCAGGTGGATATTGGTGGCCTCCCACCTAATCCAACTTTCTTACTTAGGAGTTTTTCATGTCAGTACATATTTTTGTACTTCCTGGACCGTTTTGGGGCCCTAAACAATGTTTTTTTTTGGATTTCCACAGTCAAATTGTAGACATAGTCAAATTTTGATGGAATAATGTGTAGTTCCCAAAAATACCTTTCCAATAGGCTATCACACGTCTAAAACAGAGGTCGTATGCAAAATTCATGACCCAGGGAAGTTGAGGTACCAACTTACCCATCGGGGCCCACATACCATTTGGCGTTCCATCTCCTAGGGTTAGGTTTTTGGATGTCTAGTGTTTTGGAATTCATGAGTAATGTTAAAAATGCCTCTGGAGCCTCATTATAATCATTCTTCTTAGTCGAATGAAAATATCATCCACATCTCTTCTCCGAGATAGCTACCACCATTCGAGCAAGTTATTTTCAGTTCTGCAGTTTTACAGTTTCAACCTATTTTATTTATTCAATAGAAGTTATTGTTCACTGGATATTTGTTGTTGTTATTTGTATCTCTATGTTATTTTATTTAGTATTTTATTCATTTAGTTCCTCTCATAAATCCAGATCAACTCCATCTTGGAGTAGGCAATGTGAGAGCACCTCAAGTCTATCCACTCCTCATCAAGAGAAAGACTATGCTTGGGCCATTCACCACTAGAGAATGTTTTCCCTATTGGAGAGTTGGTTTAGATTAATGGGTAGTTGGTTTGGATAGTTGGTTTTCATTGATGTCAACCCTTGGTGAAGTCTAGTAGTGAATTTTGGTAGAACAAACGTATGGGTAAGGGAACCGAGTTTGCTTGAGGTATAAATGCATGAAGATAATTGAATATGTAGGTAAGACTACTCTAGATGGATATTACATGTCATGCCATTTCCGGTGATACGTGGAACACCACATAATTCCTCATGGTTAGAGAGTTATGTCATTTTGAAGTTGAATAACCCTCACGAGTTATCTAGAAGCCCCTAAAAGTCAAAGAAATTAATTTATTCTAGAAGCTCCTAGAATAAGTTTACTAGTCAAAGTGGGTGAAACTAGGAGTTAATCATGGGTTAAGTTGTTGCAATAAGAAATAATTAAAAATAATTTAGTTGTAACTAGAAGTGGAGAGTTTACTATTTGTGGATAAAGTGGTTGTAAGTGGATAAGTGGTTAGAAGTGGGTTATCCCTAAAGAAGGAAGTTGGGTTAAGTTAGTTAGAAGGTAACCCCTAGAGGAAGCTACTTGGACAATATAAATAAGAGAGAAAGGGTCTCCTATTAGAACCTATTGACCACATTGAATATCTATTATTGTGTAAGGTTTATTGCAAGTACTCATTAATACCTCTGAAGTTACGCAAGTTTGTAGTAGCAAGAAGGATTGATGGCAAATGTTTTGGAGTTGTAGAAATACTGAAAAACCCCTATTTTTTTAGGTGTATGCAGGATGCAGTGGAAGAGGTTGCATATAGACGTGGTCTCATAGTTAAGGAGGACACATACAGTTGGGAAAGGCCATGAAATCTTGAGAAGATGAAGATGCCAGGTCTCTAGAGTCTGAAAGCAAGATTCCAAGAAGGCCTACAGTGATCAGGTACAACAAATCTATCTACATATTCAAAATGTATGTCTTATTATTATGTGTAGTTGGATATTGTTGTCTACATGATATATGGTTATGGGGGTTTGAGGATTTTCCCTAGAGAGGCTATTGGCTATATGGAACTTATTGTATAAGCCAGATCTACAGAAATACAATGCTAGTATATCTGATATTTATCATTGGTACATCTTGTTAGTGTTGAGGCATATCTTTTATTTTTGTGGTACATGGTTGAGGGATTTTGGTTGTGAAGTGGTTGTGAAGTTGTTTGTGTGGTCTGAGGCCGCATATCAATGAGGGTTTGATGTCTATTCCATGTGTGGGTTATTACACTTGATCATGATTGTATACACATGTATGTAACATGACTAGAGAGACATAGATGCACTTGGTTAAGGGATATGTATAATGATGTATTCATAAGGCACAACTACATATTGAACAAAGTGACAAGTTACAGGTTGATGTGCGAGAGGAAAAAAAGAGTCCGAGGTTCAGAAAGGTGAAAACCATACCTTTATGAAGGTGTACGCAGGTTGCAGTATACACAGGTCGTAGACCTACGCAGGATGAAATATAGACAGGTTGGTTACATACACGAGTTGCAACATATACAGTTAGTGTACATGTTGGTTTATGTTGGTACATGATGGTTGCAGGTACAACTTGATCAAGGGTTATGGCATAGATTGGTACAGGCTTACAATGGTATATCACACAGTGACAATGTGGCAGTGGTTTCATCATCTATTTGACACTTATATTTCAAGGCAACAGGACGAGGCAAGGGAAGGGGGTTGTAGCCTCCTTCTATTTAGTGCTAGATAATCAGGGAGTTGGAGCTTCCTTCGGGTTGGATCCTGAGAACTAGGTGGTTGTAGCCGAAAAACATAGGGGGTTGTAGCCTCCTAATGGTTGTATCCAAAGAATCAAGGAGTTAGAGCTTCCCTCAGGTTGTAGCCTGAGAAACTAGGGGGTTTGAGCCTCCTTCCTGTTGGAGTTGGAGAATTAGAAGTTGGTGCTTCCTTCAATGTAATTCTTAAATACATATAAGAAAATAATTCCTCGGTTTTCTCCCACATTGAGTTTACTTGTAAAATACTAGTGTACTATGCATTGTGTGGATGTGTCTATTATTGGTTATTATGCACTGATAGATGTTAATGTTATATGATGCAGTAACATATTAATGATGATATAATGAACATTGTTGAATACGTTAAAGGAATATAAATTGTGGTTAAAGGATTAATAAGTGGTATAAATTGCTCATTATTGATTCACCCCCCCCCTCTCAGTAATCCAACAATTGGTATCAGAGAAGGTTCCTTCAAAGATACAATTTAACCACTGGAAGCAGATCATGGATCACACTAGAGTTGGGATACCATAGTTTAATGGTGAGAAATACGCATTATGGAAAAATAAATACAGACAGACAAATAGACACATGGATTCAATGTTTGGAAATAAGTGGTGGATGGATACAAAGCACCAACTACTCCTCCAATAGACAAGGATGGAAAGAAACTCACAAAAAATAATTTAAGAGCCAAAAACACTATTCAAAATGATGTAGATGAATCAATATTTACTAAAATCATGCACTGTGAATCCACCAAGGAGATGTGGGACAAACTAAATCCTATCTATGAAGGAGATGAAAAATTTAAGGAATCCAAACTTCAAACTTTCAGAGAATCGCATGAAACAGCAAGCAGATCAACATCGTAGTGAAATAAGTTTTGAAGTAGGGGATTGGGTGTTTTTAAGACTAAAACCATACAAACAAATGTCCCTCAAGCAAGCCAAGAAGGATAATAAATTATCACCAAAGTAATATGGCCCTTATAAGGTGTTGCAAAAGATTGGTACTATGGCATACAAATTGGAGCTACCTACATCTTCACAAGTACACCCAATTTTCCATGTTTCATGCTTAAAGAAGGTTATAGGTGACAAGATCCCAGTTCAAACTATATTTCCAGAACTTGACGAGGAAGGAAAAATCATATTGGAGCCTGAAGCCATCACTGACACAAGA
>ML787027.1:198535-225632 GCA_009831015.1 Picea engelmannii
CATCTTGTACTTGAACATTTAAGTGGGGTAAAAGGAGGTTTCCCCCTCAAAGAGGCTTATTATCTGAAATTATCTCTTTTTCAAGGTGTTGAGTACTTTTTCTAAGGTTTTTCTATGCTATATTGATATTTGGTTCTTAACACTCACGGTTATATATTTATGGAATTGTGAAGTTGGGGAACCCTCATGAGTTATCTAGAAGGCCCTAGAAGGTCAAATAAGTCAATTTATTCTAGAAGCTTCTAGAATAAGTTTACTAGTCAAAGTGGGTGAAACTAGGAGTTAATCATAGGTTAAGTTGTTACAATAAGAAAATAATTAAAAATAATTTAGTTGCAACTAGAAGTGTAGAGTTTAATATTTGCGGATATAGTGGCTGTAAGTGGACAAGTGGTTAGAAGTAGGTTAGCCCTAAAAGAAGGAAGTTGGGTTAAGTTAGTTAGAAGGTAACCCCTAGTGGAAGCTAATTAGAGAGTATAAATAAGAGAGAAAGGGTCTCCTATTAGCACCTATTGAGGACATTGAATATCTATTATTGTGTAAGGTTTATTGTAGGTTCTCATTGATACATATCAACTTACGCAAGTCTCTAGTAGCAAGAAGGGTTGACAACAAAAGTTTCGGAGTTGCTGAAATACTGAAAAAATCCTAGTTTTTTAGGTGTACGCGGGCTACAGTGGAATAGATCACATACATACGTGTGCTGGAAGTGAAGGAGGGCATGTATAGTTAGGAAAATCCATGAAAGCTTGAGAATATGAAGATGTCAGGTTTCTAGAGTCTAAAAGAAAGCTCCCTGGAAGGTCTACAGTGGTCAGGTACAAAAAGCCTATCTATGGATTCAAAACATATGTCTTATTCTTATGTGTAGTTGGATATTGTTGTCTGCATGAGATATAGTTATGGGGGTTTGAGGATTTTCCATAGAGAGGCTACTAGTTGTATAAAATTTATTGTATATTCCAGATCTATAGAAATACAATGCTGGTATATCTGATATTTATCATTGGTACATCTTGTAAGTGTTGAGGCATATCTTGTATTTTTGTGGTACATGGTTGAGGGATTTTGGTTGTGAAGTGGCTGTGAAGTTGTTTGTGTGGTGTGAAGTTGAATATCAATGAAGGTTTGATGTATAGTCCATGTGTGGGTTATTACACTTGATCTTAATTGTATACACATGTATGTAACATGACTAGAGAGACATAGATGCACTTGGTTAAGGGATATGTATAATGATGTATGCATAAGGAACAATTGAACAAAGTGATAGGTTACATGTTGATATGAGAGGGGAAACAAAGTGTCTAAGGTTCATAAAGGTGAAAACCATGTCTTTATGAAGGTGTATGCAGGCTGCAGTATAGACAAGTCACAGACCTACACAAGATGTAGTATAGACAGGTCACTTACATACATGAGTTGAAACATATATATAGGTAACATACATGTTAGTTTTTATTGGTACAAGATGGTTACATCTACAGCTTGACCACAGGTTATTGGCACAGATTGGTACATGTTTACAATGGTATATCTCACAGTGACAGTGTGGTAGTGGTTTCATCATCTATTTGACACTTATATTTCAGGGTGGGAGGACGAGGCAAGGAAAGGGGGTTATAGCCTCCTTCTGGTTAGTGCTAGAGAATTGGGGAGTTGGAGCTTACTTTAGGTTGGAGCCTGAAAATTAGGTGGTTGTAGCCAAAGAACATAGGGGGTTGTAGCTTCCTTCTGGTTGTATCTAGAGAATTGGGGAGTTGGAGCTTCCCTCAGGTTGTAGCCTGAGAAACTAGGGGGTTGGAGAATCCTTCCAGTTGGAGCTGGATAATTAGAATTTTGTGCTTCCTTGAATGCAATTCTTAAATACATATAAGAACATCATTTTGTGGTTTTCTTGTACATTGAGTTTCCATGTAAAATACTAGTGTACTATGCATTATGTGGATGTGTCTATTAATGGTTATTATGCACTGATAGATGTTAATGTTATATGATGCAGTAACGTATTAATGATGAGCTAATGAACATTGTTGAATAAGTTAAAGGAATATAAATTGTGGTTAAAGGATTAATAGGTGGTATAAATTGCTCATAACTGATTCACCCCCCTCTCAGTAATCCAACAATTGGTATCAGAGAAGGTTCCTTCAAAGATACAATTTAACCACTGGAAGGAGATCATGGATCACTCTAGAGTTGGGATACCATAGTTTAATGGTCAGAAATATGCACTATGGAAAAATAAAATACATACATACATACAAGAACATGGATTCGATGTTTGGAAATCAATGGTGGATGGATACAAAGAACCAACTACTCCTCCAACAGACAAGGATGGAAAGAAACTCACATAAAATAATTTAAGAGCCAAAAACGCTATTCAGAATGGTATGTATGAATCAATATTTACTAAAATCATGCACTGTGAATCCGCCAAGGAGATGTGGGACAAAATAAAGAATATCTATGAAGGAGATGAAAAATTTAAGGAAGCCAAACTTGAAATTTTTAGAGAAAATTTCGAACAATTAAAGATGAATGAAGATGAAAACATAGCAGCCTACTTTCTACGCATTGATGAGGTAGTAAAATACATCAAAGGCTTGGGAGATGAGATAAAGGAATTGGTTGTTGCTAAAAAGGCATTAACATCTCTACCAATGATATTTGACTCAAAGATATCAGCCCTAGAAGAAAGAGTGGATCTAGATACAATGACCATGGATGAGCTACATGGGATACTCATAGCTTATGAGATGAGGAAAAAACAAGACAATCCGGTTACAAAGGAAGCTACATTCAAAGCATCTAAAAAGACAAAGAAAAGTAACAAGAAACAATCAAAGTCAGTTCGCAAGCAAAAGCAAAGTTTAAAATGCAGCTGCAACTATGATTCAGAAGAAGATAAAGAAATGGAAAACTTCGTAAGAAAGTTGCAAAAAGGAACATGTAAATATAATGGAAAGATTTATTTGAAATGTTTTAATTGCGGTAAAATTGGTCATTTTGCAAATAAGTGTCCTTATGCCAGAAGTTCAGATAGTGATGAAGAGGAAGAGCCCAAGAAAGAAAAATGATATCCAAAAGGAAATTGGAAAAACAAAAAGAAAGTCTTCAAGAAGAATATATACTCAAGAAAAGACAGTTCCTCATCTGGTGGAGATGATGAAACCGACAGTGATTCAGAAAGGGTACTATTTATGGCTAAGTAAAATCAAATAATAAACTTTGATAGTTCAGAAGAAGAAGGTGAAGTCGATCTCATAGAAGATCTAATTAGTGATTTAGATGAACTAAGGAAATAAATAAAGAAAAACAAGTTACTCAAGAAAGAACTAAACATAACTCATAATCTCAACTCAGAGGAATTCAACTAGATAATTACGAAGTTGAAAGTCCAGGTAGAAGAGGACAAAAGGATTGAAGACATACTTAGAAGTCAGCTAGCAGAGAAGGAGAAGATGATTGAAAGGTTGGAAGCAGAAGCAATCACTCTAAGAAAATATCTTCATAAGAAGGACATGCAGCAAGATAGCACCAAGACATTAGGATACAAAAAAATGAAGACCGAGAAAGGTTCAAGATCCATGAAAAAAGAAATAGAACAAACGAGTTATGGATAAGTTCTCAAAGGAAGGAATCATGGTCAAAAAGAATAAAAAGGAAATGAATACAAAAGACCCTCTACAATCAAGCAACAAGAAATATTAAATCATTGTGAAAGAAACAACCAAAGAGAAGATATTAATAAGCCGAGGAAGAATTACAGAAGGACTACAATACAAGGAAAATCATTCACTCCTAGGTATGTAAATTTGTTTTATGGTCCTTTTTTTATTGTACTAAATTTGGACATAAGGTTGCAAATTGCAGGGCTTATGAAAGAAATAATTAGGCAAGAAATTCTTATGTGGCCCCACAAAATATTGAATGTTACACATGCCACAAATATCAACACACAACTCGAAATTGCAAAAGCATGATAAGGACTCACATGAAAGAAAATGTTTATGTGGGACACAAGAAGGTTTGGAGAAGAAGTGAAACACAAGAGGAGAAGATAAATGAAGAACAGGTCCAAGGAATCATACTTTCAGGATTTGCAGTAGCACAAGAACATGATGAATTTACAGTTAAAGAGGAAAGTGTGAGAATTCAAGTGGAGGATGAAGAAGACATCAAAACTTAGGATGATGAAAAAATTGAGAAAGATAATGAAAGGCAAGATGTATATATCGAAAAAGAGGAAGATGACTCTGCATCAAATAAGGTATTTTTTTGAACCATCTTCCTTAGAGACTCCCAAGTAATATGAATATTAGACAAGGGGAGTCAGTGCATTAGCAGCTACATATTAGAGAACTATCTTTTGACTATCATGCAAAGTTCGAGTAGACAGTTTCAAAGAGGTTAATTAGCAAAAGTACAATATGATAGATTGATCGATTGTAGCAGTGAAGAGTTCATGATAGTACATTGACATATGGGTCAACATTATGGACATATATGAATTCTTAAGAACACTTAACAGGTTTGAACAGACATATGTTAGTGTATGTTAGTATGTTAGACATATGAACAGACATAAAGGAAGAAATGGGAGACATACCCACATGGGGAGCTATTGTTTTTCCCATGATTGGTTAGAGCAGGTTCAGTTTCAAGAGGATACATATTGATAGGGGGAGTTAATCCTTTGCAAAAGGAGGAAGAGAGTAATCAGAGGAATGAAGACAGGGGGTGCAACCCCAAAGGGAGACACCATTTTCCATTGATGTCAAATGGGGAGAGATAGAGACATTGATGAGAAGCGATGATCACATGGATCATGATCATGAATATTGTCATGACTAAGTGTTTCCTTCAATGTTGGTGTTTCCATCAATTCCAAAGGGGGGTATTGTTGGAAAATTGATTTATATTGATGGACAATTGGTTTGGATAGTTGTTTGTCATTGATTTCAGCCCTTAGATATTGATGTCAACCCTTGTTGAAGTCTGGTAGTGAATTCCAGTAGCACAAAGGTATGGGTAAGGGACCCGAGTTTGTTTTAGGTATAAAGACATGAATATCAGTGAATATGTAGGTAAAACTATTTTAAATGGATAGTACATTTCATGCCATTTCCGGTGATATGTGGAATGTCACATAACTCCTCACGGTTAGAGAGTTATGGAATTGTGAAGTTGGAGAATCCTCATGAGCTATCTAGAAGCCCCTAGAAGTTCAAATACGTCAATTTATTATAGAATCTCCTAGAATAAGTTTACTAGTAAAAGTAGGTGAAACTAGGAGTTAATCATAGGTTAAGTTGTTGCAATAAGAAAATAATTAAAAATAATTTAGTTGTAACTAGAAGTGAAGAGTTTACTATTTTCAGATATAATGGTTGTAAGTGGAAAAGTGGTTAGAAGTGGGTTAGCCCTAAAAGAAGGAAGTTGGGTTAATTTAGTTAGAAGGTAACCCCTGGAGGAAGCTACTTAGAGAGTATAAATAAGAGAGAAAGGGTCTCCTATTAGAACCTATTAAGAACATTGAATATATATTATTTTGGAAGGTTTATTTCAGGTACTCGTTGATATATCTGGAGTTATGCAAATCTGTAGTAGCAAGAAGGGTTGACAACAAAAGTTTCAGAGTTGCCGAAATACTGAAAAAACCCTAGTTTTTTAGGTGTATGTGGGATACAGTAAAAGAGGTCGCGTACATACACGTGCTGGAAGTTAAGGAGGGCGCGTACAGTTGGGAAAATCCATGAAATCTTGAGAAGATGAAGATGCCTTGTCTCAAGAGTCTGAAAGAAAGATCTGAGGAAGGTCTACAATGATCAGGTACAAGATATCTATCTACATATTCAAAAGATATGTCTTATTCTTATGTGTAGTTGGATATTGTTGTCTACATGAGTTACAGTTATGGGGGTTTGAGGATTTTCACTACAGAGGATAATAGTTGTATAGAACTTACTCTTTAAGCCAGATCTATATAAATACGATGATGATATATCTGATATTTATCATTGGTACATATTGTTAGTGTTGAGGAATATCTTGTATTTTTGTGGTACATGGTTGAGGGATTTTGGTTGTGAAGTGGTTGTGAAGTTGTTTGTGTGGTTTGAGGCTGCATATCAGTGAGGGTTTGATGTCTAGTCCATGTGTAGGTTATTAAACTTGATCATGATTGTATACACATGTATGGAACATGAATAGAGAGACATAGATGCACTTGGTTAAGGGATATGTATAATGATGTATGTATAAGGCACAACTATAGATTAAACAAAGTGGCAGGTTACAGGTTGATGTGATAGAGGAAACAAAGATTTTGAGGTTTAAAAAAGGTGAAAACCCTATCTTTCTGAAGGTGTACATAGGTTGTAGTATAGACAGGCCGCAGACATACGTAGGTTTCATTATAGAAAGGTCACGTACATACACGAGGTGCAACATATACAGGTCACGCACATGTTGGTTTTTGTTGGTACAGGTTGGTTACAGGTATAGGTTGATCACAGGTTATTGGTATAGGTTGGTTACAGGTTATTGGCACATATTGGTACAAGTTTATACTGACATATATCTTAGTGATAGTGTGGCAGTGGTTTCATCATCTATTTGACACTTATATTTCAAGGCGGCAGGATGGGGCAAGTAAAGGGGGTTGTATCGTCCTTCCCGTTGGTGTCAGGGAATAAGGGAGTTGGAGCTTCCTTCAGGTTGGAGCATAAGAATTAGGTGGTTTTAGACACCTTTCGGTTGTATTCGGAGAACATAGGGGGTTGTAGCCTCCTTCTGGGGTTAGCCATAGAATTGGGGAGTTGGAGCTTCCCTCATGTTGTAGCCTGATAAACTAGGGGGTTGGAGCCTCCTTCCAGTTGTATGTGTCTATTATTGGTTATTATGTAATGATGGATGTTAATGTTATATGATGCAATAACATATTAATGATGAATTGATGAAAAAGCATCGCCTTCAAAGTAAAAGAAGCAATCATGGAGGTCGAGATATGACATCTCATCATGACAGAATTTCAAATCAACATTTAAATCATAAACAGAACGAGTTGTTGAGATATTTTGGAAATGACATTTTTAAATATATCTTGTTTGTAAAGTCGTGTATGATTGTAAGGAGTTGCAAATAGAGAGTGTCAACTCTTATCTAGTAATAACTGATAGTTATTGTAATAGGACAAAGTAGGTAACCGCTAGAAACTGATAGGATAGGTTGCAGACAAGACGAAGAAGAGATCAAGGAGCCACTCCTTAGATAGTTTTGTTTTGTTGTTGTATTGTATTAGAGGGTAAAGCAGAGTAGAAGAGAGTAGCATATAGGGAAAGAAGAAAGATGCAGTGAAAAACTGTAATACTATGTAATTTATTTCATGAATGAATAGAACAGACAAAATTGTTTCAATTCCATGGACAGTGTTCATTTTAAGGTGTGATTGAATGAATGGTGTATTCTGTGTGTGTTTTAGTTCATTTTGTTTATGTATGATCGTTCAGAGTTGATCATATGAATCTGTGATGAACTGAATAAGTTCCAATAGATTTTCTTATTAGAAATCATATGCAAGGAGTGCATCTCTTATGCAAGGAGTGCGTCAATAGAGTCTTGAATTGACTAAGAGAAGTTCATAAGGGATGATGAGAAATTAGACCAAGTGCAAGGAGTGCACAGAGTCAAGGAGCAACTAAGTGTCAGAGAACCATAACAAAGAAGCACAAGGAGTGTGAGAAGAATTTATTTCAAATAAATCCTTTGATATGAGTTTGTTGCAATCCTAGGAGCGCAAGGAGTGGTGGGAGATCAAAATTCTCAAAGGAATCAAGCTCAGGAGGGATAGCACCACAAGAAGCGAAGACTAGACCCAAGATTGTTGGGTTCATAGGAGGAAGTTCAAGGGCCATAAACTTTGAACACTTACAAACTATTACAAGTCAGAATAAATCAAAAGCTCAAGAGGGGGAGTGACAATAGTCATCAGATATGTTGTTGGAGGAGGTCTAGACCATTAGATTAGTGTCCAAGAAAGAAAAGGTGAGCACTAAGGAGGAAACAGATCCCAGTCGTCGGATCTGAGTGCAAGGATCGACAGTCATCCGATCCACAGAAAGTGCACTGGCCTTAACCCTTTGTGTGAACAGGAGAATGGACTTACCAAAGTTTCGAAGTCCCGAAGTGATTAGGGATCTTCCATCATCCAGAGGGATAGGTGGCGCAAGATCTACAACTTTGGAAGTTCGTAGACAAGGAGGAGGCAAAATCACCAAAGAGCCGAAGTAACTGCTAATCGTTGATCGTCAGGAGGTACGTGTCAATAGATTGGAGACTTCGCATCAAAGCACTTAGAAGGTGGGTGTGTAGGAGGTGAAACTCCCAAAGCCCAAACAACTGAAGAGACTCACAACCGTCGATCTGTGGGAGATGCGTGTCGATAGATCGTCAACTTCAGATAAAAATGCTCAGAAGGTGAATGTGTAGGAGTTGAAACTCTCGAAACCCTAATATCTGAAGTGAATCATAGTCGTCCGATTTAGAAGGACACACAGTAGAAATCCATGGACTCCGGGTAAAGACCCGAAGTCAATCATAGCCGTCTAATTCAATAGTAAATGCAACATAAATCCATGGATTCTGGGTAAATACCCAAAGTAAATCATAGTCGTCGAATTCAAAAGGACACGTGATAGAAATACGTGGACTACGGGTGAAGACCCAAAGTGAATCAAAGCCGTTGATCTACGGAAGACACGCGTTAGTAGATCGCTAAATTTGGATGAAATCATTCTGGGAGAAAGTGAAGGTAGAGAGTTGAAAACTCCAAGCCCGGATTGTCGAAGCAAATCACGACCGTTGATTTGAAAGGGACACGCGTCGATAGATCATAAGAATATGAGAATGCATGCTCCCGAGAGAAGGGAGGAAAGGAGGCATATCTCAGCCATCGATCAAGAGGCACCACCTGAGATCACAGTATCAACGGTCACGTTGAATTGTGAGGACAGAAAGTGCTCGAACTTTAAAAATTTGAGAGCAGGCCGCAATCGAAACCGTAGTATTGCCAAAGGGACGTGTGGCAATTGATAGTGAATTGTAGGGAGAAAAGAGGTGTGATCTCAAACCACTTTTGGCTGGCCCACAATCATGTGCCTACATGAGCACATAGCCCAAGGTCACATGCAGGAAGGGACTAATGGAAAAAGGAGCTAGCACCTGAAATTTGATATTTCGAAAGCACGAAGGAAGAGGTTGCAGGTATCATAAAACCTGCACCAAAAGTCGAAAGGGATTGTGTTCAATTAAAAAGTGAGACCATTAAGGTTTTAGAGAGCCGATTTGGCTCAGAGAATCGAAGATCCTTGAAGGAGAGGTCGCGCAGCCCGAAGGAGAGTAGGGGGGTTGCATCAGGTGGTATCAGAGCTATTGAATTTGTTTGCAGACAACAAACAAAGGAGAAAGGAGATAAATTGATATCATTAGTGGTATCAAGAGTTGATTATGTTTATAGACATCAGAAGGTGAGGCAGTGGAATCATTCCACCCAAAAGACGTAGAGCGAATCTAGAAATGGAAGAAGAAATGAGGTGACTAAGAATGAGACTAGACACCATGGAAACAACGCAAAGGAGAGCACCAGACACTAGAGATATCAGTGAAGCTGAAAATGAAGAGATATAGGTCGAAGAAGATGTAGCAAAGGATGTTGCAGAAGACCTCTTATTGAAATTTGTTTGAAGAATAGGAGCCAGAGAAAAAATAGAGCTACCAATGTATGAAGGAAATTTAGAAGTTGAAGAATTGTTGGATTGGGTACGTGCTATGGACAAGTACTTTGATTATGAATATATCAAAGAAGATAAGTTGATGAAGCATGCAATGACAATATTGAAGGGTCATACAACACTATGGTGGGATGAACTGCAAGCCGATCGCAGATGCAAGGGAAAGCAAAAAATTAAAAGTTGGGATAGGATGGTAGCCAAGCTAAAAGAAACATTTGTCCCAAAGGACTATCAAAACAATATATTCAAAATATTGCAGAACCTGAGATAGAAAATCTTATCAGTGAAGGAGTACACTGAGGAATTTTACAGACTAAACATCAGGGCTGGACAGAAAGAGAATGATTATGAAAAAACAACTAGGTATATCAATGGACTGAGATATCAAATACAAGAGGATATCAGGATGATGTGTGTTAGTAAATTCAAGGATGCTTATCAAGCAGCCTTGAAAGCTGAAGAGAAATTGGCCAGAAAAAAAAGCCAACGAAATAGAGGAGAAAATTCAAGCAGAAGTAAGGGAACCAACAGAGAGAAGTTCTAGAAACCAAAGCATGAAACTGGAAAGAATCATAGTCATCCTAAGAAAGGTGGAAGTTTTAAGGAAGGACAATGTTGGCCCTTGACCAAGTTTTGGGAGATCCTTGGTCAAGTTTGACCTATTTTCGGACTTTGACAGCTTGTCGAAGGCAGAGTGCAAGACGAAGTAGAGATCGTGGGATCTCGGCTCCTTTTTCAGATTTGGGATTATGTAACAGGTATGGGGATGTTGTCCCATTGGTTTACCCATGTTTAGGCCTATTTTTTAAAGTATAAATATATGTCTAGGCAATGTAAGGAGGGGCATAGGCATATAGGCATATCTGTGTGATATTGGGCTAAGTGCTAAGTATGCATTGTAGATGCTTTGTGCATATTGTGTGAGACTTGCAGAGCTACGTGCAAGTAATTGTAAGAAGGCTTGGTGTTGTACCCTAACTCGAAGAAGAAGGATCTGGCGGAGTGCATGCAGATATCTTGTTTTCTGAGAAGTAGGATTTTGATGCTATGTGCTTGTAAGAAACTTAACTGAAGATAATAAAGAAGAAGAGTTAGTGGACATAGCCCCAGGGTGGGGGTGAACCACGTACATGTTGTGTTTCTATGCTTTGTGTGATATGTTGATGTGTTTATGTCTTTACTTTTTAAGTGATTTGATATAGATAGATAGTTATGTTTATTCTATGTTCTAACGATGTATATGGATGTTAGATCTGACCTATGTGAATGTGCTTAGTGCTTGAATCTGCTAGATCTAATCTATCTCTCTATGATAAGTGCTTAGATACATCATATCTAAATGAATGGTGCGATGCTATGTTTTATCTGCGGAGTAGATAATGGTCAAATATTGATGAATTGTTGGTGCCAAGTGCTCTGTTAAGTGTTAGAATCAAATATATGTGTCCTAGCTAAGGTTGCAGACATATGAGTTCTGCAACCACCCCTGCATCTACCTCGGGTGAGACTTCATCTGCTTCGTAGGTGTTGCTGAAATGGCCGGTAGTTAGGGTTTTGTTGGTGCATTATTGTAGCGTTGAACCCTGGGTCTGCCCCTATGCCAAAAAATGGTTCTGTTGCCGGGACCGAAACTGTGATTGCTAGGAACTGAGGAAGAAGAAGCTTTGTGCAAAAATTTGACCTGAAATTGTGAAAGCTCTGTGCATAGATCTGTTTCCCTAGTGCACAACATTCCACTTGACCTGTGAAGCTCTGTGCCAAGAAAAGAGGTCAAATCTAAAGAAAAGAGGTCAGATCTGAAGAAAAGAGGTAAGATCTAGAAGCTATATGCTCTGATAAAGGTAAGAATAGTGAAAAGTTATAGATCTGAAAGCTTTGTGCTTTGAAGAAGTAAGATAAGTGGAAATTTTTATTTCAACAGTATGGATCTAGGTATGTTTGATAGATTATGTCCTAGCTTGAAAACTAGGGCACTAATAGATGAAAGAAGGTTTGACTTATGTAGATCTGATAAGAATAGTGAAAGATATGTTATACCTATGCATAGAAAGAATGTTTGGACTAACAAGTGGATGCAAGATCCTAGAAAAAAATGTTTGCAAGTTAGCTACCATGCTCCTAGCGTGCAATATAGGAAGGGATGGGAATCATTTAAAAGAAAGAGAGGATTAACCCTTTGTTACAGTTGCAGAAAACCAGGACATCTTGCTACAGATTGCCCTAGGAGAAGACCTAGTTGTCTTTGTTGCAAAGCTATGGACCATGAAGTATTGGATTTCCCTAGAATGATTTCTAAGCTTGAAGGAATGAACATGAGACAAGAAAACCCTAAGGCAAATCCAAAAACTACGATTATGGCAGAACCCCAGAAAGAATCAAAGAAAGTATTTCTATAGATAAAAGACACCATGAATGACCACCGACATGTCAGCTTATCAGAGATATTCAAAGAAAAATCATGCATAGAAGCAAGAATAGGAAACTTTGGCATTGATCGTGTTCTAGATGAGGAAACACTGGTGAATATCATGACATAAAGAATTTGGGAAGCTATAGGAAGGCCTGTTATGATTCCTTCATTAGGAGGAATAAGACTATTCAAAGGAAAGTTGATAAACCTATGTGGAAATCTCACCCAGATACCTATGAATACCAATGGGACTTCGACATAGGAGGATTTCGAGATTTTTAAATTTATTGAGAAAAAAGCCCCATTTACCATGTTACTAGGAAAACCTTAGATTGAAAGAGATCAGGCTATAAGGAAGGAATAAGAAGAAGTTTTAGAGAAGAAAAAGCAAGAGTTAAAGGATTTCATGACTAGAAGGATCGCACACTTGATTGAAGAACATAAGAACAGATCTAAGCTATTTAACACCAGAGACCCGGATTTTGAAGTTGCAAGAACACTAAAGGCCCATAGAATATTGAAGTACCTATTCCAGATAAAGAGGAAGTATCACCCTTGAATATTAGGAAAGAATCTCAACAACGTGAAGTAACTATGCCAAACGCAGATAAGAATCAAAATGGAAAAGGGAATACCGAGACGAAGCTCACTGGAAAGAAGGCCAAAAAGATAAGTAAGAAGAGAGCTAAGCTCGAAAAGTTACAAAAGGTTCCAAAGGGAACTTCGCAGAGGGAAAATTTACAAAATTGGATCTTCACCGGAATAACAAAACAATGTCACATGGCACTTTGCCAGGGCAAAGCAATATAGACGTTGGGAACAATATAACCGTTCGGCCGACACTCTGAATGGGTAGAAAGGAATTTATGGTTCACCACCATACCTTTGGACCGTGCTATAATAGACAAAACAGAGTTAATGAAGGTTTGTCAATCGTTGCAAGAGATTCGTTGCCAAGTTATCTATTTATCTCATCGCGCCATGCACCGAGAACACTTTTTCTAACCGTGAATCTGAGCCCGTAGACTCATTGATTTTACACCATGATCATTGTGCTATTGTCCTCTATCGCATTGCATGGTCTAAGTTACTCCTCGAACCTGATATTTCCAACCCTGATGTTGTATGTTGGATGACTTCAACATTGTAGAGAAAGTTGTCGAAGAAGTTCTCATCGACTTCATGATTGAATGAGTAATTTCGATGTCTACAGGTATACAAGTGTCATCAACGAGAGGACTACAAGCCTCTCTATCTATTGCTCGTCAAGCCAAATCATCCCGACCCTCAGTAGAAAAGAGAACCAAGCACAAAGACGACCGCAAATGCAAAGTTGATTCCAACCATATTTCTCAATTACATCCCACCTCTGGTTGGCATGGTGAATCATGATAGTGTGACAAGAGATTTTGAGTACACCGTGGTCACTGCATACCTCCCGAAGGGAATACGCGCAATTCAACCAGAGCAGGATAATATCACAGCATTGAAGTTTAGCGAGTTCAACCTTGGAGATCACAAGATCTATGGTATGCTGAACCTGTACAAGTACCGAACCAGAACGAAGGGGAGGAATTCAAAGATAATTCCCCAGCCATGGAAGATGAACCTCACATAGTCCACCCTACTAAATGTCATGAAGATCCCACACTTTGGAAGACACCAGGAAGTCAACGCATGTGTCAAGTTGCTAGTGTCGTGTTACCATGGAGAATACTTATGGCTAGACCATCATATTATAGTTGACCCAACGCTGATCCACATGACCACAGGATTGAGTATGCAAGGACCCGACCCACAGGACTTCTACCCAGGAAAGGCCATAGATCATGTGCTAGCACAAAATATCAAGGATACATATGGAAATGTTGAGAAGGGAACAAGAGGGTACAAGGTAGCTTCCATCTAGAGTGGCATAGTGTGCCTAGCATGTCAACTGATAGCTAGAAAGTTAGTAAGGAAGAGTCGACCTACGTAGGTCACCGGCTTTGTCGTTGACCTCGCAGGGAAGTGCGCGGAAGGCTTACAGATGAACTAGGCAAAGTACCTAGTTAACTAGTTGGAACTAGACTGTCGAGAAGCATAGGATCAGGGTTATGAATTTCATTTCAGCTGGCTTCTGATCCTCATTGCATTTTTTTCCTGGGAGACGCCAGAAGGTGCAACCTTCCCAGACATAGAGTCGTTTGAACCATTTTCTGCGAATTTCGCTACCCTTTGGCATTCAAGTGATATGAACAAACAGTGGAAGTTGAATGATGTGTTTCATACATATTACCTCTAGCTAAAGAGAGCCATCAAAGTTAAGCCTGGCATGACTCCAAACACCTTACAAAGGTTCCAACCCCTGATGAATTTTGGTGCAGATCGACACTTCATCTACATTACAGCACAAGTAGATGAACATAACGAGCAGCTCCAGTCATATTATAAACTTACAGAAGAAGACCTTGAGGAGATCACTAAGGAATGGTCTGCTGACCTCCTTATCCCCGCCAACCCTGCAGAGATATCTAATCTTGACAGCCTAGAGGACACTCATAAAGAACATAATACACCCAAGAAGACTGAGGAGGTCCAAAATTTAAGCATCACCTTAGGAAAGACCGCTTCAGTGTGACCTAACTGAGGGGGTGATGACGAAGTAGAAGCTTAACATACTCTAGGTGAAGTAACACCGCCCAAAGATGAGGTTGACCCCTTGAAGAAGAGGAAGGTTTCCCCCCCAAAACCTTCTTCCCAGAAGAAATCGAAAGCCACCATGACCAATATGCAGAATGTCCTCACCTCTGATGATTTTGACTTCATCATAACAGCCCTAAACGATGCTTCACTAGAAATAGCAGAGAAAAAAGAAGCCAAGTAGGAAGAAATATATGATAGAATTGGAGTTGAAATTTGAGGGGTACAACATGCCCTTCAGTCTAGTCACAAAATCTCCACTGGGCCCCTACCATCGAGAGAGCCAGAGTTGGGAGATCATCGAGCCCAACTCCACAGACTAAATGATACAGTTGAAGCTCACCTTTGACGAGCATAAGAAGAAACAAAACAAGCCACCCAGGCCTTGAAGCAACTGCAAGGCCTACTTGTGGAACAACCCAATGCTGCAGAATAAGAAAAGATCACTCTCCAAGCGAAGTTTGATGAAGAAAAAGCACAGATGCAGTAAGAAAAAGAACAGTTGCTCGTGGAGAAACTCGAAGTGAAAGAAGCGATCAACAGAGCACTCTGCTATGTTATAGTCTTAGAAATAAAGGTAGAGGACCGAGTCACACAACAAGTAGAGAAGCTCGCAGAGGTTATCCAGTAGCTACAACAATGCATAGTAGACTTAGAGCTCCGCACAGTGCCCGAGACTCCGCAGGATGTAATGGATCAAAGAGAATCAACTGATTGGAGCGTAGTTGAAAGGATAAAGGTGCTTGCCATGGAATGCAAGTAGTTGAGTAATCACAGTGCCCAGACATATGAGCAACTCTCTGAGAACCCAGAATTGTAGGCACTAGAGTCACAACTCGAGGAAGAAAAGCTGCAAGCAGAGATAATACAGGCGCAGTTGAAGCCCATGTCAGCTGTGGAAATAATGAAGTGATCCCAAGAGCAACACACCTCCCAACAGTATAACACTCTATCTAGAGCAGAGTTATGGAAGTAACTCAGCGGCTCCAACCTGTACAAGATAAGGCTTACCAATTGTTCACAGAGGTCGAAGACTGAGGAGCAAAACTCGAGCAGGTTGTCACTGCAGCTGAACAGTGCCTAGAAGGACCTGTCAACGACACATACATCCAAGAGTTCGTTGACCAGGAGGTTGTGTCACAACAACAAGTTGAAGCAACTCAAGCCATGTTCAAGGCTTTCAAAGAAGAACTACCCAGATTAGAGTGACTTGGGACGAGTCATAGGTGAGTGTTGGGGGCATATTGGCCCTTGACCAAGTTTTGGGAGATCCTTGGTCAAGTTTGACCTATTTTGGGACTTCGAAAACCTGTCAAAGGCAAAGTGCAAGACGAGTCAGAGTTCACGGGATCTCGGACCCTTTTGGGTCCTTTTGGGAATTTGGGATTATGTAACGGGTATGGGGATGTCAGCCCATGGGTTTACCCATGTTTAAGCCTGTTTTGTAAAGTATAAATAGATGTCTAGGCAATGTAAGGAGGGGCATAGTAATATAGGCATATCTGTGTAATATTGGGCTAAGTGCTAAGTATGGATTGTCGATTCTTTGTGCATACTGTGTGAGACTTGTAGAGCTACATGCAAGTAATTGTAAGAAGGCTTGGTGTTGTACCCTAACTTGAAGAAGGAGGATCTAGCAGAGTGCGC
Source organism: Picea engelmannii (assembly GCA_009831015.1). Classification (NCBI taxonomy): domain Eukaryota; kingdom Viridiplantae; phylum Streptophyta; class Pinopsida; order Pinales; family Pinaceae; genus Picea; species Picea engelmannii. The sequence goes on from ML787027.1 coordinate 215,072, forward strand.
ACAGATCTCTTGTCTTCTGCGGAGTGGGGTTTTGATGCTATGTGCTTCTAAGAAGCTTAATTGAAGATAATAAAGAAGAAGAGTTGGTGGACGTATCCCCAGGGTGGGGATGAACCACATACATGTTGTGCTGCTATGCTTTGTGCAATGTGTTGATGTGTTTATGTCTTTACTTGCTAAGTGCTTTGATATAGATAGATAGTTATGTTTATGTTCTGTGCTAACAATCTATATGGATGTTAGATATGACCTATGTGAATGTGCTTAGTGCTTGAATCTTCTAGATCTAATCTACCTCTCTATGATAAGTGCTTAGATACATCAGATCTGAATGAATGATGTGATGCTCTGTTTTATCTATGGAGTAGATAATGGTCAAATATTGATGAACTATCGGTGCTTTGTTCTCCGTTAAGTGTTAGAATCACATATATGTGTCCCAGCTAAGGCTGCAGACATCTGAGTCCTGCAACCACCCCTGCCTCTACCTCGGGTGAGACTTCATATAATTCGTAGGTGTTGTCGAAAGGGTCGGTACTTAGGGTTTTGTTGGTACGTTTTTGTAGCGTTGAACCCTGGGTCTACCCTTGTGCCAACATACAACATGGAGGAAGAATATATTTTCCTGGAGGAAGAGGAAGAGCTAGAGGAGGTGAAATTAGATGTTATGCATGTGGAAATACATGGCACATGTCTTGGGAATTCCTACAGAAGAAGAAAGACACTAGAGGAGGAGAAACACACATTTATGAAGAATAGAAGCATGTGGAAGCAGAAGCAACAGAGGAGGAAAGAACCTCATGATGAGGAAAGTTCTTCTTAAACCAAAGAAGGAGGTAGAGGAACCAGTTCAATGAACACGTCCGTTCAGAACTTCTTGCAAGATGAAAGACATAGTTTTCAAGGTGATCATAGATAGTGGAAGCACTGAAAATCTAGTATCAATAGATATGGTGGAGAAACTGGAGCTGAATACAACTGCACATCCAAACCCATAAAAGGTATCATGGTTTCATAAAGGACATCAAGTAATGGTAAGTCAACAATGGCAAGTTGAATTTAAAATAGGAGGTTATATGGATGAAATATTATGTGATGTAATTCCTATGGATGTATGTCATATTTTATTGGGGAGAACATGGCAGTTTGACAGAAAAGTTGATCATGATGGGAGGAAGAATACTTATAATCGATAAAAGAATGGTAGGACACATATGTTGTTGCCAATAAAGGACAAAGAGAAAAAGAGGGAAGCTAGTTCAAGTATACTTCTCATGAGTGGGAAGGAACTCTTGAATGATGTCAACAAGGAACAAGAGATGCAGTTTTCTATAGTGAGGAAGCCTAGAGTTATCCTTACAAATACTTATGTGGAGTATTTACCTAAAGAAATCTAGGAACTGTTAGAAATCTTTGTTGACATAGTAGTGGATGAATTACCTCACTCATTTCCACCCATTAGGATTATAAGCCATCATATTGACCTTATTCCAGGAGCTAATTTACCAAACAAAGCATCTTATAGGTTGACGCCTAGAGAGAATGAGGAAGTCAAGAATCAAGTCCAAGAGTTGTTGGATAAAGTTTTAGTCAAGGAAAGACTAAGCCTATGTGTAGTAACAACTATGTTGAGTCCAAAGAAGGATGGAGGATGGAGAATGTGTACAGATTCCAAAGCCATCAATAAGATCACCATTAGGTATAGATTCCCTTTACCCAGGATGGATGATTTGATGCATTGTTTGAGTGGAGCAAGATAGTTTTCCAAGATAGAATTGAAGAGTGGATATCATCAAATAAGGATGAGAGAGGGAGATGAATGGAAGACAACATTCAAGACAAATGAAGGTTTGTTTGAATGGCTGGTCATTCCATTTGGGTTGACAAATGCAATAAGCAAATTTATGACATTAATGAATGAAGTATTGAAAGACTTCATAGGCAAATTTTTCATAGTGTATATGGATGACATATTGATCTTCAGTAATATAGAGGGAGAACACTTAAAACATTTGACATCAGTGATGAGAAGGTTGCAGTAATAAAAATTGTTGATAAATCTGAAGAAAATCTCTTTTATGAAGACATAACTCATATACTTGGGTTTTTTTATCTCTTCAAATGAATTGAAGATGGATCAAAAAAGGTGAGAGCAATCAAAGAATGGTCATCTCCAGGAAGCATATTTGAAGTAAGAAGTTTTCATGGGTTAGCAAGTTTTTATAGAAAGTTTATCAGAAATTTCAACGGTATATGTACACCCATGTTGGAAACTATAAAGAAGAAACACAAGTCTTTTAAATGGACAGAGGAAGCTGAAAAAAGCTTCAAAGTGTTGAAGGAGAAGATCACAAAACAACCAATTCTGGTCTTACCAGATTTTGGAAAAACATTTCAAGTGAGATGTGATGCAAGTGGAGTAGTTATTGGAGAAGTCTTGAGTCAGGATAATAGGCCAGTTGCTTATTTCATTGAGAAGTTGAATGACACCAAGAAGAAGTGTTCCACATATGAAAAATAATTTTATGCAGTGATTCAAGCTTTAAAGAAGTGGAGGCACTATCTAATTCCTAAAGAATTTGTCTTGTACAATGATAATCAAGCTTTGCAGTTTATTACTAGGAAAGAAAAGTTGAATCAAAGACATGCTAAATGGGTAGAATTTATGCAGAATTTTACTTTTGTTATTAAACATATTGTTGGAACTACTAACAAAGTTGCAGATGCTTTGAGCAGGAGGAGTTTGATTGTACAAGAGTTCCAAGTGGAGACCTTATGGTTTGAATACCTCAAGGAAATATATCAAGAAGATCCAGATTTTAAGGAAGCTTATGAGGCATGTAAGAATATTTTGTTGGGAGACAAAAGCCTGTGGACAAAATATTTGATCCAGGATGGATTATTGTTCAAAGGGAGCCAACTATGCATAACAAGATGCTCAATGAGAGATAACCTACTAAAAGAGAAACACAGTGGAGGTTTAGCTAGACATTTTTGTCATGATAATACATTTGTATAGGTGATAAATTCATAATATTGGCCGAGCATGAGGAAAGAGGTGAAAAATTTTGTGAAAAAATGCAGAATTTGCCAGTATGCAAAAGGAAGACAACAGAGCACTGGTTTGTATCAGCCATTACCAATTCCAGAAAGGCCATGGGATGCAATCGGTATGGATTTTGTATTGGGATTGCCTAGAACCTAGAAAGGGAGTGATTCCATATTTTTTGTGGTGGAAAGATTTTAAAAAATGGCACATTTCATACTATGCCAGAAAACAAATGATGCTACACACAGACAATTTTGTTTTCAGAGAAGTGGTGAGACTACATGGATTTCCTAGGAGCATAGTCTCATACAGAGACACAAAATTTGTAGGATACTTTTGGAGAACTCTATGGAAGAGGCTAGGGACAAACTTGTCCTTTAGCTCGACATATCACCCTTAGACAGATGGATAGACTGAAGTGGTAAACAAGAGTCTGGGAAACTTGTTAAGAAGTTTAGTCACTGAGAAAGGTCGTCAATGGGATTAGATTATGGCACAAGCATAATTTTCATTTATCAATTCAGTGAACAGGAGCACTAGAAAAAGTCCATCTGAAATTGTGTATGGTATACAACCAAGAGGGATTACAAAGTTGAGATATCTGAACCAAGATGACTTCAGAAGTGTTGGTGCAGAAGATTTTGCGACAGAAATGAAGAAACTCCATGACAGAGTCAAAGAGCCACTACAGGACAACAACTTGAAATATAAGAACAGAGTTGATCAGAAGAGGAGAGGAGTTCAATTTGAGTTAGAAGATGAAGTTTTAGCTCATTTGAGAAAAGAAATGTTTCCGAGGGGAACATATAACAAGTTGAATATGAAGAATATAGGACCATGCAAGATTCTCAAAAAAATTGTAGCCAATGATTATGAAATTGGATTGCCAGACAATGTTGGGATATCACCAATATTCAATCTTGCAGACCTGTATCCTTACATGAGATATGATGCAGGAGAATCATATGATCAAAAATAAGTTCAATGGGAAGAACAATTGCCCACAACAGAAAAACTCAGATGGAGAAAATCATAGAATAGAGAGTTGGAAAGAAGACCAGGAGGAAGACATATCCTGAATACTTAGTGAAGTGGAAATATCATCTAGTGGAAGATTCAAGTTGGGTCACTGAACCTGATATTTTTAAGCATGGAAAAACAATGCAAGAGATCATGGACAAGATCCCATGATTATTTTATCCATAGAAGTATGATGCAAGAGCATCACCTTCAAATTCAAAGAAGCAAGCGTGGAGGTCGGGATATGACATCTCAGCATGAAAAAATTTCAAATCAACATTTAACCAGAAACATAATGAGTTGTTGAGATATTTTGGAAATGACGTTTTTAAATATATCCTGTTTGTAAATTCGTGTATGACTGTAAGGAGTTGCAGATAGAGAGTGCCAGCTCTTATCTGGTAATAACTGATAGTTATTGTAATAGGACAAAGTAGGTAACCGCTAGAAACTTATAGGATAGGTTGAAGACAAAACAGAGAAGAGCTCGATGAGCCACTTCTTAGATATATTTTTTTGTTGTTGTATTGTATTAGAGGGTAGAGCAGAGTAGAAGAGAGTAGCAGATAGGGAAAGAAGAAAGATGTAGTGAATAATTGTAATACTATGTAATTTATTTCATGAATGAATAGAATAGACATAATTGTTCCAATTCCCTAAACAATGTTCATTTTAAGGTGTGATTGAATGAATGGTGTATTATGTGTGTTTTAGTTCATTTCGTTTATGCATGACTGTTCAGAGTTGATCATATGAATTTGTGACGAACTGGATAAGTTCCAATCTTTTTGCTTCTGAGAACTCGTATGCAAGGAGTGCGTTGACAGAGTCTTGAATTGACTCAGAAAAGTTCAAAAAGGATGATGGGAACTTAGACCAAGTGCAAGGAGTGCACAGAGTCAAGGAGCGACCAAGTGTCAGAGAACCAAAACAAAGAAGCGCAAGGAGTGCAGGAATAATTTATTTCGAATAAATCCTTTGATATGAGTTTTTCGAAATCCCAGGAATGCAAGGAGTGCATGGGAGATCAAAATTATAAAAGGAATCAATCTAAGGAGGGATAGTGTCCCAAGAAGTGAAGATGAGACCCAAGATTGTCGGGTTCGCATGAGTAAGTTCAAGGGCTAACACCTTTGAACACTGACAAACTCTTCCAGTCGGAAGAAATCAAAAGCTCAGGAGGAGGATGTCTAGACCATTAGATCAGCGTCCAGGAAAGAAAAGGTGAGCGTTGAGGAGGAAACAGATCCCAACCATTGGATCTGAGCGCAAGGATCGACAGTCATCCGATCTAGGTAAAGTGCATGGGACTTAACCCTTTGTGTGCACAGGAGAGCGGACTTACCAAAGTTTCAAAGTGATTAGGGATCGTCCATCATTTAGAGAGATAGGTGGCACAAGATATACAACTTCATAAGTTCGTAGACAAGGAGGAGTCGAAATCACCAAAGAACTGAAGTAAATCCTGACCGTTGATCGTCAGGACGTACATGTCAACAGATCGAAGACTTCGGGTGAAATCACTCAGAAGGTGGGTGTGCAGGAGTTGAAACTCCCGAAGCTGGAAGAGCCAAAGCAACTCATAGTCATCTATCTATGGGAGACGTGCATCGACATATTGTCAACTTCAAGTAAACATTCTCAGAAGGTGAATGTGCAGGAGTTGAAACTCCTGAATTTCAAATATCCAAAGTGAATCATAGTCGTCCGATTTAGAAGGACATGCGGCAGAAACCTGTGGATTCCTGGTAAATACTCGAAGTGAATCATAGTCGTTCGATTCAGGAGGACACGCGATAGAAATCCATGGATTCTGAGTAAATACCTGAAGTAAATCGTAGCGATCAGATTCAGAAGGACACGCGGCAAGAATCTGTGGACTCAGGGTGAAGACCCGAAGTGAATCATATTCATCGATCTGTGGAAGAAACATGTCAGTAGATCGTGAACTCCAGATGAAATCATTCTGGGAGAAAGTGAAGGTAGAGAGTTGTAAAATCCGAAGCTCGGATTGCCGAAGCAAATCACGACCATTGATTTGAAAGGGACACGCATCGATAGATTGTAAGAATATGAGAACGCATGCTCCAGAGAGAAGGAAGGAAAGGAGGCAGATCTCAGTTTTCGATCAAGAGGCACCACCCAAGATCACAAGATCAACGATCACGTTGAACTGCGGGGATAGAAAGTGCTCGGACTTTAAAAATTTGAGAGTGGGTTGTAATCGAAACCACGATATTTCCAAAGGGATGCGTGGCGATTGATAGTGAATTGTTGGGACAAAAGGGGTGTGATCTAAAACCACTTTTGTCTGCCCCACAATCACATGCCTAAATGAGGACATAGCCCGAGGTCACATGCAGGAAGGGGCTAATGGAAAAAGGATCTAGCGCCCGAGATTTGATATTTCGGAAGCATGAAGGAAGAGGTTGTGGGTATCATAGAACCTGCACCAAAAGCTAAAAGGGTCTGTGTTCAATTACAAAGTGAGACCATCAAGGTTTTAGAGAGCCGATTTGGCTCAGAGAATCGAAGATCCTTGACTGTGAGGTCGCATAGCTAGAAGGAGATTAGGGGGGATTCATCATGAACTGATGATCATTGTTGAATAAGTTAAAGGAATATAAATTGCGGTTAAATAATTAATAAGTGGTATAAATTTATCATTATTGATTCACAATCCCCCCCCTCTTAGTAATCCAACATGCCCAATATTGTTAACTGGATAAATATCAACACTGAATCCATCCAGAATACCATTGCTCCATATACCTGTACTACATGCATGGTCCTCCTACCAAGCTCCTCATATATACCTGAGTCAAACATTGTGAAAATAACGAGCAAATCATGTGCCCCTGTCATGTGCTAGTGGTCCTCTTGGTATAATAACCATGCAATCCTCCAAGTAAAGCATCTTTCTTCCCCAAGCCACGACCATCCAATGAACTTCTCCCCAAGTCCATCATCTGAGTCATAAAAAACTCTCAGTGTCTGCACATGCTACCACTGATCATGTGTCCCCATATGAATAGTCCCAAGATGCGTATGGACACTCAGTCTAGTCCACTCTAGACCTATGCAACTCATATCTACAATGCCCTCATCCTCTTGGATCAAATACCTCATAAATTTTCATATCTTAAAAATGTGCAACTCTCCATCATGATGAAGACTCTGTCTCATCAACCTGCCAAACATATGAATCCATCTCATCTGTGACAAAGCACCTAAGTTTCACCCATCATAAATCACCATGAAAAGTCACCAAAATTCCATCTACATGGTTGGAAATATACCACACAACATACTGTTGTGATCCAGGCTCTCTTCCAATCCACCATAACTCCCAATCCGCCACACCACTGAGCTGCAATAGACCACAACTCCTCGTCTGGTCGTTTTGCTCCATGTTTCAAACCAGATACCATCAAAACTATTGCCACCTACATCTATCACGGTATCTCCCTCTTAGAGATTACTCCTCATCTCCCTGCCTAGAACAAGAATAACTCTCCTCTAGTGTTGTATCCAAAATGTGTGTCAAGATTATCCCCTTCTCTTCAAATCCCAAGCTTTGATACCATGTCAATTTTCACATGCAACTCTATGTGACTAATTTTCAGATCTAAGAAATTGATTCCTAGTGAACCAATAGTAATTCCCTAGTTGTTATCACTAAACAATTCTACAATAAAAAACTATTGACTGAAAACATATGCAACAAAAACACAAAAGATTAGAGATGAATCATCAACACATATGAAACACAATTTCAGTTTTGTAATATTTTTATCATCATAAATTCTGAGGGAAAAACCATCCCTCCAAACCAATACAATATCACCAAGATCCGAGGACAACCTTTTCCTCAAAAGTCACCCAAAAAGAGAACAACCTTGTTCTCCAATAGCCATACAAATCAGAAAAACAAACCTCAACAATATCCTGGAAATATTCTCTACCCACAAATATGTTGCAGACCGCCTATACAACCTACTAAGGTCACCCATCATCAATGTGTATGGACCCGCCCCTACCTAGAAGAGCTTGTACGGATGTATGAGACTGTTCCTACAACAACTCACATAGGTACACAACTCTTCCCATTGCAACCCACGTACATGTGAAAAAATGTACAAACACTTTGTATGAATCTCTCCACTTCATATAATATCTTATTTCCAAGGTTTCCTCTCTCTCCCACATGTGTGGTGTGTCTTACCCTACCAAGAATAGAAAATAAAGAGTCCTCAACCCTAGGCCATATTTTGTCCTCTAGTAGAATTTCCTTTTGTTGAAATTACCAAGCCTCCTAGCACAAGTGCAGACTCACTTATGCTAGCTCCATCATTTCTCCACACAGTCTACATGATATGTAATGTCACAATGACCTCTCTCCTTTATATACAATTCCTAAGGGTCAACATAGAAGTTTCTTTGCAAGTCAACATCAAATTAGGCTTTCATTGTGGGTGTGAAGCCCAAACACAAGCCCACAAAGTCCATCATCAAACCCATGAAGCCCCCACTCAAATCCAAGGGGGTTTTCTCCAAACTGAAAGTGTGATGTGGTAACCTCGAATATTCCCACATGCCCAACCCTAGGGTCATGTGAGAATACCTACACGAAGCTACAAAAATCAACAAACCGACATCTAACACCATTTTTATTGAGATTCAAACTATTTTTTCAAAAATTTTGCTTGTTTTTTTATGAGCACATGGAAACAAATGATTTTAAGGTAAGCACACACTTTGAGGAAGATATCCAACAACAACAACAACAACCATGTCCTCCTTATTTAGAATTATAATTTTTTTTCCACTAGTTCAATTGGTTGAAAGTTGTTTTATTTTGTAAGGGGTCTTGAGTTCAAGTCTCTTCTTTGAAGTTACTTTTTGAAAAATATCATGAACTCATTGTAAAGTGAATTTCACTTAAATTATAAAAGTGAATCACTATTAAATAAATTTAATATTTTCTTTTAAGTTATTTTTTGTATGCAACTTTAATTTATAAAGTTCATTGTAAAAGTAATTCTCACGTATTCTATAAAAGTGGGTCACTTCATTAGTAATTTATTCGTAAAAGTGAGCTAGTGACCTTATAGGAAAAGTTAGATAAGGAGAGGCATCACCACGTGGACAAACTTCTACTTTCCACATGGATCATTGGTTATCGTTTCTGTCTTTTTTTTAAAGGGAATAACTTTCACATTTGAAGTCCGTTTTTAGTTTTAAGAAGCCTATTTTTTTTAGATCTTTCCATCAAGACCATTAGTTTTATCTTTTGAATCCATATTATCTATATATTTTAATATGGATTTTCCAAGTGATCTTTTTCTTACCAATACTAAGTACTTCTCATGGAAACACCATATGGAGGATGTACTTAGAAGTAAAGGATTTTACTAGATTAGCTTAGTAAAAGAACAAGCCCCCACTAATATTGAAAAGAAATCAAAATGGGACATTAAGAATAACGAAGCACGAAGACTAATCAAAATGTCCATTTCTCTCAATTTAAGGTTTCACCTTTAGGGATTGATGACCCCGATTGAAGCTTGGGAAAATTTTGAAACTATGTTTGGTAAACACAATATTATTCAAGCCCACCAAATTGAAAATAAACTAAAGACTTTAAGTCCTAATGATTTTCCTTGCATTGAATATTATTTAACTAAGTTGACCCTTAGAATTTTTCTTAAGAATTGTAACACTGATATGAAGGATGACGGTTACATATCTATTATTCTTTGCTAAGATTCGTACTGCATATTCTATGTTTGTATCTACCTTTTATGCCACCAGAGAAGATCTAGGGTTTTTTTATAAAGAACTCCCTCTTGAGTCTTTTTGTGATTATTTGATTAGAGAAAAAAATTAAGTTACCTACTTAACGGGAACCGTGACCTCAAAACAAGAACTCTAGCTCTCAAAACCAATATTTTTTCGTCAAAAACAAAAAAATCAACATTTGAATCAAGAAGTGGGGCTACTATTAGCACCCTTATTTTCCAAGGTTAAAATTATAACAATTTTTCGACATGGCTTTAAAGTTTTGTAAAATTGCAAATACAAATCTTAAAATCAACCCTCAAATCAAAAAGTGGTGTTCACAATATCACGTCTTTTTTTTCAATGTTAAAATTACAATTTGTTTGAAAACTTGGTCTTGACAACCAATATCATTTTGAACAAAAACTTTAAAACTAACCCTCGAAATGAACATTAGTTCTAGCGAGAATGCCCTCTTTTTCCCAAAGTTAATATTACAACTTGTTTGACACTATGACCTTGACAACTATTAACATTGCAAAATGAAACCTCTAAATCACCCTCTAAATCAAAATGTAGTGCTACAAATAGCACATTCATTTTTTGTTTCTAGCTTAAAATTACAATGTTTCTAAAACTATGGTTTAAAAAACTAACACCATTATTAAGGAAATCATAAAATCAACAAATTAATTAATTGAAAACAAATAT
>ML787027.1:226355-253841 GCA_009831015.1 Picea engelmannii
AATTGTTTTATTAAAATAAAGATAAATACACACAAAAAGAACAAATAAATTTAAAAACTAACAAAAACAAATAAATTAAAAAAAAAAAAGATTTTATAAAATGTATTAAATTTTTTTGAATAAAATAATTTTAAACAATTTTAAAAAACTTAAAAAAAACAAAACAAAACAATATAAATTTTATTTAAAAAAGTAAAATAAAACTAAATTTAATTTTTTTTATTTAAAACGTTAAAAATTAAAATTTACCGTAGCTCTTGTCTTGGGCACCCAAAAGGATGGGAGGCCACAACCAACCACCCTGTCGACGCTTGCAAGCCCATAGCTCCACACACTACTACATGTGATGTTGAAGTCCAATAGGGAGTTCCAACAGTATGGATAAAATCAACCATACCATTGGATATTACTAAGTAATTATCAAAATTTCATTATTTGTTTTTCTTGGTGCCCTGACGTTCTTTGACTTTTTGAGAGTTTCCAATCATCATCAATATTTTGAATCCTATTCAACGATTAACGCAAGGGCCATGTGGCACCCCATCGTCAAACGTAGATCATAGAGGCATGTTTTTAAAACCACGAGCTATAACAACTCACTTGAGGACCTGTAAATACATGTAAAGCTAATTATGATCAAATTATGTAACCATCGTATGGATTGAGATTGTCCCCACAAGGATAATATTAATATATAAGTATTCTCAAATTTTTCTACGTTTTGGCATTTGTTTCCGGAATCTGGTTATATAAAGGTTGTAAGTAGAGTGATAGGAAAGGAGATGCTTGTCAAATCAGAGACAATAGGACGAATCTTTAGAGAGAACAAAGGTGTGTGATCTGTATTTCAGTTTGCTTACCATTTTTGTAAGGGAGACTACAACTGTGATGTCTATCATGTAAATATCCTATTGTTATGACGATTTTATGGAATATCAATACCGTTTTGACTCATACTTTTCATATATGTGATGCTTTATGTGATCTTTAGTGTTTTTCTAAAATATTTAAGAGATATTTAATGCATTTTTATAATAATGTCTGAATCTACCTACAGGAAAATCAAAATGTATGGTTGAGGGGGAAATTGAAGGGGGGTTATATCTAAACTATGGAAGGGGTACTAGGGCACTAATAAGAGGTTATAAGTCCATTTATTTCACTAAAAACCAAATCTATGAATGAGGTTATGTTTGGTAAATAGTTGACAATGGAAGGGTTTGTTAGGGTGGACAATGCCTCTACTAAGAGTTCCTTAGGATCTATCTAGCCTTTAATTCTCGAGGATCAATCACCCCCTTCAAAAAATTAGCCTTGAAAATGGTTATTGATGTGAATAAACCTGACATCCTCCTTCTGTAAGAGACAATGTCAAATGGGGAGAAAATAGTTAGATATCTAAGCAGATTGCTTGGGGGTTGGAAGTTTAAATTCATTGATGCTAGAGGAAGATATGTGGGTATCATTAGAAATGTTGTACGTCTATATAAACCTTTATTTGTGCAATTGGAAACTTAAAGCCCTTTGTTGTGGAAAAATATCAAAATTTGTTCTGTAGGACAAAGAGGACACATTTTTCTGTGGTGCAAATTGCATGCTAGGTTACACTAAAATGAACCCCTAGGTTTGAAAACTCATTCAATTTGAGTGGTTCAAATTATAAACAACTTTCTAAGTCATTTTACATAAGCCTATACACTTAGTTTTTGGTTTGCGGTCATAAAAGACTCTGTTGTGCAAAAATAAACAACAAATGCCTAGTAAAATCCTAGAAATGCACAACTTGTTTGTAAAAAGTAAATCAAGGTTTTATTATAACGTATATTTGAGTTGTGAAAGTTGTTGGGGGTGTGTTTTATCATACTAGACCTGATCATCTTGTTTATTTTTCAATTGCAATTTTAAAAACCGTTGTTGTGCAAAAGAGTCAATGTTTTCCTTGTAGATTGGAAGGTCAAAATTATACTAAGTGATGAAATTAAAATGCACACCCAAGCTTCCATGTAGCACCTACATTTTTTTTATAAGTTGTACGATATATATATATATATATATATATATATATATATATATATATATATTGTATTTACCTATGCCTTCTAAAGAGAAATTTTAGAACATAAGAGGTTGATTTCAGGCACCTAGATTTGGGATTTCATGTAAATCTAAAGTCAAAATTGCCTAAGAGTAAAATGCACGCCCTAGTCTCAATTTTAACCCAAATTTAGTGGTTCAACTTGAAGTAGTTTTAAATTGTGAATTTACATCTTGACATAGCCTTATATTGGCAGTTTTAGACAAAAAATTGCTTGATGTGCGTAAAGGCTAAAACTTTCCTTGTAAAATCGAAGGGCCAATTTGTTAAAGTTGGCTATAGGAAAGTGCATGTCCAAAGTTGGATAATCCTCCATAATTTAATTATTAAGTTGTAAATTGATTATTAAAATATTTTTAACATGTTTGTGAAATTAGGAGTGCATTTGCACTCCAATAAGGATTATTTCTATTCACAAAGATTCATGACCTTTGTTGAATCAAAGGATGGTGGGTTATGAGAGAAATTAAGGTCACTGACTTCTAGCCAACCATATATACATACAAAATGGAATACATCTTAGCTCTAATTTTTGTAATAGAATAAATAGGTCAATATTATAGGAAATATTACAAGTTATAGGCTTGTAGAAAAGTAGTACATCTTTCTATAGCTTTGTGCAATTTGAAACTTAAAACCCTTTTCCCTGCAAAAAGACCAAACATTTTCTTCTAGGACAAAGAAGACAAATTTTGTGTTGGTGTAAATTTTGCCTTGGTACAAAATGTGTTCAAGGATACACTAAAATGCACACAAAGGTCTCAAAACTCATTCAATTTGAGTGGTTCAAATTATAAATTATTTTTTAAGTCATTTTGCATAAGCCTACATACTTAGTTTTGCATTTTTAGTCATAAAAGTATATGTTGTGCAAAATTGGCAAGAGATATCTAGTAAAACTCTAGAAATGCCAAACCTATTTGTAAAATGTAAGTAAAGGTTTTATTATACCTTAGATTTGAATTGTGAAAGTTTTTGGGGGTGTGGTTTATCACATTATACCTATTCATGTTGTTAAGTTTGCAATTGCAGTTTAAAAAGGGTTTTTGTGCATAAGAGGCAAAGATTTCCTTATAATTTGGAAGGTCACAACTGTACTAAGTGACCAAATTAAAATGTACTCCCAAGCTTATTTGTATCTCCAAAAATTGTTTTATAAGTTTTAATATGGAGTTCTATATATGGAAAATTTGCCCATGTCATCTAAAGTGCAATTTAAGAACAAGACAAGTTGTTTTCATGCACCTAGATTTGGGATTACATGTAAATCTCAAGTCAAAACGACATTAGATTAAAATGCACGCCTCAATCTCAATGTTGACCCAAATTGAGTGGTTCAACTTGAATAAGGTTTATATTGTGATTATACACCTGCATATAGCCTTATATTGAAAGTTTCATACAAACACCTACCTGCTGTGCATAAAGGCTAACAATTTCCTTGTAAAACCAAAGGGTAAACTTGTTAAAGTTGGCTATATGAAGGTGCATGCCCAAAGTTGGATAATCCTCCATAATTTAATTTTTAAGTTGTAACTTGATGATTACAATAATTTTAACATGTTTCTACAATTAGGAGTGCATTTACACTCCAAAAAGGATGATTTCTATGCACAATGATTCATGACCTTTTGATGAAATATAGAATGAATAGGTCAATATTATAGGTAATATTACAAGCTACAGGGTTGTAGAAAATTTGTACATCTATCTATACCAAAAAATGTCTTGTAGAATGAATAGGTCAACATTATAGGGAATATTACAAGCTACATGGTTGTAGAAACGTTGTAGGAAATCTACAGTGGTGAATTTTGTATGATGAGATGATGTATATATAGGACAATGAATAATCCATTCCTTAATATGAGATATGTATTACTTAAGAAGAAAATGCATGCTCAACAATGGAAATTATGTGTTTTCTGCTTGAAAACAGAGCATGCTATAAAAAGCACCCCCTTGAGTGAAAAATGGAAGCCTTGTGTTAGGATTTGCATGATAACTTCTTGAAAGAATAATGTTAGGGAAAATTCATATCTTTATATGAATTATGCACATTATGCAGAATGTTCTTATGAAATTTCATGAACATGGAGCATTGAGGAAATGCATGCCCTGTTAGAGAAAAAGGCAGGTTGTACATATGTTGTTGTGTTCCGAGAATTTGGTGCAGGGTGAAATATATATTTTGGTTTGGGGATACATGAATGAACTAATATTTATTGTTACATATGAAAATTTGAAATTATTTATGGTGATAGACAATAGATTAATGATTACACAAGGGAAATATTGTGGTTGTGGATTGTTGTTGTTTATGAAGTTTGAACATACCCTGGAGTGAAAATTGCAATTCTTATGTTAGGTTTTTCATTATATCTTCCTTCAACCACATTGTTATGGAAAATTCATATTTTTAGGATAATTATGCACATTATTCACACCTTCCTTATGAAATATCATGAAAACAGGGCATTGAGGAAAATGAATGCCTTGTTATGGAAAAATGCAGGTTGTATATATGTTGTTGTGTCCCCAGAATTTGATGTAGGGTGAAATATACATCTTGGTTTGGGGTTGCATGCATGAACTAATATGTATTGTTACATATACAAATCTTAAATTATTTATAGTGATAGATGATAGATTAATGATTCCTCAAATGAAATATTGTGGTTGTGGATTGTTGTTGTATATGAACATACCCAGTAGGGTATTTGTGCAAGATTGCTTGCATATTAGGGTTTAATAATGTGTGTGTATGTGTATGTGTGTGTTGATTGCATGTGATAATTTCTACTTATATATATTTTATCCATATATTGGATTATGAGTGGTCATGGTATGAAAATTACCATTGTGGAGGAAATTGGGAAAATGTTGTATTTGTAGCTTTTGTGTATTGTAATTTGCATGCACGATTATTGTTTTACAAGCCATATTAAAACTTGATACATATAGGTTTCATATTCATTACAACAAAGATAAACATATGCAATTACCATTGTTATATCAAAATGTCAAGTACAATAAACTACTTATGTTTTACTCAACAATCTTGCAAATAAGATGAGAATGGTGATGTATATGTGTATAACTCAATCTTAAGTAACTTTTAAAGTATTACGAGCATTAATATGTGACTATACACACTCATAAATTTCAATAAATATACACACTCATACATGTCATAAATTGCATAAAATAAAATACATTGTCAATAAACTATTGAAATAATGATATATATTACGTCTTTAAATGTAATTACATGGAGTACACGGTATATAAACCAATGTTATTTTGTAACTACCCTAAGATGCTTGATAGGTTTTTGTAAGCTATTTTCTTGAGATGAAGAAAAATATGCAGAGCCTTTCTTTGTTGTTGTAGAGGCTTCCGATTGTTCTAAAATTGCAGTAGGCACATGTTGTAATTGTTTCTATAGATCTTTAATTTTCTTTGCACAATTTTGCAATATCTTGCAATCTTGTTTTCTCTTCTACTTGCTTTTTCAACATTTATCCATTCTTCTTATACTTCCGGTCATTTTCCTTTTGATTCTTTTCAAGTTGTTCCTTTTCTGTTTTCAGTTGGGATCGAATGTTAGCCAATTGACCCCTAAGTTTTTGTAATTCATTCTCAAGCTATTGTTCCCTCAATTATTGCTTCTCCTATGCAACAAACAAAATTGGCATCGCATTAATTATTGTTGTATTCTGTAATTTCTGTTGCAAATAAACAATTAGGGATTTCAACTTTTGTATCTCTGCGTCACATCTCAAATGTTGTTCCTTTTGGTCCTACAAGACTTCATTATTGACATCTTTAATATTTTCATCTCTATCAGCTATCTCCATCTTTAATGATTCCACCATTAGTGATGTGGCATAGATATCAGCTACAACACTACTTAATGCTTTAGATTCTTGAGGCATCTTCTCTTTTTTTTCTCTATACTTTTCCAAGTCATTTGAAGGAATTTTTTTTTTTGGATTGCCTTGGATTATATCTTTACCCTTACCCATACCTTGAATTTTACCTTTATCCAGATCTTTACCACCTTCTTTACTCTGACTTTCTATTTCCTTTTCAAGTTTTGTAATGTTCTCGTGTGTTGCACTACCCTTGCTTTTACCTTTTCCCTTACCCATACCTTGACTTTTATCTTTATCCTTACCATTTCCACCTTCTTTAGTAAACATTTGTATTTCCTTTTTAAGTTCTCTAATCTTCCCATTTGTGTTGAGAATTTCCATCTTTCTCTTATTCAACTTATTACCTTGGTTACTATTTTCTTTCTTCAAACTAGTCACTTTGTTCTTATATTCTTCAATCTCTAAATTATGTTTCTCGCATAGCTCTATCACTCTTTTTTTTCAAATTCAATCTTAAAATTTACAATCGTTTCATCTTTATCCTTCAATCTCTTTTTTAATTCACCCACCTCCAGATTGCTTGCAATTTGCAATGGAGGTATATTCAAAACTCCTGGTTTTCTTTTCAATTCTTCTTGAAGATTTGAAATAGTTATTTTATATGTATCCAATGACATTTAAACAATTTCCTTGGCATCATCAATCTCCCTCTTACATGCCTATGTAATGTCAGATACCTTACTTTTTAATCCAACAATAACACGATATTTGCCCTGTATTTTTTCTGCTTCAATCTTATATTTGCTTTGCAATTTTTTTGTAGTTTTGTAATGTTCTTCAAGAATTCAATATTATTGATTTGATTTAGTTCTCACTTTTCCTTCTAGATGTATATAGAGGAAGAATCCTCCATTGCAAAAAGTATGTAATGCATAATTCTATCCAATTCCCAGAAAACAAATCTATTATCAAAAACATATGTTTCATTGTTCACATTTGAACTTGAAGAGGTAGAATCAACACCCAAAACAGGGACATTATACTCAAGTAATGCCATTTTAGGAGGAATTCTATAAATTATAGTTTCTAATGTAACACAAATATCATCATTCCATGTTTCCTTATAATGGTCCATACCTCCATGCTCCTCAACTTCATTCATAGATTCATGTAGGTATATTAAATTTCTAACAACATTAACTTCATCTTGGGAAACTGTATCAGAATTGATTTCCACACCATCAACTGCAATCTATTAAGGTACTTCCTCAATGGGTTTCTTTGTTTTTCATCTCCTAATGTAGGTTTTAAGAGGGCTTGTTTATTCACTGGGTCGATATAAATCAATAAATATTTTTTTACTTTCTTTGAGGGAATAATGTAATTTTTTAGCCAATAGATGAGGGACATCTACGACCCTGTTGTTACACATTATTATCATCACCCCTATGAACGTTAATGATGTACACCTATCCTTTGTCTTTAGAAGGATCAATGGCATGTATCCCTGAAGAAGACTGAAAACACATTTTTCATGAAAGATGAAAATTATATTTTCCTTTGTAAAAACCTTATAAAAAGTGATTGTCACACCTTGCTCAGTGTTAAGGGTGCGACGATCTAGGATCGTTGAAGTTTTCACCACAATATCATGTGACGTCGTCGTAGTTTGCTCAGTGTTAAGGGTGTGACGATTTTTCGTACGAAGGAAAAAGAGAAGCTTCTCGATGCTTCTAGAATAGAAACTTCGAGGGTGAGGTGGCCATCGATCAGTTTGGATATGAGTCATATCCCTGTTCTCATGGGATCATCCTAACCTCCTCACCCAATCCTTTTTATCTTATAAAAGGAGGGGAGTTCTCATGGGGAAAGTTAGCTTGGAAAGGGTTAATAGTTTTTTGGTAGCTTGGTTAGCTTGGATAATAGCTTGAGAATTCTCAGTTGAAGGGACTATGTTGGATTTGAGGTTTACTTTGCCAAGATAGATTTTTGGTATCAGAATCTGTGGAGTAGAAGTGTGTGGGAAGCAAGGAACTGTTGGAAGGAACCTGACAACATCAAGGCATCTAGTTGTATCTTTCTTCCACATTCTTTAATACAAATATACTTTTTCTTTCCTATATGAACGTTATTTGTCCATATTGTATGATTCCTTGATCATGTACATAGTTTCATATCTAATAGACTCTGTTATTCTTGTCTTCATTGGCTCGGGTTTCTTTGCAAATACTTCTCCATAAGCCTTATGACGAAGCTGGGATCACATTGGTGAGGTCATGTCTCCAACATTTAAAAGGTATTTTTTGGATACTCTTCTTATTTGATATCTAAAATCTAAGGAAAGTTTAGTGTATTGTTTGTTTTGTTCTATTTTCAATGTGAAACTAGGGAGATCCATTTGTGTCTACACTTATCAATTTGTCTAGTAACAAAATTAGCGAACATACTGGGGAACATATTGTTTTCCTAGTTTTTCTTTCTTTCTTGATTTGATTGTCTGTGTTTTTTTTTTCTAAGTCACTGGAAGATCCATATTGACTCTCTAAATGTTTAATTTCATTGGAAAACCTTCATTCTTTTTATTTTTTTTTTCATTTTTCCTGTGATCGTCACACCTTGCTTTGAGAGATAGTGCAACGATCTAGGATCAATGCATTCTGCCTTGAGAGACAATGAGACATAATGGCATTGTGGATTTCTATGACCTACGATGATTTATAATCGACACACTGTGTTAGTCCTACAACCTAGAACGATTGTGTAAAAATTTAGCTTTTGGTGGTTTTCCTTTCCCAGATCTGTGATAAGTGTTTCGGGTGATTTGTTGGGTCTGATTACAGTCTTCTTGAAATCATATTTTCATATTCTTTTATCCTTCTTTGCTTTGTTTATCTTGTTTGATTTTGAAATATTTGATCTCTTGCTTTGAGTGTCTTTCAGTTACAAAGCATTGTTTTTTCTTTAGATTTGTTTAGTGAAAAAACATTTTGTTTTATGAATAGTTCATTTTAAAAAGAATTTTTTTAGATTGGGGGCATCTTCGCATTTGAAGTAGAGAAATTGCATGATTTTTGGTGTACATTCTCTTTGGATCATCTCTTCAAGACCTTGAAATTGATGAGTTTAATAAAATGTTGGGACATTATGCATCTGGGAATGATAAACATTTTCTCCTCCTCGTAATATAGCTTTCATCGAAGTGAAAATTTTTCATACTCGTTTCTTCGCATTGTTTAGAGTTGGTCAAAACATCATTTAGTCCACACCATTTTCCTCTTGAGTGAACAACAACCTTAAAATAAAGCGCCTATAAAAATTGATTAGACATTTTTATATTTTCTGGAAGCAAACCTACATTAGCTTAGGGTGTAGGGCTTTGGAATAGGTGTGAAAGATAACTTTCCAAAGCTATCAAACAACCATAGAATCTTGTGCTAGAGAGAGGTAAATCCACTTATTACATTTTGTCATGGGAAGCCCTTCTCACACAAGGGTCAATCATGAGGTTTCTTTGAGACTAGCAGACTGACTAACCCTTCTTTGTTGGTCTTGGTGTAGTGGTTGCGTGTATTATTGGGGGTCACTCGAGAAAACAACCCTATGCGGGCCTTCTCAAGTCAATTTCGAGCTCAGTTACCATGCCCTTGAGCATGTATCGGATTGTCGACTATTTCCCTAGGCATCACTGTTGTATTTGGTAAACTTAGTGGCCTTTCTCTTTAGGGTAATACACGAGGTGACGATGAAGGGGAAGTATTCACTATACCTAGAATCGACGTTGGACAAAATCACTCGAGCACCTTGGAGGGTAAATCCACATTTATTGTGTGGAATCTTGCACCAAGGCGTAAGTCCATTAAGCAGGTCATCAACGTAACTTTTCCACCCTCTCTATCTCATCCCCTTCTTACATTTTTCTCACGACGTTGGATTTCATCACCAACTAGTGCATTCATTATGAGAAGGTTTTGTTTGTTTCCTGGATTCCTATATTTTTAGCATGTGTTGTTTATTTTCCCTAGAAGACTCTAGGTTGGATTTGTGTTTAATGGCGTCAATTTCCAGAATGACCAATGAAGAAGTCTCTTCTCTAGGGGAACCTTTTGTTTTTCCTTCTTATGGAAACGTTGGTCCTCCTTACATCGCTACTTTGAGCCTTCCAGGACTCACAATTAGATTGTCTATATGGTTGTTTTTCACTCCAGTAATCACGAATGCAACAAGTGCTTCAGTTGTAAGCACTTTACCCCAATATCATCAACCTCATGTTGATCCTTCTCCTTCTTCACTAGTAATATCTTCTTTGCCTTCTTCACTTGCAAGGTATTCTTCCATTTCATCTTCTTTGCCAAGAAAAAGCTTTGAATCTATTAACCCAATGGATAAGAAGAAGAAGAAAAGGAAGATTAAGAAAAAGAAAAATAAACAAGGGTTCAAACCTCTAACCACTGCTAGACATGTTGGAAAACAACCAGTTCCTGATAATCATGTTGGGAGTGTTGATGATGCCAAGAACACCCAAACAACCTGTAATCCCAAGTACCCTTGCAGGATTTGTAAAGGTAGCCATATTCTTAAGGATTTCCCTAGTCTATCCAAGGTTATAGAAGCATGGTCTACACATCTTCACTACCCCATGTCGTCAGCCTCTGACCAACATGTTGATGACCTCCCCTAAACTATTCAAGGTACCGTTGGGAAGAAGAAAAGTAGAGTCAAGTTTCCTTGTTGGTTATGCAGAGGGAGTCATCAAACTCACATTTTCCCTCGTATGGACGAAGCCTCAAAATTACTGGAAGACATGACTATTTCCCAACCTCAACTTTTGGCTACATACCGCATCCTTACTCTCAACCCATCTATAGTTGATGGAATGATCAATCTGGTCCCTTTGTCGGTCAGTTTGGTTGATCATGTAGTCAATTTGGTCACATACTTAGTTGAACCAGTTGATAAAGTGGTTGATTTGATCCCATCCTCGATCAATCCCACTCTCTCGTTAGAGAGTGCAACCCAATTGATCGATCTATTTCCATACATTGACCCCCTTATCCCCTTGGATAATGAAACGCAAGTGGTTGATTTGATACTATCATCGGTCGATCCTACTCTCCCGCTAGAGAGTAAACCTGATATTGCTCACGTTTTTCTTGTTGATACAGACACTACCATGCTGGGGGGAATTCCTCCTTATCCTATGGAACCTAATCCAAGTAATGAGGTCATCCTTTTTTATTGGGGTCTGCTAACTGGACCTCGTTTTCCCTCTCAAATTCCTTTCAATATTACAATACAGGTTTGTTGTCGGGATGTTCCTCAGATGTTAATAGATGAAGGTGCGTCCGTTAGTATTTTTTCCTCTATTGCTTGGGAATCTTTGGGTTGTCCTCATCTTGTGTCAACTACACATAATCTATTAGCTTTAACAGAATAACCATTCAACCTTTAGGGACCCTTCCTTAGTTTCTCGTAAATTTGGGAGGGAAAATTGTCTTTACTGACATTATGGTAGTTCAATACCCCTTAGATTTTGATTTACTACTTGGGTGAGATTATGTCTATGCCATGAAAGATATCGTGTCCACTCTTTTTTATGTGATATATTTCCCTCACGATGGAAGAATTGTGACTATTGCTCAACTTTCATTCATTGGTCCTGACTTGATGAAATCCTTAAACGGTTCTTATACATAGACGGTATCGCCCCTACCACAGGATAATTATGTGGCATCATCTCCCATGCCTTCAACTACCAAAGAAAATGAGCCTCTCAGTGTAAGCTCAGTCTCTTATGACTTAGATCCAGTAGTTCACATGGTGATCTCTTCGATAGGGCTTTTAGAGCCTGGTCTCCTTACTCCTGTCGCAACCCCCAACATGTGTTTCTTCCAGAGCATTATTCTTCCATCCAATGAATATCTCTTGAAATCCATGACTGAGTTTTGTCCCTTGACATGGTGTCCTTCTAGAGAATTGTTCTCTTGGAAGCCATGATCAATAAGAGGAGTCTTGAGCATGGTTTTCTGATTTCAAGCTCATTAAAAAATGAAACCATCTTTGAGCATGGTTTTCTGATTTCAATATCATTAAAAAATGAAACCATCTTTGAGCATGGTTTTCTGATTTCAAGCTTGTTAAAAAATGAAACCATCCCCGAGGATAGTTTTGCATCTCTGTGGAAACCTCGTCAAGAAATTAAATAGAGCTTACGAGCATAGTTCCTATTTTTGTGTCAAGCTCATTAAAAAATGAAATGGAGGTTTGGGGATTGAACCTGGATTTTCAAGCATAGTTCTTATTCTTGTGTCAAGCTCATTAAAAAATGAAATATATTTTCCCCCCTTCCTCGATTGAGTCAAGTACTTCGTTACGTATAATATTTGAAGATTCATTCCATCCTCCTGTGACGTTGGACGAAAAGAATCTTGGGGGGCAATGGTTATAACCTCTGGACTTCATGTTAAAGTTAAGCCACTAGCTTCTTAAGTTGGGGACAAAGTACCAACCATCCCTGGATAATGTGTTGGGAAGTCGCAAGCATAATTTTCTTTGGTTCAATCTTGTGTAAAAATGAAACCACCTACATCAAGCATAGTTTCCTCTGGTTCAAGATTGTGTAAATATGAAACCAGGTCCAAGCATAGTTTTGTTTATTTTTTAATCTTGTGTAAAAATAAAATTTGTCCCGAGCATAGTTTTGTTTTGTTTTAAGCTTGCGTAAAAATGAAAACAATCCCGATCTTAGTCTTTGTTCTTTCTCATTCTCGTAAATAAATGAGAATGTAACAGAGTAAAATTTTATCACTATTTTAGACTCATAAAGGTTATACGAAAAAGGAACCCTCTGGAGTTCCCTTTAAGCTCTTTTCAGACTCTCTAAACATGAAAAGATTTCTGAGCGATCTTTTTATTTTCATGCTTGTTAAAGTATTTGAAGAAAACATATGTTGAGCAGTAGATTATCTCTTTTTCGGTCTCATCATAATACTTTACGAAAAATGACATTTTGGAGTTTCCTTTAAGTGTTTTTCAGACTCTCTAAATATGAAAAACCATTGATTTTACTTTCTTTGGACTCATAAAAAAAACATCGAAAGGCCCACATGGGATTGAACCACTCCTTCCTAGGGCTCGTTAAAAATACTCTGAGAGACTCATCCGAAGGATGAGCTTTCATTTCAAGCATATGTTATCCTCCTCAAGATTGTGTAAAAATAAAGATGTACTCACCAGAAATGGTGGGGGAAAATTGGGAAAGAAATGTATATTTGTATATGTGTTAGTGGCAGTAAGTCGCTCTTGAACACGAGACCCCTTTTCATTGTTGTATCTGGGTTGGGAAATCCATTTGTCTCTCGTTTGATCGTCCACAAGTCTATATATTGGTTCTCCTTGATTCAGTGCTTCCAAGACATTTGTCTTGTCTTCAATATGTTCAAAGAGAAGTTCAACCCAGAAAGAATTCTATTGTGTCGGCCATTTCTATAGTCCTTAAGCCTTCTATTGCGTCGGTCATCCCTGAGTCAGTCTCGAATCACTTGTTACTCTGATCTACCTCAAATCATTTTACATGTTTCATGTAATTGATGGGGGATACATTAAGGCCCTTTTGTGACGAGTCTTTTCCTGTCGACTTCTCTCATTACACGGGAATTAGACTTAGAAACTAATTGGTACCTTCGAAGTTGCATGCCTCACTGGTAGGATTCCTCACTTTCGATAGTGGTTTTCATTATTGACCCCTGATCATAATATTCCATCGAATGTTTGACTTCAGCTCATAAATTCACACCCGTTGGATTGTACTAGTGTACCTTGGGAATCATTGACATTAATGGTGATTTCCCTCACACTTTTTAATGGTATACACTAATGACTAGTAATCAAGTGGTTTCTACCATGTTCGACTTCAACACATGTATTCACATGATTATATTTGTACTATAGAGTGGTGGAGATGAATAAAATGGATCTTTTTTTATAGATTCAGGTTGTGTTGGAGTATATTTAGATTGTACTGTTGCATAGATCCACAGTTGATGTCTCGTGGCTATGTTTAAATTTGAGTCTTTAACACATAGATCCACAGTGTATTTTTGGTGGCTATGTTCATATTTGAGTCATATTGGCATGGATCCACAGTGTATGTTTGGTGGCCATGACCTGTCTTAATTGGCATGGATCTTTGCATGTCATCATTTATGCTTTGAGTCATTTGTATT
Source organism: Picea engelmannii (assembly GCA_009831015.1). Taxonomy (NCBI): domain Eukaryota; kingdom Viridiplantae; phylum Streptophyta; class Pinopsida; order Pinales; family Pinaceae; genus Picea; species Picea engelmannii. Next base: position 240,551 of record ML787027.1, read on the forward strand.
CTAAGTATGACAATTCCTACCTCAGTGGTGATATATTATTGTACTGTATTTCCTTGTTTATTGGCAGGTTTCCAACTGGCGTGTTCCTTGTTCCCAACACACACTCGACAAAGTATTTCAGCTATCACTTTGTTCTAACTTCATACTTTGGGGGGCTTACTGTTACATATTATTATCGCCACCCCTATGATTGTTAATTATGTACACCTATCCTTTGTCTTTAGAAGGATCGATGACCTAAATCCATGAAGAAGAATGAAAACACATTTTCCTACAAAGATGAAAACTATGTTTTCCTGTGTAAAAACCTTATAAAAAGGGATCGTCACACCTTTCTCAGTTTTAAGGGTGAGACGATCTAGGATCGTTGTAGTTTTCACCACAATAGCATGTGACACCGTCACAGTTTGCTCAATGTTAAGGGTGCGGCGATTTTCCGTACAAAGGAAAAAGAGAAGCTTCTCGATGCTTCTAGAATAGAAACTTCAAGGGTGAGATGGCCTCCAATCAGTTTGGATCTGATTCGTATCCTTGTTCTCATGGGATCATCCTAACCTCCTCACCCTATCCTTTTCATCTTATAAAAGGAGGGGAGTTCTCATGGGGAAAGTTAGCTTGGAAAGGGTTAATAGTTTTTTGGTTGCTAGCTTAGCTTGAGAATTCTCAGCTGAAGGGCCTATGTTGGCTTTGAGCTTTACTTTACCAAGATAGATTGTTGGTCTCAGAATATGTGGAGTAGAAGTGTGTGGGAAGCAAGGAACTGTTGGAAGGAACCTGACAACATCAAGGCATATGGTTGTATCTTTGTTGAACATTTTTTAATACAAATATGCTTTTTCTTTCCTATATGAACGTTATTTTTCCATATTGTATGATTCCTTGATCACGTACATAGTTTCATATCGAACTGACTCTGTTATATTGTATTCGTTGGCTTATGTTTCTTTGCAGATACTTCTCCATAAGCCTTATGATGGAGCTGGGATCACATTGGTGAGGTCAGGTCTACAACATTTAAAAGGTGTATTTTGGATCCTCTTCTTATTTGATATCTGAAATATAAGGAAAGTTTAGTGTATTGTTTGTTTTGTTCTAGTTTCGGGGTGAAACTAGGGAGATCTGTTTGTGTCCGCACTTACCGATTTTTCCAGTAACACATGTCTTCAACCCAATAAATGAATAGCCTCATGCAGACACTGGAAATATCAGTCTTATGATGGTTCATAAGTTTCCTAAGGAAAATTTGAATCAAAGACTTGTATAATACCTCAGGAACATCTAGCATTCTTAAACTACTCCTAGGAAAAAATACCTTTTTCCCACATACTTTATTGGCCATCTCAATCTTTTCTACCTTGGGGTTTTTTTTGAAGTTAAATTTTGTTCCCCCTCTGTGTGGAATTTTTGTTTCTCTTGCAAGCAAATCAATGTCTAGGTAAACACTTTGGAAAAATATTTTTAGTTCCATAGATATGTCCATATCTATCTCATCATTTTTTAAACAGAAGGTCCCAAACATAAAGTCAAAAACCTCTTCTTTTCTCAGGATATTTAGCATACCTGTTGGACAATTTGTTGTGTCTCTCCATGCTTCAACACACTCCTGTAATTTGTTGACAGTGAAATTTCAATCCTAGGAACCACATATCTCAATTACTATGCCCATGGTAGAGGACACCCATGTTCCAATTTTGGCAATGGTTTTATGGGTCCAAAGTTGAAATATGTTTTTGAGGAATGGATGTTGAGGAATTGAAGGCGTGGAATGCACACTCAAGGCGAGGAAACCCTTGGCCGGAAATTGATTTTTTTTAAATGATTTAGGGTTATATTGGTATATTTTTTTGTAAAGCACTTTTGATAATAAAATTGAACTAATATTTATAGATAATATATTATTGATTACGAATAACACATTTACAAAACTTTTTGTGCAGTTTTATAAGCATACTCAAGTAGATTTGTAGCATTTTTAAACAATCGACTTGGGATTTTTGAGAATTAATGAAAACTTTCCATCCTATAAATCAGTGGAAACACTCAATGGTTTTCCCCGAGCATTGTAACATGGAAAATAAAAGAATGATAGTCATAATGTGTCAGGGTAATTTTGAAATCAAAATCACAAACATTGTCGACTATAATACACACACACACACACACACACTATCAAATTAAATGGTAAGAATTATATGTTTCATGCATTTGAAATCAATCATAGTTGTGGGAGACTTACAATTACTTTGAGTTTCTAATATTCTAGGACTCGGGCAACAACTCAACATACAAGGTTAACTACATATGTGTGTTTCCAAACAGCTTGTCAAACATGCATCTAGTTTTCATTCATACTATGGATCAACATCAACATGCATCTAGTTTTCATTCATACTATGAATCATACATAATACATAATGGATCAACATCCATTTTCATTCATATTCTTATGCAAACCATTCAAATGGGCTAAGGAAGAACCATTTAGGATTTAGGCCAGCATAGGGTTGCATAACATGTCAAAGACGTGCATGTTTACAATGCATCTGTACATTTGTCATTAACAAGGTGTGAATATTCCTCCTTATTATGTAAACATGCAATCCCATACCCTCAACATGCAATTTAAACTTGAGGCATGCATTTTTCCCTTATAGGGCGTGGATTTCTTCAATATCCAATTTTCATGTAATTTCATAAGGTCAACATACAATGACCAACACAAGGCATGTTGGAAAAACAAGATTGTGGAGCAATAAAATAAGAAAAATGAGGAAATAAAACACAAAAGATACACAATACATCAGAGACACAGATATATGTGGTTCACCAATGTGGGCTAGGTCCACCAGATAAATTGCCAAGTCCTTCCTTTTTATTATCTAACAAAATGAAGGGATGCAACCTATAACAAACCCAATGTAACTTCCTCTTCTTTCTCTCACAGTATCCTCTCTCATAATACAATATTCACAATAATACACAATTGCAATACAATTCCCTCTTAAAATAAGGTTTCCTTCTAGGGAAAAAACCCTAACATAACTTCTATCATCAGATGTGTGACCTTATAATGAACGGTCCAGATTTACTATGAAATCACAATATACATTTACAAGGCATTTTTTCCTTCGGGGGATTCGCCCCTAAACCCCGCGGGAGAAAATTCCCACCCTACAACCCTCCCACGTGGATGGGTGTACAGTCTTCATGGGGTATAAACATGGTTGAAAACAAAGACCTGTGAATCAGGAATATAATTAGGCTCCACAACCAACAATATCCCACTTGGAGACTGATCACAACAACTCCATTGTTGTTGTACCTGTTGGACTATGTTCCACCTTGTACCTGGAAATTTTCTCATCTTCACCTTCATGCTTGAAGACCAACTGAAACTGAGCAGGAACTCAGTTTCTCCTTGGTTACTCCCTTTGTTAACATGTTTGTAGGATTCTAGCTAGTTTGTATCTTTTCCAACCTCAAATGTCCATCTTCCAAGATAGATTGTATGAAATGGTACCTAAGATGTATATTCTTAGTATTTTAATGGAAGGTTGAGTTCTTTCCAAGATTAATGGCACTCTCATTGTCACAGTACAACCTTCTATTCCCCTGCTTCTTTCTCAATTCCTCCATAAACCTATGTAACCAAATCATATCTTTACTAGCCTCTATAGCAACAACATACGTTTCTTATGTTGTTGAAAGTGCAACAACCTTTTGCAGTTTTGAAATCCAACTTAATGTTGTTCGACCTATAGTAAAAACATGCCCTGTCGTGCTCCTCCTACTATCTTTATCACCTACCATATCTGAAAAAACATATCCATGTATAACAATGTTTGAACCTCCAAAACATAATGCATGAGTAGAAGTACCTCTCAAATACCTGAGAATCCACTTTACTTCCTCCCAATGTTCTTTACCCAGATTCTTCATATACCTACTCACAACTCCCAATGCATGTGCAATATCTGGTCTTGTGCAAACCATCGCATACATCAAGTTTTCAACTGTTGATAAATAAGGGACCCTAAACATGTATTCTATCTCCTCATGTGTCTTGGGACACATTTCCTTAGTTAATTTGAAATGGATGGCCAAAGGTGTACTAACCGGTTTTGGATTCTGCATTCTAAACCTCTCGAACACCTTCTCTATGTACTCACCTTGAGACAATGTCAATTTGTGATTTTTCTCGTCTCTTTTTATTCTCATACCAAGGATTTTCTTTGTAGCACCCAAATCCTTCATCGCAAATGAATTTTCTAATTTCTTCTTGAACACATTTATATCCTTCATATTAGACCCTGCAATAAGCATTTCATCTACATACAATAACAAAATAATATAACTTCCATTTTCTAGCCTTTCAAAATAAACACAGTGATCAAAATGACATCTACTATAACCTTTTTCTATCATAAACCTGTCAAACTTCAAATACCACTGCCTTGGATCTTGATTTAGGCCATACAAGCTCTTCTTCAACCTGCATACCAAATTTTCCTTTCCTTTGACCGCATACCTCTATGGTTGAGATGTATATAAATCTCTTCATCCAAATCCCCATGGAGAAAAGTTTTTTTTACATATAACTATTCAAGATGAAAATCTTCTACTACCACAAGACTTAAAATAGTCCTAATTGAAGTCATCTTAACAACAAGAGAAAATATTTCATCAAAATCTATACCTTTTCCTTTGTGCAAACCCCTTTACAACAAGTCTATCCTCGTATCACTTTTTGCCTCCATCTTCTTCCTTCAACTTGTAAACCCATTTATTTTGTAATTATCTTTTTCTTGTAGGAAAATGAACCAAGTCCTAAGTCTGGTTATTTACCAAGGAGTCCATTTCCTCTTTCATTCCTTGCTCCCACTTAATTTTAGTTTCTACCTGCATTGCCTCTTCATAACTTTTTGGTTCACCAGAATCAGTCAACAATAAATAATACAATGAAGGAGAGTATTGTTCAAGGGGTCTACTTAACCTGTTATATCTTCTAACAACACTTGCAGGAGTTTGAGGTACATGTTTCTCCTGTTGTTATACATTTTGATTTTTTGGTACCTTTGGAATTTCTTTTTCAGTGATCTCATCAAGCACGATGTATTCTTGTTTTTTTTCCCATGTTTCTTTCCCTGCAACTGATCTTTGTACATGGCCTTCTCACTGAATATGAAATATCTACTTCTAATGATTTTGTGATTTTCATAATCCCATAACCGATAACCAAAATCATTAACACCGTATCCAATAAAGGTACACTTCTTGGATTTTGCCTCAATCTTTTCTCTATTTTATTTATCAATATGGACAAATGATACACAACCCAAAGTCTTCAAAAATGAATGGTTTACCTTTTTACTTGTCGATGCTTCCTCTGTAATTCCACCATCCAAAGATCTTGAAGGTCCTCTATTTATTAAGTAAGCAACAATATATACAACATCTACCCAGAACTATAACGGAAACCTAGCATGCAATCTCATACTCCTTGCACTCTCCATGATTGTCCTGTTCATCCTTTCTGACACGCCATTTTCTTGTGGTGTTCATGGAACTGTCTTCTCTCTATGAATCCCATGGTATGAACAATAATCATCAAACTCCTTGCTGCAATATTCACCTCCATTTTCTAATCCGAGACACTTCAACCTTTTTTGTGTCTCATTCTCAACCAAAGCTTTTCATTTCTTAAAAGTATCAAAAACATCATATTTTTGTTGAATGCAATAAACCCCAAGTTTTTCTAGTTGCATCATCAATAAAAGTAACCTGATAACGAGAGCCACCAAGAGATGGTGCTTGAGTTGGTCCCCATACATCTGTATGCACAAGATCTAACCTTTCACTCTTCGTTTCTTTTTCGACTCTAAGAAATATGACTCCCTTATGTTTTCCATAAACATAGTGCTCACAGAAATCCAAATGAATTTGTTTAAGATCTGGTAACAAATTTATTTTGTGAAGTATCTGCATCCCCTTCTCACTCATGTGTCCAAGACTATGATTCCAAAGTGTTGTATCCACTCTTGTAGAAGCTAAAGAGATAGAAGAGTCAGTATTACCAATACATAAATACAATGTACCTACTTTCTCTCCTTTTGCTATCACCAGTGATCCTTTGGTGACCTTCCACGCCTTATCTGTAAATATGGATATACAACGTTCACTTTCCAACTTCCCTATTGAAATTAGATTTTTCCTTAGATCTGGAACATGTCTTACCTCTTTCAACAACCATTGGTTTCCATTCTTTTTCTTTATTTGTACCTTTCACATTCCAACAATTTTGCATGGTGCATCATCACCCAAATGAACCTGTCCAAAATCACCTTGAACATAATCTAGAAAATGTTTACTATGGGGTGTGGCATGAAATGAAGCCCCTGAATCTACTACCCAAGACTCAGAAATATTATCTACATAAAGAATCAAAGCATCTTGTAACACATCACCTATTACATTTGCTTCTTGATTTTTCTCCCGCTGTCCATCTCTTTGTTTCTTTATAGATCTACAGTCTTTCTTCAGATGTCCTTTCTTCCCACAATTCGAGCACTCTATCTTTCCCAGTCTAGATTTGGATCTTCCCTTCCTAGAATTTCCATATTTCCCTAAGCCCTTTCCTATATCCTTTTTTCTTTCGTTGTTCTCCATGTTTAACGCATTACCAGATGTCTCACCTATGCTTTTTCGTTTCATTTCCTAAGGATAACACCAACAACATCATTAAATTTTAGAGTGTTTGAACCATAGAAAGAGTTACTTACAACCATGACCAAGACATTCTATATTTATGGAAATGAGCACAAGATTAGAAGAGCCATGACCTCAACATCAAAGTCCACTTTTACAAAACTTAGTTGATTAGTAACCATATTAAATTCATTTAAATGATCTGATACAGACCCACCTTCTGACATCTTCATATTAAATAATTGCTTCATTAGAAATACCTTATTGGATGTCAAGGGTTTTTCATACATTTTATCCAATGCATCCATCAACTCCTTCATTGTCTTTTCTTTTGAAATTTTGAAAGCCATTGATGCTGCTAGGCTCAGTCGTATTGTTCCTAGTACCTTTCTGTCAAGAACCTCCCATTATTCATCCTTCATGGTCATCGAATTATTTTTTATTCCACCCAATGGTGGGAATAAATCCTTCTGATATAAATAATCTTCCATCTACATTTTCCATAACTGGTAGTTTTGGCCATTAAATTTCTCAACCCTAAACTTTTCATCTTCTGCCATTGCTCCCACTCGAACCAGGAACCCTCTTTTCCTGCGAGTTACCTTTCTATCTGATACCAGTTATTGGAAAAACAGGATCACGGAGAAATAAAATAATACAAATGTGGAAATAAAACACAAAAGATACATAATACAATAGAGACACAGATATACATGGTTCACCCAATGTGGGCTACGTCCACCAGAGAAATTGATAGGTCCTTCCTTTTTATTATCTAGCAAAATGAACGGATACAACCTACAACACACCCGCTGCAACTTCCTCTTCTTTCTCTCACAATCTCCTCTCTCATCATACAATATTTGCAATAATACACAGTCATAATACAATTCCCTCATAAAAGAGGGTTTCCTTTTAGGGAAAAAACCCTAACATAAATTCTACCGTGAGATATGTGACCTTATAATAAATGGTCCAAAATTACTATGAAACTACATTATACATTTACAAGGAAAATTTTCCTTCGAGGGCCCACTGGCTCCCGGACACCCCAGCCAAGGGGATGAGCCCCCGGGACCCCGCAGGGGGGGAAATCCCCCCGCTTGGAGGGGTGTACAATATTCCTAGGTGTACAGTATTCATGGGGTATAAACATGGTTGAAAACAAATACCTCTGAATTAGGAATATCATTGGGCTCCACAACCAACAAGGTATGCATTTTTCTTCCTAGGGCATTCATTCATCATATGCCCTATTTTAATGAATTTTATGCACTTTCGATTTTTGGGGAATGAATTTTTCACCATGGGGCATGGATAATTTATTTGAAGGAGTGGATGTTTCATAATCCTATATATCCTTTATATAATCATACCAATTTCACCATTATGCATTCATTTCCCTCGATCGAGCATGCATTTCAACAAGAACAGTTTCAGCTTGAGACGTGCATTTTTTCCTTAGTACAAGACATGTATTTTCCTCAATACCTTGTTTTCATGTAATTTCATAAGTTCAAAATACAATTACCAACACAGAGCATACATTTTTCTTCCTAGGGCGGGCATTTGTCATATGCCCTGTTTTCATGCATTTTATGCTTTTTTCCTTTTTAGGGCGTGCATTTTTCACCATGGGGCATGCATAATTTATCTGAAGGAATGGATTTTTCATAAGCCTATATATCCATAATATAATCTTATCAATTTCACCATTGGGTGTGCATTTCCCTCGGTCTAGCATGCATTTCAACAAGGCCAGTTTTAACAATTTGACCTCTTGGTTTTACAAGGTAGTTTTTACCCTTAATGCGCAATAGAAGGTTTTTTGTCTGAAAAATCCCACTATGTCCTCTAAAATTCCCACTATTGTAGGATGGGTATGTTACAATTTCCTACCCATCCAATCCTCATTGTTTCCATCATTGATTTTTCATTCCAACCATTTAGAAAATAATGGAAGGATTAATTGGGTTTTTTTGTTGCATAAAACCCTATTTGAAGCTTGTTATAGTCTCCATATCTAAAAATTCACACTCACACATAAGAAATACATGTTTTTTGTTTTAAACTTTAATTTATGCCCTTGTGTAAAATGCACACCGTGATTCAAAAAAATGCATGCCCAAGTCTTAAAACACCTCCAATTTGAGTGATTCAAGTTGTTGAGGGTGTATTAGATAATTTACACACATGTACATATTTTTATTTTCATTTTCAAACATAAAAGAAGCAAAATCTACCTTGTAAATTGAAAGACCAAAGAAGTAGAAAGCGACCTAATGGAGATACATGCCCATGCTTCTATATATCTCCAAATTTAGTTATAAGAGATTTGGGGTGAACATGATAACATTATAAATCTACCTATATCACCCTAAGTGCAGTTTCAAATGATATAGGACTTCTACCTTGAACCAAGATTGAAGATTTTTAATAAAATGGAGGGTAAAATTGTCTTTCTGTAAAATGCACGTCCATGACTCATATGACCTCCAAATTGAGTGATTCAAATTGTGGAGTTTGTATTTTATCATTTTACATCTTGTAATACATTTAGTTCTTGATTTTAAAACCCAAAACCCTCTTCTATGCATAGAGGCTAAAAATTTCTTTGTAAATGCAAAAAAAATGCATAACAAAGCATGATAACATGGCATGATGCAAAATGCATGCCTTGCCAAAAAAATCAATGCATGGCGTTGGTAATTTACATGTTACAAGTTACAGGACTATGGATATGTTGTAAACCCTAAAGACTGTATACTAGGGTGATATATCAAGATTTTTCTCTTTCCCTAATTTCAACAATATTGGATTTTGACCCAGTGCAAAAGGTTGAAGGATGTATGCCAACCATTTAACAAAAAAATTTACAAATGTTGGAAGGATGTTCCCCAACTATTTGATGAAACGGAAACAATAAAATCGTTTCCCTTTCCTTTAATTCCTCTCACATGGGGTCATAGCTCTTCCTCTCTATTATGTGTATTATGTTTTTTAGCCTATAGAAATTCATTTACATGTGTGAAATTGGTAGAATATGTTCATATATTTTACTTATATTGCTTCATTGTATTTTGTTGTAACATTTAATTACAATTCCATATAACATTACTCCATAGGAAAATGATAGGACGCTTCCAAGGTTATTTGTGGCATTGGAAGCAAAGGGTGATGGGAAATGTTATTTCCCTTGCGATCAATGTAGGGGTTTCAATAGAAGAAGATTGTTAATAACAACAACTGAAAGGAATTGTAGCCAGTTTTGACACATTGAAGGGGGGTATGAATACCATCTCTTGGTAAGTTAATACTCATTATATGTTTTTGTATTGGTTGTATTCATAGAACTTTCTATCCTTTCAATATTTGTTACATACACTAATATCATTTGATTGATTCTAATTATAAAGAAAGGGAATCCTAATTGTGATCTTGGGAATATGCCAAGTAGTAGTAGAAATCCTATTGTACAAACTGAGGAAGATGGAGTGAATGTTGTAGATCGAGTTAGTCCTATGGAAGAATATGACACTAATAATAGTATAATTGAGAATGATGGTGTAAATAGTTTGATCCAGGACACCTTTGCTCCAATGGAAGACAATTTTGATGATACTCATGTTGTACCTTTGATTGAGAAGTCACAAAAACCCATTTATGAAGGCTCAAGGACAAATCTTATCTTTGTTATATTGTTGTTAGTGAACTTGAAGGTATTGAATGGTTTGGAAAACACTCGTCTCACCTAGATCCTAAGGTATGTAATGTAATTCGTCACATATACATAAAAGTTCGAGTTTTGTTTTGTTTCTATATTCTTAGTGTTATCAATTAATGTGTAAATTAAGGATGAAATATTTAATAGTAATATTATTTACATTAACTAGTTAGATTTTGCATTGTAGATTATTAGGTGAATTTATCCTACCATCATCAAATAGCTTACCTCACACATGCCGAGAATTATATGCCATTATGAAAGATATTGGAATGAAGTACCAAGATATTGATGCATGTCCTAATGATCATATTATATATTATGGAAAATATGCATCGGAAAAGAAATGCATGCAATGTCAAACCAGTAGATATCGAATCGATCAAGTAACACAACACGTGCCTCACAAGGTTCTTCGTCATATTCCCATAATTCCATGTTTGAAATTATTGTTCAGGTGCCAAAGCATAGCACAATTTATGGATTACCATGCACGGAACAGAGGTGAAGGTGGTGTTCTCAAATTCCTGCAGATGGTTCTACATTTAGGAACATCAAAGAAATATTTCAATTTTTAAAGAAGAACCTCGTAATATTAGGCTTTCATTGGCAGTTTATGGTGTCAATCCATTTGGAGAGATCATGTCTATTTACTCGATGTATCCTATTTTTGTTATAAACAATAACCTTCCTCCTTGGATGTCAATAAAGAGGGAGCACACAATGTTGAAAATTATTGTTCCAGGTATTTTTTTACAACAATTTTTTGAACTCAACACTTTATTTGTCTTTTTTGTTGCATAATTTCTTATATATACATATGTGCATAGTAGTAATGGTGTGTACTTTCAATCAATTAGGTAAGTACCAAGTTAAAGATATGAATGTATATATTGAGCCTCTTATAGACAAGCTACTAAACTTATGGGTTGGCATCACTATGTATGAAATCTATAGAATAATAGGGAAAGAGCAATTTCAATTCCATGTAATACTTACATGGAAAATTTATGATACGCCAAAGCTAACAAATTTTTTTGGTATGTGATCTAAAAATTAAGAAGACTTGTAATCTTGAAAATATTTGCAAGTAAATTTTATGTGTTAAAAGCAAATGGATCAACTTTACAACACATCATTAATAGGATTTACTCATTTAAGATGCATATAAACAACAGCATAATCAATGAACAGAAAACACATAACACAGCAAATGATAAAGGAGTTCACCCCTCTCTTGGGCTACATCTCCTGGTCCAGCTTCCAATGGATCATTTGTATTATTTTCTCAAAGTGCTCAAAAATGTGCTTTACAATGCTCAAACTGCCAAATAGACTGCTCCAATGGCTTCAGAACGTCCAAAAACCCCTAGCTGGGCTTTTTCGGCACCTCGTTTGGCCAAAAAATGAAGAAGTTAGGCTTCCTGGAAGTCCCCTCTTCAAGTTTGTTGTCTCTGCATCTACAAATTGCACCCTTTGTGCATTCAACCTAGCACACACACTATTTAAAGCGTAAAAACCTGGCACCGAATGCAACCGCACCAACGGTGTGAACTGTAGGACGGTTATGGACACGCCAGCCCCTAACCGCCAAGCTCTCGGGCACATGGGTCCATGTGACCTCGCGCAAATGTAAAAGGGCTAACCATTTTCATAGGCAAATAGCAACAAAACAAGTGGTGGGTCGTTCAACCGTTCAAACAACAAATTAAAACCAAAACGTGCGCGCCCGTAGCATTGGAGTCATGGTCATATGACATGGGTGATATAACCGCGGGTTGTTTGAAACACGCGCTCCGTATATATGTAATACAAAACTCCTGCGCGCGATATGGCATGGTCATATATATATAAAACAATACTACCGCGGGTCGGGGCTAAGCCCTGGCCCGACCCCCCACCATATGCAACATAAACCAAACTTTAATATATATTAAATCATATATACAACAAGGAACAAGTCGTGGCACATTGGTAATGTGGAGTTTGCAAAGGATTTACATGGTGGGGAGGTCCGGGGTTCGAATCCCATGGACTCCATATAATTTCGAACCAATATAATGGTGCCACCTGGCGGCCCATGATTGGGCCACGTGGCACCCAACCACAAACCAAAAAATGCCACATGTTGAAACATGATTCATCGAACTGTCAGCCACATCACCTCTGCCACATCAGCGTACGGACTCTACCACGTCAGCCTGTACGGACTATACATTCAACGTCCCTTTTTTTTTCTTGTTTGACAATTCGAACAGATCGTAATATCTCTTTCTCCTGGCGTTTGTTTGAGATGAAATGAGTTGTGTTGGGTTCGCAATGGCGAGGCCTACGCTCTCATTCGATTTGAAGCGATTCTGAGCACTTTGAATTTTTGAGCAAAATTTGATCCCCTGATCACACCTCCCCATTAGGAATCTTTTGGACCTCCAAAAGACTATATTCAGTCTATGTGAAGATGAGGGTATAGTTCCCTCACCCTTCCAACCTCAATCCACTTGGCCTTGCTTGGATTGGTACCTTTAAGACCAACTCGAAGATACTCCACATTTCCTCATTTTGAAGTTCGCATTCTCCTATCAAGGATGGTGTCTTCATGCAGTTCTGTAAGATATTCTGGGGAAAAATCATCTATAGAAGGAATATGAACATGCTCTCCATGATCGTCAATCAATGGAGGCTCATACAATTTCAAATTCTCAACATTAACAACTACATGCATTTGCATATAAGGAGGCAAATCTAAATGAAAGGCATTGTTACCAATCTTGTCGATAATCTTGAAAGGACCATATCGAATCGGTTTCAATTTTTTACCTTCTCCTTTAAGTCTCTCCTTACTGATGTAAATCCAAACTTCAT
>ML787027.1:257778-282013 GCA_009831015.1 Picea engelmannii
ACTTCATCTAGATTTGAAGGATTAAACATGAGTATAGTATGTCTCAAATAACTATGTAAAGCTCCAATGTATTTGAGTAAAGTTTCTTGAGAAGACAAATCTACTCCCAAAACCAAAGATCTTCTCCTAAATTCTTGAGTAAAACTTTGCACATTCTGTCCTTTAGCTTGTCTAAAATTTTGCCATTCCATAGTAGCCTTTTGCTTATATGCCAATGGATAAAATTGTTTTTTAATTGCAACAATAAAATCAGTCCAAGAAATTAAAATTTTACCATGCGTTTTCATGTCCTCCTAAGTCTTGGATTCCCACCAAATGAGTGTTGCACTATCCAATCTTAAAGAAACAAGCTGAATTTTGGTTTCATCATCTTGAATTTTTTGTATTCTACAATATACCTCAATCTGACATATCCAATTATCTAACTTCTCAGCATTAACTTCTCCATTGTATATTGGCAATTCAAATTGTATATCAAGCTTTAATGAAGGAATTTGTGAAGGAGTTTTACCATGTCCCTTTGGAGAATTCGGAAGAGGTCTTGAACTGGTAGAAGAAGAAGAAGAAGAATATGGAGGAGAGGGTGGTGGAGAGGCACCATTCCCTCCATTTCCATTTGGAGTTTTGTCACCACTGTCTCCCCTATGCTTTGAAGGGTTGGAGCCTTCACCTTGCAACAATGCATTCCTTTCCATCAAGATCTTCATCATCTCTCTCATTTCCATGACAACCTTTCTGAGATCTTCATCTTCTGCAGGAACACGTTCATGACTTTCTTCATGAGCCATGCTTGGTGAATGCCTCCTTGAAACTTGTGGTGATTGTATATGCTTCCTCCTTGAAGGATGAGAACTTAGATCCACAAGTTGACCTTCTCCTCTTGTGAGTTTCAACCTTGTGAGCATCAGAAACAAAACACTTGAAAACAATCAAGTCTTCAAAAACCAGTGCTCTGATACCAACTTGATCTAAAAATGAAGAAGACTTGTAATCTTGAAAATATTTGCAAGTAAATTTTATGTGTTAAAATAAAATGGATCAACTTTGCAACACATAATTAATAGGATTTACTCATTTAAGATGCATATAAACAACAACATGATCAATGAACAGAAAACACATAACACAACAAATGATAAAGGAGTTCACCCCTCTCTTAGGCTACATCTCCTGGTCCAGCTTCCAATGGATCATTTGTATTATTTTCTCAAAGTGCTCAAAAATGTGCTTTACAATGCTCAAACTGTCAAATAGACTACTCCAATAGCTTCAGAACGTCCAAAAACCCCTAGATGGGCTTTTTCGGCACCTCGTTTGGCCAAAAAACGAAAAAGTTAGTCTTCCTGGAAGTTCCCCCTTCAAGCTTGTTGTCTCTGCATCTACAAATTGCACCCTTTGTCCATTCAACCTAGCACACACGTTATTTAAAGCATAAAAACCTAGCACCGAACGCAACCGTGCCAACGGTGCAAATTGTAGGACGGTTATGGGCTTGCCAGCCCCTAACCGCCAAGCTCTCGGGCACATGGGTCCATGTGACCTCGCGCAAATGTAAAAGGGATAACCATTTTCATATGCAAATAGCAACAAAACAAGTGGCGCGTCATTCAACCGTTCAAACCACAAATTAAAACCAAAACGCGTGCGCCCGTAGCATTGGAGTCATGGTCATATGACATGGGTGATATAACTGCGCGCTGTTTGAAACACGTGCTCCGTATATATGTAATACAAAACTCCCACGCGCGATATGGCATGGTCATATATATATAAAACAATACGACCGCGGGCCGAGGCTAAGCCCCGACCCGACCCCCCGCCATATGCAACATAAACCAAAATTTAATATATATTAAATCATATATACAACAAGGAACAAGTCATGGCACGTTGGTAATGTGGAGTTTGCAAAGGCTTTACATGGTGGGGAGGTCTGGGGTTCGAATCCCATGGACTCCATATAATTTTGAACCAATATAATGGTGCCACGTGGCGGCCCATGATTGGGCCACATGGCACCCAACCACAAACCAAAAACTGCCACGTGTTGAAACATGATTCATCCAACTGTCAGCCACATCACCTCTACCATGTCAGTGTACGGACTCTGCCACGTCAGCCTGTATGGACTGTACGGATTGTACAGTCAGCGTCCCTTTTTTTTGTCTGTTTGACGATTCGAACAGATCGCAATATCTCTCACTCTCGATGTCCGTTTGAAATGAAATGAGTTGCATTGGGTTCGCAACGACGAGGGCTACGCTCTCATTCGATTTGAAGCGATTCCAAGAACTTTGAATTTTTGAGCAAAATTTGATCCCCTGATCAGTATGAAATGTACTAATGCACTTTAAAAGTATATAATTTTTTGAAAATATCATGCGTTTTTTTAAAATAATCCCATGGTATATAATTGATATTGACATTAATCCATATGTTGTAGGCCTTCAAACAAAGGGTAAATGTGCATGTCCAATATGTGGTGCTCGGATGAAATCTTGTCGTTCAAGAAGTTTAGGAAAGTAGGTGTTTGATGAGTATAGGCACTTCCTCACTAAGAACCATAGGTATCAAACTATAGGAAAACATATTTTCAATTTGAAAGAAGAGATTGGAATAAAACCACGAAGGATGACACCTCACCTATGGAAGTTGGAATATAATAGAAATCGTCAAGGTAAAAAATAAGTATATGTATCATATATATTAATGTTTTGAAATTTTAATTTGTATTGAATTATGCTTACTGTATTTAACAATTATTGTTGTATTCTGATTTGTTTTTCATAAATGCCATCAAGCCATTAATGGGATTCCACGAAGAATAAAAACATACCCTATACAATTCAACAGGTTCCCCTACTATGAGAACCTACAAATAGCTCATTTTTTTGATAGAATGCATATTGGGAAGAATGTAACAAAAACATTATGGATAATCTTAGATGGAAGGAGTGACAAAGAAAAAATTGGAAAAATTTGTAGTGACATTTCAGAAGCCAATCATGTAATGAAAAATGTGATTAATTCAAATAGCGATGGACATCGAGATAATATTCCATGGTTATTTACAGGCCAACAAAGAAATGGTGTAAAAGATGTCAATTTTCACATGCAACTCTATGTGACTAATTTTCAGATCTGAAAATTGCTTCCTAGTGAGATAACAATAAAAATATCAAAGATGAATCATCAATGAACATGAGACACGATATTTTTGTTATGTAACTTTATCAAACTTAGAAATTATGAGGGAAAAAACATGTAATGTCCCCTTCCAATTTACCGTGGAGGAGGATGACTCAATATCCTATACGAGTCTTGTAGGCTATAGTCAACAAGAAAAAAAAAGGGAGTCAATGAGGTTCATTTGGTGTCACTAGGTAAAAAGATTGACAAAAGTGGCACTAAATAAAATAAACAATTATATTTTAGTGGAATTGGATGGAAAAATAAAGTGAAGATTTGATTTGGTCAAAATGGTGGAAAGATCTAGAAGGTCCAAAGGAGACTTAAATAGAGAATAAACCCTTCCCTTGACATTATGTTTTGATATCTTATTGAGTTCTCTTGTATCCATCGTTTTTGTCGGGGTTTTGGGAAAAACCCTTCCATTACAGGTTTAGTTTCGGTGGTGCAATATCCACCCTAGCTAGATGAAGAGGGGGATTCATCCGAAGTCCTCATTTGAGTTCATTGTGGTTCTTGATTCCATCCTGGAGAGAGTTTGGAGGCCTATCAATTCACATAAGGAGTTTGTGGCCATTTCAGGAGGAGACCCTTCATCATATTAGACAAAACTCAGAAGGTTTCATGCAGTTGTGACATGAGGTATCCCCACGGGTTGGGCACTGGTTGTCTCGTGAGGCCCTTCTAGACACCTCACCATCATCCTGCGAGGTCCCATCGACATAGCACTGTAGGAACGACAACGAACAACAATAGTAGGGGTGAGTAGGAGTAGCCTGATATTGTGTAGGCAAGGGTTGTTAGACAAAGAAGGATTCCTCATTGATTGAGTAAATTTGGCATCATCATCAGGTTTCTTGTTTTGTATTTGTTATTATTTTACGTAGCTAAATTGAAACCAACATCTTTGTGTGTAGGAGGGTTTGGAATTTTTTGTTACAACAAGTAGAGTTCTTGAATTGAGTGGTTTGATTTCTCCATCCATAATAAATATTCCATGTTTAACTTCTCTATTCTATGTGTAATGGGTGTATGAGATATGCTTAATTTGATAACATATGCACTTCCAACAGTACTAACACAAAGTGTTTGGAAAAATCACACAAAGAAGAATAATAAATTGGGAAGTAAACATATATTCCCCATCTACCCTAGTTGGAGACATTACAATGGTATCAGAGCTGGTGATTCTTCTAGCCTGTGACTACTTTGATGCCTATAAGAAAAGGGCATGGAGGATATACCACTAAAGAGTCAACGGAAAAATAAATAGGAGATAATAAAATAGATTCGGAGCTAGAAGGAGGCATGGGGGACCATGGTGAAGACATAATCTCATAGCTATTGGAATCCATGGTCAATGAACAACAATAGATGGCCACTGAGAAATGAATTGACACGATTCATGACACAATCCCTTACCAACACTCAAGAAAATCAAAACCCTAGAGGTTCAAATGAGAACCAATTATAGGGAAGCCATAGAGGAAATGGAGATTATGCATAAGGTAGTAATAGCCATGCCTCGACCTAGAGAAAGAGCCTAAAGGTCCCTAGGCCCCTATCACCAACATTCTTGGCAAGGAAACATATAGGAGCATGAGAGAAACCGCATCACGAGTTTGATATTAACACCTCATATAGGGAGTACAAGACAATAGATGTAGATATCCATGAGAATGTTTCCTATAGAGACTTATGCGATCTCAAACATAAATACAATCCGAAGGAGGGGAACATAGGAGCACAGATCCCACATAAATTTAATCTCATGCACAAGGTGGGAAGTTTGACTATTCATCCCTTCGATGGGTCTACAAAGAGCATGGCCCTGGATTGGGTACATAATTTCCAAACTTACCTCCAGCTTAACCCAATAACCGAGTCAAAAGAAATTAAGTATGAAACCCTTCATTTGGAAGGAGAATAAAATGAATGGTGGTACCATGGGCTAGTGACACTAGGGCATGCCAACATCACTTCATATGTGGACTTCACTTAGAATTTGATGGACAAATTTGACCGGAAGGACCCTGAGATACACTTCAAAGATTTGGCACAGTTGAGGCTGATAGGTACACTAGAAGCATATATTAAATATTTTCAAAGGATGGCAGTTATGGTGACATATATCTCTCAACATAGGTTGGTGATACTATTCACAGAGGGTCTAGCTAAACCTATGAGAGGATGGGTGAAGGCCTTTAGTCCAACCACATTGCAGGAGGCCATCATGAGATCCCAAAACATGAAGGACGCGGTCAAAAAGAAGGACCCAACCAAATCCTTCATCCCTCAAGGAGGTAAGGATACGAAGTTTCCCCAGAAGTCATGGACAAGGAAGAACATGACGGATAAGGATACTTTTAGAGAACTAGGAAGGAAGAAACTTTACTTCAGTTTCAAATATCTATGGGAACTGGGTCATAGATGTATGGGAAAAGGTAAATTCCATTACATTGAGGTAGTTTCTCATGAGAAGGATGATGATGATGATGAAGGTATTGGAAAAGATAATGGTGAGCCATCATAGACTATAGAGAAGGAAACATTTTAAGATAGCGCTAAGGGAGTGACCATTGCCACCCTTTTAGGAGTCTGTTATAACCCTATAATTTATAGGATTAACTGTTGATTGTAATTTTGTTCCTTTAGTGTTTTTTGACTTGTAGATATTGTTGCATTCTACAAAAAAAAATAAAAAAAAAAAATGAGAAAAATAAAAGAGGGCATAAAAGAAAATGGATAAAGCCCCATGAAATGATGATGACTTGATCCATATAGTTTAAACATGGCCAAGTCTTTTAAATCTAAGTATTTAGGAGTAGTGAATAAGCTTGGCTAAACTGTCTAAACTTAGCCAAGTAATTAGGTTATCTAGTGAATAAATTTGACCAAACAGTGTAATCTTGGTCAAATATCCCCAAGGTAGAGTATTTTCTTAGCCCAACAGTCTAAGTTGGGCTAAAGGTGTAAATGAGTAGGTTATGACATAGGTTAGTTAGTTTCCTTTCAATAAAATATGTAAGATGATCGATGAAAAATGCATGATCTTGATGGTGAAGTGTTTTTATAACCCCATGGTGAAAAAAACAAGGGAAGCAATGCACAAACCCCATAAAAAGGGTCATTAAGCCTAGGTTCTACCTCATATACTGAATTGTGCCCTGGAGATTAAAGATCGGGCCTAGATCTACGACTATGTTTTTTGGTGCCCAGATCTACGGCTCTGATGAGATTCTGAACCCCCCTGACCGTTCTACATTTAACGGTGGGGGGGGTCCGAAAAAGTGATTAAAGTGTGCGCTCAGATCTACGATTATCTCGCCAGCATGCAAATCAATGGTCCAAAAGAGATTCTGGACCCCCCCCCCCCAATCGTTCTACTTTTAGCGATGGGCGGTGGGTCCGAAAAAGTGATTAAAGTGTGCGCTTAGATCTACGGTTATCCCGCCGGCACACAAATGGACAATCCACAAGATATTTAATACCCCCCCCCCCCATCATTCTACTTTTAATGGTGGGTGGGTCTGACATGATGGTTAAAGCATGTGTTTGAAACAATGGATGATCTAGCTTTGTTCAGATCAACGGTCAGCAAGAGATCCCGGACCCCCCCAACCTTTCTACCTTTAACGACCGGGGGGGGGGTCTGGAATGAAGCAGTGTCTATGCAGGCCACATCTCTACATGGAATCATCTCATTCCATATTACCTCCCCACTCCAAACATTTACCACTTACCATTTTTCCAACTCACCACCGTCATCCAGAGATACCACACCCCAAAACCACCCCTTGCAGATCCCATTTCATGACCCCGTTAGCATGTCCCCTCCATCTAACTGTTACAGGTCATATCTATTTCATTCATTTTCCCAATCACCATTCTGCACGTCAATCGGGTACACACATCAGATCTCCTTCACCTTTCCCCCTCACGCTCTAAAAGAATCGTTGGCCATTTATTACTAGTCACATACTCGTTGTTCACCTGACCTATCCTTTCTCGCCCAACAGACACCCGTTCACTAAATTCCAACCCCGTTTCGGTCATTCACATTCCACTCACACTCCCTACGTATCAGATACTCATTTTCCTTCGCCTCTGCAACATCTCATCCAGCCATAGTTTTTGCCTACTAACGTGTGTTCAGTGTGCAGGTACTGGTGGAAATCAATGGCGCCCAAAAGTAAAAAGTCAAATGTGGAGGAAAATCCATTTCTCCCACTTCTTGTCGATCTTGACTAGATCCCATTAGCAGACAAAGACTATTTAATCTTAGAAGCCAGGTCTGATTTTGAATTCGCCGAGCTACGGTCATGGTTTAAAGACACCTTCATTGATCAGAGCAATGAAATTGGGCTCTGGTAGTCAAGTTTCCCACTGTATCTTTTTCCCCAAGTCTATCATTTTCCTGAATTCGCCCTCAAATTCCAAGCACACTACCTCCCTGATCAGAGAACCATAGTATCTTCATTTGGAGAAACATTTTTCCTTATTACACTCGAGGCCATCGATCAAATTATGCAAGTACCCAGAGTCGAACCCCGTTCTCCCCTCACAATTGAAATTCTGACAGAAATGTATAAGAACTTGTCTTTTCCCCAAAGAGCACAAATCTTTGAGGTGTTCCTCCCATAAGATGCCCAATTCCCTAAGAAGAATCCTCCCTATCATTTGTCCATATTTTCTGAAAAGGGAAACCAGATTATCTCAACACTGTGTTGTTTGCTCGGTTAATTCTCATACGAATGGGTGGATGAACCTATCCTAGGTTTCCTGTCCATTTTCTATGCTAAAGAGAAAGTTGTCACCCAGTTTGATTACAGTGGTTTTTTGGCCAAGAACCTGCACGAGAAACTGGCAAATTTCCTTACAAAAGGAATGTTCCGGTATTCTTCGATACTGGCCTACATGTTTATGTTCTATCAAGCAGACAAATTTTCCTTTCTCATGCATAAGATGGACAAGGATGGAAAACCGCAAGCAGTAACTCTATGGACTTCGTTTCTCATAAGAAAATCCACTGAGTTCAGTTTCAAACAATTCATTGAGTTATTTTATCACCCAGTGGTAGGCATGCTCAGTGGAAGACCAAAACCGAGGATAAACAAGGAGATCCAAAGAGTTCTGCACCTTTCAGGTCTCGCAAAGACTGGGGACTGGTTCCTATACCAGAATCACACAAAGATCAGAGTGTATGGGTGTGAACTAGCTCCATACAAATTTCCCAAGTATGTTCCTGTTCAAATATTTGCACTGGAGTACATTCGTCAGATGATAAATTCAGATGACATTCATTTTGTGTCTCTGAAGAAAAAAAAGAAGATGAGGATCAAAGGGAAAATAAGACAGTTTATCTGCAACAGTCGAACTGCTAGGGAAGAGGCAGATAAACTATTAAAGGAAATGAAATTCAGCACAAGTTTCATTTGGCGTTGTGACCCAAGTGGGGTCATTGCAGAGAAGAGATCCAAAAACAAAAGTTCACCTTATGCTCACACCCTCAAACCAGAAATTAAAAAGTACATGAACCAGACAGAGTGGGATGCAAACACTCTAGTAGATACTGAACAACAGGAATCCCCTTCAGTCTCTTTTTCACAGACTACCACTCCACAGGTACCAAAGTAAAAAAAGGCCAAGAAAGGATGCCTCTCCTTCAATCACTAAGGTATGAGTAGAAGATTTTTAGGTATACAACAAGAGACCCAAAACCACTCATGCTACTCACATGTCTGGTGAGGAAGACCCCTACTATGCCAAAGTGATTTAGGGAAAGCATCAGGTGGTGTTCACTTCTTCTTCAAAGAAGTAGATGGATATAGCTGTAACCACCCAGATTCCACAATGCTCTGTACCTCTGAACATTTTCGAAAAATATGACATGATTAAAAAGAAGAACCAGATGCTGACCAACAGCATCTATGCTCAGTTGTGGAAGCAAACCTCCACATCACAACATAGACTATTGTCAACTTTTGACACAGAGAAAGGAAGAATGCATCTCACATTTCTTCAAGCACAGGTGTCTCAACCCAAAGAGATCATTGACTACAAAAGGTCAACTATTGTTTTTGACACCAAACAAGTCCATCCAGCTGACCAGATGGATTTGCACAGATAGACTGGAGAAATGGTTTTCTCCACATTGGCACATGCTTCCTCTATGGCAGCAAAGTTACAAGTATCTCTAAACAATGTTCAGACCCAATTGAAATTGGAAAAGATATCCTCTTTTGCAAAGGATAACAGAATAAAATTCTTAGAGGAGTTGGTGCTCAAGATTGGGTATGATCCCTCGAATGTAAAAGCAGTAGAGGAGATGTTAAAGAAAAAGAATGCTGACATTGCATCTCTGAGAAAAGAGCTAAAATTTCCACCAACAGAGGATTCAAAAGCTAAAGAAATAGCTGAGGAAAAAGACGAGAAAGAGGAATTGTTGAAGTTAATCATGCAGCAGAACGCACAGATCAAGGAAATAGAGGCAAAATTGGAAAGGTTATTGAAAGAGAAGGAACAATCAACCCCGATGGAAGTCATTCCATTGATTTCAGTTCCCCTTGCAGAAGTCAGTGCAACAGTTATGCCAATAGCCACTACATCAGAAATTTCATCAGCAACTCCATTGACAGCACTAGAAAAAACTATGGATCTAGCAAAGTCCATGGAGGAGATGACTCTGGAAGGAACAGAGATCAATAGGATGAAAATGGAGGTTGAAAGTCTCCAAGAACTCAAGTCTTCCTTCCAAACAAGATACAACATTGAGAGACAAGCATCAGAGAAGCTCAAACAGGAAATACAGTAGCTTCAGAAACAAACAGTGGCAGGTAAGACATTAGCAGAGGCTAAGGAAAATATCTGGGCAAATATCTCCAACTCCATAAATGAAATTTGGCCCATGGTGCAAATCATGTTCGAGCAACATGATCTGGTGCTAAAGAGTAGACATACCATTAACAGGATAAGAAGAGAACTGGGTGAAATGCCCTCAGCAACTAACGAGATCATCAAGTTTCTGAATTCCAAAACCAAGGAAGAGCTTGAAGACCTTAAAGTTGAAGACAAGACAGAAACTATCCTCGAATTCAAAAGAGTGTTGACCAAAATAGGATTAATGTTGCAGTTGGAGGAGAAATCTCAGAACATGGACATTGGAGTTCAGAGATTTTTTAACAAGCTTGAGGCCTTACAGAAAAGGGGCCTTCCTGGCTTACTTGTCCTAAATGATAAATTGATGACTTTATTCGATTATAAGCAAAAGATTGCCACCGTGCCCAAAGACAGTTCCAAGTTCTCAGGGATACAGGGCAACATCACAGGCAAAGTGTTCTTGGAGACTTTGCAGCCTAACCTCAGCATACAACACCAAATCAAGTACATTTTCCTCACCAAGCTGACTTTTGATAAGTATATTGAGATGGATGAAATCTACTGCCAACTATTGAAAGTTACCATCCCTGATACACAAAGATGGGATGAGTTGTGCGAATTGATCGAGTAAAGATAAAGGTATCATCCAAGTCAGCATCCAGCGCAGTCAAAGTCGTATGAATGACTCACCAACAGTCTTCCCCAAAATCAACATGAGAGATTCGACGCATCATCATCAGTTCCTATATTTTTGCATCTTGTTATCTAGATAGTTAAAAATAGCATCTGCCATGTCCTAATCATTGATGACAGGGTTGTTTGTAATTTTGATTATAAATACTTCAAACTTTGAAGTACTAAGGGTTGATTTTTATGCTCGAGCAAGCTGTAATCTATAATTTTATCAAGAGGTCATTCCAGTAATACAAAGAGATGTTTCATAGGATTCCTGCGTGTTAGCTTTTGGTGAAGTTTAATCTGTCTTCGTAAAAAGTTTTTCTATCTCATTTATCATGTTGTTTTTCTAATCTAATCTTTAAAAGAAGTTAAGTTGCAGAATTTTCCATTGCGTACTCTGTTCTTAATCTTTTACATATTTAAATGTGTTCCTTCTGTTGTTACAAAAAATAAATTCTTAATTGTTTTCTTGTTTTAACTGATATCTCACCTTTTCAGCAATCCATCATTTTATTTCTAAAGAATGCTGCAGTTGCACTACCTTGCCCTGTGAAACAAATCTTCTAAAAACGGTACTTTGATCTCCATTTTTATAAAATAGACCCCATAGCCCAATGGAAGCGTAAGTGACACTCAACAAGTTTATTAAAAAAATACAAACAACTCGGTACTATTCTTTCTAACTAGCCTAAGAATCTCTGAAAAACCAAACAAATCTAAATCTTACAGAGAGATCCCTCTCTGAAACTGGCAGGGCTAGATACCAGTTTCAAAGTGGTTGGTTAAGGTTACCTCTTGTAAATTTCTTCTGCCCTTTTTACAACCTCTGGGAATTTATAGAGTGATAACATAATTGGCGACCATACTGGGGACTCTGAACAGATTTCCAATCCTATGATTTCCTTTTTCTATACAAAGAAAACCTTATTTATCAACAAGTCATAAAATCTAAATATATTAGGAGATAATGTTTAGAGGTTGTTAAGATTTGTATATAGTTAATTTAATTTTTTTTTTCTCAAAAGAAAAATAAAATAATTATTAGAATTATGGCTCCCAAAAGAATTTTTACTATATCTCATCCAGATCCAGAACCTGCAACTGCAATAGACAATCCCGAGAAATTACTCAGAAAGAAAACCATTACGGAAGGTTCAGGAAGTCACAGTCCCTTTCACAAATTTCCTTCCCTCCCAGAGAAACTGGTTTCCCTTCAGGATCTAGAGTTTGATATCCCTTTTGAACAAATCCTTTTTAGAACAAAATCAGATAGCTTTGTAAGTGAAATTGTGTTGGATCAAACCATCCTACAACCTAAGACTCCTGAAATTCTCTCACCCAGGGCAGACATTGATCAACTTTTTCTCCAAGAATTTGATAAATTAGAATATTTGGTGGCTAATCTTGATCAAGCTTTGGACAGAGCTCATTTCCAGTAGTCATTCAAACTTTTTTCCTTAACGATTGTTGCAGCCTCTATGAAAGCTCAAACAATTCACTCTACACCCCCTAGCCCTTCGTCCTCCACTACATTTGTTACATCCCCTCCAATCATACAGGTTACTGTTCAAGCTCATCCACCAGCTATGGCTTCAAGATATGCTCCCTTGGTGTTGGCCACTCCTTTGCATGCCATGCCTCAAGATTATCAAACTAGACTGCCTCAGTACGACAATACTGGTTCTATTAATGAGCAACAACATGTGGATAAAATGAATGATTATTTTGATCTGTAGGAAGTAGATGAAGTTGATGTACAAATGGGATTATTTGCACAAAGCCTTACTGGGGACGTTAAAAAGTGGTTTAAAGCCTTATGTCCTTCTTCGATAACTAATATTTCCGCTTTTGACATAAGTTTTCTGGACATATGGGAGGTTAAGAAAAATACACTCCAGATATTATCAAAGTATGAGAACATCAAGAGGAATCAGGGAGAAACAGTGCAGGATTATTGCACCAGGTTCAACAACCTTTACAATGCCATCCCTGCTAACATAAAACCCCCTCAAGGCTTAGCACTTATTAATTTTCCAGATGGATTTGACGTTGATATGACGTTGATCTGTCATATTAGCTAAGCGAAATAAATTAAGCTACTTTGGAAGACATGCAAAAAAGATCAATAAGCGTGGAGGCTAACCTACTAGCTAGAAGGGCCAGGTAGAGAACAGAGAGGAGGGTTGCAATCAAAGAGGAGCCTTCCACATCCTCTTCAGATGCCAAATTGGACTCTTTAGCCAGAGAGATGGAGAGAATTATGGAGAGACTTACTATAGATAAAAGAAATCCCCCGAGGGATAACCAAGTTGCTCCTCCAATTCGAAACCTAAACTTCAGAAGAAATCCGTCGGTAGAGAGATCCTAGGGATCAAAGAGAACAGAGGGGGCCATATCAGCAGATCAGACCACCCCTCCAGGAAAATTGCGATGATGATGTGGAGGAGGTACTTGAGGAATTCAATGACACTCATATAAACCTCATGGGTGTTCATGATGATGAATCCATTTTTCTCACCCAGGAAGAACACAAGATTTTCCTTCTTTCACAAACAGAGGTAAATGAGGAAGCAGACAAAACAGAACAGGAGGCCTTTGAGAATTCTATTATGGAGGTACACAGACAGTATAACCTGAGGAGCAAGAGAGAAAATGACAACCCTCCAAAGAAGACTGTTGAAACAAAGTAGGGTAATGAAACAAAGAAAATAGTGGAAACCAAGAAGACCTCAAAAAACCCTCCCAAGAAAATCCTTGAGAGAAATAATGTTGAATCTTCTACACCAAGATCTCGAGAGATTCTACAAAGAGAAAATCAAACTGAAGTTTCATCAATCATTCAAACAAGCCAACCAAGGGCATCTGGCTATAGAGTTCCAACAGATAATCCAGAAGTACAGACCTTAAGCAATTTTTTTACTGCATTCAACCTTGAAGGGGAATTAGATAAATTGAAAATTCCCATTCCCCTCTCCGAGTTAATGAACAAGAATGCTTATAGGTCGCAGGTGATTAAAGATTTAAGCATCAAACCTAAGATAGGTACTAAGGATTTGAATGTTGGATCTGCAAATCATTTAGACACAATAAATATTGTTGATGACCAACCAGAGCTCATGTTTGGTCCTGAAGTAGATGGTCAGACTGATAATGGAGTTGTCGTACCTTTTTACATCAGCCTAAATATCCACGACTTGATATTACACAATGCTATGTTGGATTCGGGTGCCTCTCATAACCAGATGCCTAAGGCAGTGATGGAAACGTTGGGACTCAAAGTCACCAGACCTTACAAGGATTTGCATTCTTTTGATTCCAGCAAGGTTAAATGCATAGGCCTAATCAAAGACTTATGCATCACCCTAGCCCAAATTATGGCAAAGAATATGGTAATCAATATAGTAGTTGCGGGCATTCCCCCAAAGTACGGTATGTTACTATCAAGGTCGTGGGGAGATAAGATGAAAGGAACTCTGCAACTAGACATGTGTTATGCCATTTTTCTAGTCTTTGGACAACAAAGAAGACTGTATATGGAAACCTTGATGAAATACATGGTTAGTAGTCAATAAAAACCTCACAATTACCCCCTGTACTCGACACACTCCGACCTAGATTCTTTCATCTTATACAATGACAGTGACCTGGAAGGACAAATTGCCCAGCTGGAAAGTGATACAACTGATCCAAAGGAAAATAAAGAAATCATTGAGGCAAGAGAGGTCGAAATTGTGGAAAGTGAGGAACTGCCAACATATTTTTGGAGCATGGACTTCGATGGTGCAATGAGCAAAGAGGGAGACGGAGTTGGAATTTGGTTACATAATCACAGATCAAGATATTCAGAGAGCCATTCCTACAAACTGAACTTCCAATGCACTAACAACATAGCCGAGTACGAAGCCTTGATGCTCGGCCTGAAACTATTGAAGAAAGTTGGTGCCAAGAAGATAATGGTAAGGGGTGATTTTGAATTGATTATCAAGAAGATCAAAGGTGAGTATGCAACAAAACATCCCAGACTTAGAGCCTATAGAAATGTTGTTTTGGATTCTCTTCAATGCTTTACTGAGATTTACTTGCGGGTAATGCCTAGAGAACAAAATATACTCACAGATGGGCTGGCTAGATCAACAGCTACCTGTAAAATCCCTTTTCGTCCCACTCGCAAGTACACAGTCGAGGTGAAGTGCAGAACAACCGTTCCTGACAACATCAAATACTAGTAGGTATTTGGAAATGATGATCAGATCGAAGATTTTCTACAAGGTAAGAATGATTTTGAATGTACAAACATAGATTTAGAAAATGATGATGAATTTGTAAATAAATCCATTTTTGAGAATGGTAGTGTAAATAAAATAGATGCTGAAGAATTTAACGAAAATGAGGTAGATTATGATAGTTTGCAGTTGAAAAATAATGTGTTACCTAGAGGTTTAGTTCCGTTGGAAGACTTTTTTTATTTTAACAATGTAGCCAAAAAAACAAAAATTGAAGCTAGTGGTAAAGAGGTTGAAGAATGCAACATAGGAACAGAAGGAAACCCCAAAATGATAAAAATGTCTAAATATCTGTAATCGGAGCAAAAAATAAAATACATCGAACTTTTTAAGGAATACATAGATGTTTTTTCCTAGGGCTATGAGGACTTAAAATCCTATGACACAAGTATCATACAGCATTGGATTCCCATAAAAGAAGAACACAAACCTTTCAGGCAGAAACTTAGGAGAATCAATCCCAAGTTGCTTCCCCTGATAGAGAAAGAAATCAAAAATATGTATGATGCGAAAATTATATTTCCCTTGATATTTTCCAAATGGGTTTCTAACCTAGTTCCTACCAGGAAGAAAACTGGTGAGATCAGACTTTGCATAGATTTCAGAAACCTGAACAAAGTCTCTCTTAAAGACAATTACCCATTGCCCAAAATGGACCATATTTTGCAAAAGGTAGTTGGGTTTAGTAGAATTTATTTGTTAGACGGTTTCTTGGGTTACAACCAAGTCCTAGTTCACCCAGAAGATCAAGAGAAGACCACATTCACCACACCCTAGGGAACCTTCATGTATGTGAAGATGCCTTTTGTCTTGATGAATGTTGGTGCCACTTTCCAAAGGGAAATGGATATTGCTTTTGTGGACGAACTAGGAAGATTTATAGTCATATATCTGGATGATGTGACTGTATACTCCCAGTCTGACGAAGAACATTTGCAGCATCTCAGACGCGTGTTTGAGAAATGTAGAAAATTTGGGATTTCATTGAATCCAAAGAAGTATTTGTTCGGATTAGAGGAAGGCAAATTACTAGGACACATAATCTCCAAGGATGGAATCAAAATCGATCCCAGTAGAATAGAATCCATTCAGAAGGTGGAACACCCTAGGAATTTAAAAGAACTGCAACCATTCATAGGCAAAATAAATTTCCTTAGAAGGTTCATACCCAACTTGGCTGAACTTCTTATGAACATCACTAACATGTTTAAAAAGGACGCAAAAATCAAATGGAACACCGACGCCAAGCAGTCTTTTGAACAGGTAAAGCATGCACTTACCCAAGCTCTAGTTCTGATCAGCCCAGACTATTCCAAAGATTTTTATCTTTTCTCTTTTTCATCTAAGCACACTATAGCAGTAGTATTGTTGTAGAAAAACAGTGAAGGGTACGAGCAACTCATAGCGTTTTTCAGCAAAGCTTTAAGAGACGCTGTGTTGAATTATAATATTATGGAGAAACAAGCCTTTGCTCTCATAAAGGCTATAAAGGATTTTAGAGTCTATATTCTCCATTCTCACACAATTTCATACGATCCAAACGCAGTGGTAAAAGATATCCTGACTCGGGATAATCTAGATGGCAGAAGAGGGAAATGGATTGTGGTCATTCTGGAAGATGACATCGAAATAAAGCCTACTAAATTCATCAAAGGATAGGGTTTGGCTAAAATAATGGTAGAATCAAATTGTAATTCTCTAGATATCAATTTCTTGGTTGTGGTTGACGAACGGGAAGAGAAGGCGACTCCAAAGGTAAAACAGGTGTTTTTAAACTCTCCCTGATATGTAGACCTCATTTTTGTACTTCCCAACTTACAAGCTCCTCCTGGTTTAACTAAGACCAAAGCCAGATTTATCAAACTGAAAGCATTAAAATTTTGTATTCTTGAAGCTAACCTTTATTGTAAAGATCCTAGTGGTATTTTTCTTAATTGCTTGTTGAAAGACGAAGCTGATAAATTTTTGCAGGAGATTGTGGAGGACATATGAGTTGGAAGACCACAGCCAACAAAATCATAAGAGTTGGTTTCTATTGGTGTACATTGTTTGTTGATGTTCATAACAAAGTTACTTCTTGTCACAAATGTCAGGTTTTCGAATGTAAAAAGAAGTTGTTGCTTCCCATGAAACCCATATCAGTTGAAGCCCCTTTCCAGCAATGGGGTTTGGAATTTATTGGAGAAATACACCCATCTTCTTTAGGCCAACACAAGTGGATCCTTACATCCATGAACTATTTCACCAAATGGATCAACGTTGTTCCATGCATGCAAGCTACTGACTTTGTTATCATAAAAAATTTAGAAACTAATATCTTATCTCGTTTTGGGTGCCCCGGGAAAATTATAGCTGACAATGCAGCGGCTTTCAAATCCAAAAAAATCATAGGTTTTTGCAGCCAATACCACATTACGTTGGGGCATTCCACATCCTATTGCCCTCAAGGAAATGGGCTTGTTGAGTCCTCAAACAAAAGCCTGGTGAATATCCTCAAGAAAACATTACAAGAAAACAAGAAGTCTTGCCATAATAAATTGGTATTTTCACTATGGGTAGATAGACTGAGTAATAAAAGATCAATTGGTATGTCTCCATATCAACTGGTATATGGCACTGAGGCGATTTTTCCTCCTTCTCTGGGAGTTCCAAATATGAAATTATTGCAGGAAGCTCAAGCAGAGCCTAATGATATTCAAAGAAGAATAAATAAAATGATTCAGTTACAGCAATCCAGAGAAGAAGTGTACAACAGAACTCAAGTGATCCAGGAAAACATAAAAAGATTTATGACAAGAGAACCAAAGAGGATAACTTTGAATTAGGTGATCTAGTTTTGAAATGGGACTCTAGAAATGAAGATAAAGTTAAACATGGAAAGTTTGATAGCTTGTGGAAGGGCATGTACACCATTCAGGCCCACAGAGGAAATAATTCTTTCCTTCTTAATAATAATGATGGATCAGACCTGCCAGGGGGACCTGTAAATGGAAGGATGCTGAAGCATTATCTTCCTCCTCAATAGAGAGATCACCATTTCCTTTTCCATTGTACATATCAGTTATTTTACAAGCAGTTTGTGTGTAGGTTCTTTGTTCAGGCGTTTGAATCCCACAGAGAAGGCCCTGAGACACTGAATAAGGTCATCAAAATTTTCAAAATAAAGCAAGTCAGACAACAGAAGAAGCTCTAGAGGAAGTTTTTCAAGAAAACGAAAAACAGGATTCTTGGCACCTCATAAGGAGGGTACCATCCCCAGGTGGAGCCACTATTATAACCCTATAATTTATAGGATCAACTATTGATTGTAATTTTGTTCCTTTAGTGTTTTTTGACTTGCAGATATTGCTGCATTCTACAAAAGAAAAATAAAAGAAAAGAAAAAGAAAAAAATGAGAAAAACAAAAGAGGGCATAAAAGAAAATGGATAAAGCCCCATGAAATGATGATGACTTGATCCATACAGTTTAAACATGGCCAAGTCTTTTAAATTTAAGTATTTAGGACTAGTGAATAAGCTTGGCTAAATTGTCTAAACTTAGCCAAGTAATTAGGTTAGCTAGCGAATAAATTTGACCAAATAGTCTAATCTTGGTCAAATAGCCCCAAGGTAGAGTATTTTCTTAGCCCAACAGTCTAAGCTGGGCTAAAGGTGCAAATGTGTAGGTTAGGACATAGGTTAGTTAGTTTCCTTTCAATAAAATATGTAAGATGATCGATGAAAAATCCATGATCTTCATGGTGAAATGTTTTTCTAACCCCATAGTGACAAAAGCAAGGGAAGTAGCACACAAAACCCATAAAAAGGGTCATCAAGCCTAGGTTCTACCTCATATACTGAATTGTGCCCCGGAGATTAAAGATCGAGCCTAGATCTACAACTAAGTTTTTTGGTGCCCAGATCTACTTCTCTGATGAGATTCTGGACGCCCCCTTGACCGTTCTACTTTTAACGGTGGGGGGGGTCCGAAAAAGTGATTAAAGTGTGCGCTCAAATCTACGATTATCTCGCCAGCGCGCAAATCAATGGTCCACAAGATATTCTGGAACCCCTCGACCGTTCTACTTTTAACGGTGGGGGGCGGGTTCAAAAAAGTGATTAAAGTGTGCGCTCAGATCTACGGTTATCCCACCAGCACGCAAATGGTTGGTCCACAAGAGATTTTGCACCCCCCCCCCCGATTGTTATACTTTTAACGGTGGGGTGGGGTCCGACATGATGGTTAAAGCATGCGTTTGAAATAATGGTTGATCTAGATTTGTTCAAATCAACGGTCAGCAAGAGATCTCGGACCCCCTCAACATTTCTACCTTTAATGGCAGGGGGGGTACGGAATGAAGCAGTGTCCAGGCGGGCCCCATCTCTACGTGCCATCATCTCATTCCATATTACCTCCCCACTCCAAACATTTATCTCTTACCATTGTTCCAACTCACCACCGTCATCCAGAGATGCCACACCCCAAAACCACCCCTTGCAGATCCCATTTCATGACCCCGTCAACATGTCCCCTCCATCTAACCGTTACAGGTCATATCTATTTTTTTCATTTTCCCAATCACCATTCTGCACGCCAACCAAGTACACACATTAGATGTCCTTCACATTGCCCCCTCACGCTCTAAAAGACCCGTTGGCCATTTATTACTGGTCACATACCCGTTGTTCACCTGACCTATCCTTTCTTGCCCAACGGAAACCCGTTCACTAAATTTGAACCTCGTTTTGGTCATTCGCATTCCACTCACACTCCCTACGTATCAGATACTCATTTTCCTTTGCCTCTGCAACATCTCATCCAACCATAGTTTTCGCCTACTAACGTGTGTTCAATGTGTAGGTACCGGTGGAAATCAATGGTGCCCAAAAGTAAAAAGTCAAATGTGGAGGAAAATCCATTTCTCCCTCCTCTTGTCGATCTTGACTAGATCCCATTAGCAGACAAAGAATATTTAATCTCAGAAACCAGGTCCGATTTTGACTTCGCAGAGCTACAGTCATGGTTTAAAGACACCTTCATTGATCAGAGTGATGAAATTGGGCTCTGGCAGTCAAGTTTCCCTCTATATATTTTTCCCCAAGTCTATCATTTTCCCGAATTCGCCCTCAAATTCCAAGCACACTACCTCCCTGATCAGAGAGCCATAGTATCTTCGTCTGGAGAATCCTTTTTCCTTATTACACCCAAGGCCATCGATCAAATGATGTAGGTGTTAGTAACAATTGTGGTATCGGGATTTTAAAGGGTAAGAGGGCCGAGATCTTTCGAGTCTCGAAAGACCGATGGGATCCTAGCCGTTGATCTTGGCAGGACAAGTGTTAGACATCAGAAGGAGAGTCGGGATTTCAGTCCATCGGAGGATCGGAGTTTCTGGAGGCAGGGAACTCTTACATAAGTGAATCGCGATACGCGATTTCCCGACCGAATCAGAGTCGTCCGTCAGTAGAGGCACGTGGCGAGAGATCCTGCAGAGTCGAGCTGTAACTATTATAGGATGATGTTGTAATGGATCACTGTAATAGTTACAGAGCCTCTAATCAGTCCCTGTAATTCTCTTAGCGCTGAATGACTTGGAATTGTAGGATCCAGTCAAGTCCTCTTTCAGCTTCTTGAAGCCCTGAACCAGGAGGATCATGTTTTCGGAGTTTTTCCTCTGCAAACTGTTGCAAGCCTGATGCCCAGAGTTGTTTGTCCACTTTCTCCTAAGTCTTCCACCTGTTCATGTTTAAATCAACCCACTGGCTGAAGTTAGGATTCCAGACCTCCTTTGTCCTTATGAACCAGACTCAGTCCCTGAGTTAGAGTGATACCTCCTAGAGCCGTTATCTCCATTTGATCACCCTTCATAAACAAATCGTGACATAAAACTGATGGGCGTTGGGCTCTGCTCCTGCAAGCAATCCAGGAGTGACTTCTAACGCTAACATTTCGGGCGCCGTTGCCAGGGACGAAGTTGAATATTTTCCCTGGGCAAAACGACAATGATTAACTGATTCTGAAGGTGCATCAGATATCAAAATTATCAAGATTGCTACTGTGCACCTGGCGACTCTAGTGTGGCGACTCCATTGTTTCCACTTTACTGTTTCAGTTGTGGCCACTGTTGGCACACCTGAAAGCTGACCTAGAAGAGCTTTCTCGAGAAGGTTTCAACGGTTGCTTTCTTAGCCTGAGAAGTTTCTTGGGGTAACGACAATGTTTAGATCTGGCCTTTGATGGTGAGCAAGGACCAGACACACTTGAAGTTGCGTATCCTTCACCTGGCGAGTCCATGATTCGAGGATTGATTGGCGACTCTGCTGGTTCGATATGGAGAAAATTCTGGCTCAAAGGTTTTCTTTCTGTGACTTTTCCCAGATAGTTGGTTTTCCTAATGCACTTCCTGATAGGGACATCTGGGAAGATTTCCTCCCTGAATTTCATGCAAAGGATTGGGAGGAACCAACTGAGCATTTACTGGACTTCCATGAAGCTATTCACTGACACCATATAACGCATGAGGATGTCCAGATTAAGCTTTTCCGGTATTCATTAAAAGGAGCTGCTCTCGATTGGTGTCGATCTCTTCCCTCTGCAAGCATCTGTTCTCTAGCAGGTTTTCAAACAACGTTCAATTCATTTTCTAAAGAATACTTTCCAACTGTTCGTTTGTATGAAAGGTGTTGTGAGGATTTTTCTTTGCTTCATAAAGTCTCTGCTGGCCCTGAAGATCATGTCCATGACGAGGCCTTTACTGTGGAGGAAATCATCTACCGTGAAAGTATAGAGGTGTTGAATGAGATTGGTGGTGTTAACTCGAGGATGGAAGCATCTGACATCATATCGGATGCGTCCGCTCTTTTAGATGTTCGTGAATATCAACACACCTCTTATGAAGATTATGAGTTTGCAGCGCAGACGTGGTCCATGGTAGATGGCTCACCTAAATGTCGGGTTGAAGAAGATATTCCTAGCAACCCTGTTTCTGGGGGCAGAGACCGTCCCGTTTGTAAAGAAGAGATTATTGTGGAAGAAGTTTCCTCTCTTTTTCTCCAGGGGGTTTCTCACGATATATGTTTATCTGGGATTAAAGAGAAAAAGATTACGTGTGAGAAGCCAGAACCAGTAGGTCCCACTGTCCCTAAAACGGATTTATTTTTACCCGGGATCACTGTTTTGGAGGCGGATCATAACCATGTAGGCCTGCCCCTTTTTGATGAATATTATAGTGATGATGAGTTACAAGCTTATCCTGCAGATGATCACTATGAAGTCACTGAAGAGCCAGTCGGCAAGCAAAACCACCCCATAGTCCCTATTTATGATGAATATGGATCGGACCTGGGGGAAAGCCAAGAAGAAGAGGAAAAAGAACCAGAGGGGCAGTCTGCCCTTTGTTCAGAGCCAGTCAATGAGCAGACACCTTCTGAGATCAGCGAGCCTACGTCAGTTATTCACCCGCCTGTGGTTATCAGAGACATTCAGCCGCATGTGAATAACTGTGTAGCAAAAGAGGCTGCCTGTCACCAATTTTCCGGGACTGGCCACTCATTCTATGACCCTGTCGGCGAGTACATGGAGTGGCATTTCCCCTATGCCTTAGAGCCACCCTATTTCATCTCAACTTCAGCCAATGAGGAGAAGTTGAAGAGTGTAGTCGTTCTTCTGTCACGGTTACACTATCTACTGGTGATCATCTACAAAAGGAAGGAGCTGCTATCCAGGAAGCTGCTTGAATGGCTATGGTGGAAGTTTTCTTTCACCTAGCCCCATGTAAAATATTTTATTAGAATTAGGAGTGTATATAAATAAGCTCTTTCGAGCATGTATTTTCTCTTGTTTGCATTTTTATTTTTTGCGGCCTAATAAAGACTCCATAGCCCAACGGAAAGGCGACTGGAACTGCAGAAGGAGTTCTTAGAGCATCGCAGGGATGACTCTATCCCCCATGGAGCCTAATGTTAGTAACAATTGTAGTATCGGGATTTTAAAGGGTAAGAGGGCCGAGACCTTTCGAGTCTCGAAAGACCGATGGGATCCTAGCCGTTGATCTTGGCAGGACAAGTGTTAGACATCAGAAGGAGAGTCGGGATTTCAGTCCATCGGAGGATCGAAGTTTCTGGAGGCAGGGAACTCTTACATAAGTGAATCGCGATACGCGATTTCCTGACCGAATCAGAGCCGTCCGTCAGTAGAGGCACGTGGCGAGAGATCCTACAGAGTCAGGGATCAGGGAGATGAAAGTCCCATGCACATGACAGCGGGAATCGCGATATCCCGATACTCGATTTCCCGAGGTCGGGAGCAGTTTTAAATAGTGGGAAACAGGTGGTAGGCTTTGCACCAAGGAGTTGACCGTCAATGAGTCAACGGCCATAAGCCATCGGGTTTCGGGGAATTGCAAGTTTAGTGGACACAAACATCGTGTCGTCAAAAATGTCGAAAGCCCGATGGAAAGTTGGACCACGGTCGCACAAGGACAGGTCATATGGATCATGGTCTAGTCGGAAGGGGCTAATTCCCGGGAGAAGGGGCTCATCGCATACATCCACCATCTGTCCTTTGCCGCCATGTCTTCTTTCCATATCATGCTAAAAACAGTTTTTTAGCCATTATGATCCTCCACCTGGCTCGTACACTTCGACACCTATGGATCCTGCCACTTGTATTTGTCCTGTCGTTTTCCTACCCGATCACCGTCCACTCACCACTCCACGTCACTCATCAGTCCTACCGTGATTTCTCCAGGCAAGATTCAAATGGAAAAATATGTAGGTTTCCATGTCCTGTAGCTACAGAGTCGGCCAGGGCCTCCCCCGATCTCAATGAAGCAGTTATTGCGGCAGTTGATGGTGGTTGAACATCGTTTTCTCCATAAATGGAAAGTCTGGAATTGATTGTAAGCTTGTCGATTCTTTCTCGGGTCCTTTGGAACACGGTTGCGTCTGACTGAAGTCCACGACTACCCAGAGACTGCAGGCACAATAAGCATACAAACGTAATGTCTTCAATGCCATATCTCGATTTCGCTTCCAAGATTTTTGTTCCAAGTATATGTAGGCATTTTGGCCACTTTTGTAATGATCGATGGTTGAGCAGAGCTCCCTGGTTGTAAAATTTTAATGAAGCATTGTTGTTCTGGTTATGTATGAACTTTGGAGACTTCTTGCCTTATGAATGCCAGTTTCTTTCATATCTTTGTTTACACTGTATTAGAGCAGCTCG
>ML787027.1:282244-296361 GCA_009831015.1 Picea engelmannii
GAGCCGTTATCTCCATTTGATCACCCTTCATAAACAAATCGTGACATAAAACTGATGGGCGTTAGGCTCTGCTCCTGCAAGCAATCCAGGAGTGACTTCTAACACTAACAGCAGGTACCCAGAGCCGAACCCCGTTCTCCCCTCACAATTGAAATTCTGACAGAAATGTATCCGAACCTGTCTTTTCCCCAAAGAGCACAAATCTTTGAGTTGTTCCTCCCATAAGATTCCCAATTCCCTAAGAAGAATCCTCCCTATCATTCGTCCATATTTTCCGAAAAGGGAAACCAGATTATCTCAACACTATGTTGTTTGCTCAGTTAATTCTCAGACGAATGGGTGGATGAACCTATCCTAGGTTTCCTGTCCATTTTCTATGCTAAAGAGAAAGTTGTCACCCAGTTTGATTACAGTGGTTTTTTGGCCAAGAACCTGCACGAGAAACTGGCAAATTTCCTTACAAAAGGAATGTTCTGGTATTCTTCGATACTGGCCTACATGTTTATGTTCTATCAAGCAGACAAAACTTCCTTTCTCATGCATAAGATCGACAAGGATGGAAAACCGCAAGCAGTAACTCTATGGACTTCATTTCTCATAAGAAAATCCACTAAGTTCAGTTTCAAACAATTCATTGAGTTATTTTATCACCCAGTGGTAGGCATGCTCAGTGGAAGACCAAAACCGAGGATAAACAAGGATATCCAAAGAGTTCTGCACCTTTCGGGTCTCGCAAAGACTGGGGACTGGTTCCTATACCAGAATCACACAAAGATCAGAGTGTATGGTTGTGAACTAGCTCCATACAAATTTCCCAAGTATGTGCTTGTTCGAATATTTGCACTGGAGTACATTCGTCAAATGATAAAATCATATCACATTCATTTTGTGTCTTTGAAGAAAAAACAACATATGAGGATTAAAGGGCAAATAGGACCGTTTATCTGCAACATTCAAGTTGTTGGGGAAGAGGTGGATAAACTATTAAAGGAAATGAACTTCAGCACCAGTTTCATTTGGCGTTATGACCCAAGTGGGATCATTGCAGAGATGAGATCCAAAAACAAAAGTTCACCTTATGCTCACACCCTCAAACCATAAATTGAAAAGTACGTTAACCAGGCAGAGTGGGAGGCAAACACTCTGGTAGATACTGAACAACAGGAATCCCCTCAAATATCTTTTTCACAGACTACCACTCCATAGGTACCAAAAGAAAAAAAGGCCAAGAAAGGATGCCTCTCCTTCAATAACTAAGGTATCAACAGAAGATTTCCAGGTATACAGCAAGAGACCCAAAACCACTCATGCTACTCACATGTCTAGTGAGGAAGACCCCTACTCTACCAAAGTGATTGAGGGAAAACATCAGGTGGTGTCCACTTCTTCTCCAAAGAAGCAGATGGATGTAGCTGTAACCACCTAGACTCCACAAGGATCTGTACCTATGAACATTTTTGAAAAATATGACATGATTAAAAAGAAGAACCAGATGCTAACCAACAGCACCTACGCTTAGTTCTGGAAGCAAACCTCCATAGCACAACATAGACTATTGTCATCTTTTGACATAGAGAAAGGAAGAATGCAT
This sequence comes from Picea engelmannii, assembly GCA_009831015.1. NCBI lineage: Eukaryota > Viridiplantae > Streptophyta > Pinopsida > Pinales > Pinaceae > Picea > Picea engelmannii. Next base: position 283,836 of record ML787027.1, read on the forward strand.
CTCACATTTCTTCAAGCACAGCTGTCTCAACCCAAAGAGATCACTGACTACAAAAGGTCAACTATTGTTTTTGACACCAAACAAGTCCATCCAGCGAACCAGATGGATTTGCACAGACAGACTAGAGAAATGGTTTTCTCCACATTGGCACATGCTTCCTCTACAACAGCAAAGTTACAGGTATCTCTAAACAATGTTCAGACCCAATTGAAGTTGGAAAAGATATCCTCTTTTGCAAATGATAACAGAATAAAATCCTTAGAGGAGTTGGTGCTCAAGATTGGGTATGATCCCTCGAATGTAAAAGAAGAAAAGGAGATGTTAAAGAAAAAGAATGCTGACATTGCATCTCTAAGAAAACAGCTGAAATTTCCACCAACAGAGGATTCACAAGCTAAAGAAATAGCTGAGGCAAAAGACGAGAAAGAGGAATTGTTGAAGCTAATCATTCAGGAGAACGTACAGATCAAAGAAATGAAGGCAGAATTGGAAAGGTTATTGAAAGAGAAGGAACAATCAACCCCGATGGAATTCATTCCATTGAGTGCAGTTCTCCTTGCGGAATTCAGTACAGCAGCTATGCCAACAACCACTATAGCATAAATTCCATCGACAACTCCATTGACAACACTAGAAAAAACTATGGAGCTAGCAAAGTCTATGGAGGATATGACTCTGCAAGGAACAGAGATCAATAGGCTGAAAATGGAGGTTGAAAGTCTCCAGGAACTCAAGTCTTCCTTCCAAACAAGATACAACATTGAGAGACAAGCATCAGAGAAGCTCAAACAGGAAATACAGCAGCTTCAGAAACAAACAGTGGCAGGTAAGACATTAGCAGAGGCTAAGGAAAATATCTAGACAGATATCTCCAACTCCATAAACGAAATTTGTCCCATGGTGCAAATCATGTTCGAGCAACATGATCTGGTGCTAAAGAGTAGACAGGCCATTGATAGGATAAGAAGAGAGTTGGGTGAAATTCCCTCGGCAGCTAACGAGATCATCAAGCTTTTGAATTCAAAAACCAAGGAAGAGCTTGAAGACTTGAAATTTGAAGACAAAAAAGAAACTATCCTCGAAGTCAAAAGTGTGTTGACCAAAAGAGGATTAATGTTGCAGTGGGAGGATAAATCTCAGAGCATGGACATTAGATTTCAGAGGTTTTTTAACAATCTTGAGGCCTTACAGAAAAAGGGCCTTCCTAGCTTACTTGTCCTAATTGATAAATTGATGACTTTATCCATTTATAAGCAAAAGATATCCACCATGGCCAAAGATAGTTCCAAGTTCTTAGGGATACAGGGTAGCATCACATGCAAAGAGTTCTTGGAGACTTTGCAGCCTGACCTCAACATACAACACGAAATCAAGTACATTTTCCTCACCAAGCCGACTTTTGCTAAGTATACCGAGATGGATGAAATCTACCATCGGCTATTGAAAGTTATCATCCCCGGTACACAAAGATGGGATGAGCTATGTGAATTGATTGAGTAAAGATAAAGGTCTCATCCAAGTCAGCATCCAACGCAGTCAAAGTCATATGAATGACTCACCAACGGTTTTCCCCAAAATCAGCATGAGAGATTCGACACATCATCAGCAGTTCCTATATTTTTGCATCTTGTTATCTAGATAGTTAAAAATAGCATCTTCCACATCCTGATCATTGATGACAGGGTCGTTTGTAATTTAGATTATAAATACTTCAAACTTTGAAGTACTAAGGGTTGATTTTTACTCCTGAGCAAGATGTAATCTATAATTTTATCAAGAGGTCATTCTAGTAATACAAAGAGATGTTTCACAGGATTCCTACGTGTTAGATGTTGGTGAAGTTTCCTCTGTCTTCATAAATAGTTTTTCTTTCTCAGTTATCATGTTGTTTTTCTAATATAATCTTTAAAACAAGTTAAAGTTGCAGAATTTTCCATTGTGTACTTTGTTCTTAATTTTTTACAGATTTAAATGTTTTCCTTCTGATGTTACAACAAAGAAATTCTTAATTTCTTTTTTGTTTTAACTGATATCTCACATTTTCAGAAATCCATCATTTTATTTCTAAAGAATCATGCAGTTGCACTACCTTGCCCTGTTAAACGAATCTTCTAAAAATTGTACTTTGATCTCCGTTTTTATAAAACAGACCCCATAGCCCAATGGAAGCGTAAGTGATACCCAGCCAGTTTATTAAAAAAAATACAAACAACTCGGTACTATTATTTCTAACTAGCCTAAGATCTGAAAATCCAAACAAATCTAAATCTTACAGAGAGATCCTTCTCTGAAACTGGCAGGGATAGATACCAATTTCGAAGTGGTTGGTTAAGGTTACCTCTTGTAAATTTCTTCTTCCCTTTTTACAACCTCTGGGAATTTACAGAGTGATAACATAGTCCATAAATATTATACCTTCAAGATTAGAGGCATTGTGTAGGGGCAGAGGGTTACGAAACTGGTGGATGATGGAGCCACCCACATATTTATTGATGTTGCACGTGTCACGAGGAGAAAGATCCTTGTGGAGGATTTCGAGGTATTCAATGTGGTAGTGGTGAATGGGTACAATAATGTGTCTACACAAAGGATGAGAGGATTGGAAGTAAACTTGGGAAACTATATGTTGCTTGATGAATTTTTCATCTTAGATTTAGCAGATACTCACATGGTGCTAGGATTTTAGTGGCTATACTCATTGGGAGATTTTTGCATGAATTATAAGGACATGAGGATGGAGTTCCGAGACAGGGGTGGACAAAAAGTCATCCTGAGTGGTATGTCAACAAGTGCACCTAGGATTGTGTCTAACTAGCGCATGGAGCCATTTTTAGACATGGGGACGTGGATTGTGCATCAAAGTACCTGATCACCATGGAGAATCCATTACAGGAATGATAGAATTAACCTATGGATATCTAGGCATTTCTTGGAAAGAATGATATAGTGTTTGAACCATTTTCGATAGGGAGACCACCTAATGGAGGATTTGAGCATGTCATTCAGCTAGAAGAGGGATTGAAGCCCATGATCACCACTCCTTACAGGCATCACAAAATATTCAAGGATGAAATAGAGAAGTCCATAAAGGATTTCTTAGAGATGGGACACATAATTCCTATCCCTAGGTCTTTCTCCTCGTTAGTTCTACAGATGAAGAAGAAAGATGGTACTATGAGGATGATCATAGACTCTAGGGAAATAAACAAGAAGACCATAAAAAAACGATATATGATTATCCTAAATTGATGAGTTGATTGATGAGTTGCATGGGGAAGTATACTTCTCAAAGGTTTATATGTGATCAGGATACCACCAGAATCGAGTCAGGGAGGAGGATATCCATAAAACAACATGCAAGTGTCACCATGGGAACTACGAGTTTCTAGTTATGCCCTTTGGGTTGACGAACACACCAACTACCTTTTATTCATGCATGAATCATATATTCAAAAAAAAGTTCAGGAATTTTTTAATGGTGTTCTTTAATTATCTTCCCATCTACACCTGGACGTGGGAGGAACACCTAAAGCATGTGGATGGGATTCTTACCATTATGGAGGAACAATAATTTTTTTCCAAGGAGGAAAAGTATAAGTTCAGATTGAAATATATCCTCTATATGGGGCACATGATTGGTTTTGAGGGAGTAAAGGTGCATCAAGAGAAGATCCAAACCATCTTAGATTGGACCACCCCCAGATCACTCATAGATCTATGAGGATTCTTTGGGATATGTAGCTATTATAGGATCTTTGTGAAAATATTTTCACAATTGGCTATACCATTAACATATCTCACAAGGAAGGGGGTGTTCCAATGGTTTGATGATGCATAGGTAGCGTTCGATAGAATAAAGTAGATCATGAACACTTGCACAGTATTAACACCCCAAGATTTTACACATCCTGTTTTCCTGGAGTGTGATGCATTTGATGAAGGGATAGGGGCAGTGTTGATGTAGAACTGACATTTGATAGCATTCGAGAGAAGGAAGTTAAGGGAGTCTGAGAAGCTCTACCCAATCTATCATAAGGAGATGTTGGTCGTTATGCATGCCTTGGCCAAATTTAGATAATACCTAGTAGGAGGATGCTTTGTGGTTCAGACTGATCACAACAGCTGGAGATACTTCTTGGAGAAACAAGACCTGAATGAGAGGAAACAAAAATGGGTGAGTAAGGTATAGGAACACGATTTCAACATTGAGTATGTAAAGGGAAATAAGAACATATTTGTTAATTCCTTATCCAGGAGACCTACAACCTTCTGCATGACATAGGTCTCAATAGACTGGAAGTCCATTTTCTTGGTGGAATACTCCAAGAATACCTTCTCTTGTGAGCTAATGGAGGGAAGTATTCAGGATGAAAGGTATAGGGTAGTGTATGACATCATATACTACAAAGTCAAGATCTATCTTGTCCTTGAGTCCACACTCAAGGATAATATTTTGAAGGAAACACATGATGCACCTCTAGCAGGGCACCAAGAGTATCTGAAGACTTATAGATAGGTGAGGGAGAGATTCTCATGGAAGAGTCTCAAAGGGAATGTACTTCAACATGTGAGGGAGTGCATGAATTTCCAATAGAACAAGTTGGAGTTTACACATAGTGCGGGACTGATTCAACCATTGTCGATTCCAGAGCAGAAGTGAGAAATCATTTCCATGCACTTCATCACAGGATTATCCAAGGTGTGGGGCAGGGACTATATCTACATGGTAGTGGATAGGTTGAATAAATATGTGCACTTCTTTGTTATTCCTACTGAATATATTGCATCTAAGGTAGCAGATATATTCTTCAGAGAAGTGTTCAGACTCCATGGCCTTCTGAGGAACATAGTCAATGGTTGTGATAGTAATTTTCTTAGTGCATTTTGGAAGGATTTGTTCAAGTTATCTGGGATGAATTTGACACCTAGAACCAACTATCACCCCCAGAATGATGGGCATACCAATATCGTTAACAAATGGATCGAGGGGTACCTAAGGAACTCTGTGTGAGGACAACAACAAACATGGATAAAATGGTTGCATCTCAGGGAACATTGCTACAACACCATTGATCACATGTCCATCGGGATAAGCCCATTTAGGGAATTGTATGGCTATGATGATCCATCCATTGTGGATTTGGTGTTTGGAGAGAGTAGATATTCTAAGGCCAAGGACTAGCTGCAGGAAATTTAGGAAATCTTAAGAGTCTTAAAGGAGAATCTGTAGACCGCTCAAAACAAGAAAAAGATGTATGCATATAGAAACAGGGTAGAATGTAGTTTTGGGGTTGGAGATCATGTTCTTATTATATTACATTCATACAAATAGTCGTCATTGAACGGATACTTAGGATCATGTTCATTCGAGAGTACTTGGTTGTATGGAGAGGATTTTCTACAAATCTTACAACACTCTGATCTAGAATTTATTGAGGACAAGTAATCTTGGGAAGGGAGGACCGTAATGTCCCCTTCCAATTGATCATGGTGTAGGATGATTCAATATCCTATACGACTCTCGTAGGCTATAGTCAACAAATAAAAAAGGGAGTCAGTGAGGTTTATTTGGTGTCACTAGGTAAAAAGATTTGCAAAAGTGGAATTAAATAAAATAAACAATTATATTTAAGTAGAATTGGAGGGAAAAATAAAGTGAATATTTGATTTGGTCAAAATGGGTGAAATATCTAGAAGGTCCAAAGGAAAGTTAAATAGAGGAGAAACCCTTCCCCTTGGCATTATGTTTTGATATCTTATTTAGTGCTCCTATAGCCAACATTTTTGTTGGGGTTTTGGGAAAAACCCTTCCATTGTAGGTTTAGTTTCAGTGGTGAAATATCCACCCTAGCTAGACGAAGAGGGGGATTCATCTGAATTTCTCATTTGAGTTCATTGTGGTTCTTGATTCCATGTCAAATAGAGCTTGGTGTCTTATCACTTCGCACAGGGAGTGTGTGGCCATTTTTGGGAGGAGACCTTTCATCAGATCTACCAAGACTCAGAGGGTTTCACGTAGCTGTGACAGGAGGCATCCCTATGGGTTGGCCATAGTTTGTCCCGCGAGGCCCCGCTAGACACCTCATCATCATCCCACGAGGTCCTTTCGGCACAAGAATGCAAGAACGGCGACGAACAACAGTAGTAGGGGTGAGCAGGAGTAGTTTGAGATCGTGCAAGTGAGGGATAAAAGACAGATAAGGATTCCTCAGTGATTGAGTAAATTTGGCATCATCATCAAGTTTCTTGTTATGTCTCTATTATTATTTTATATAACTGCATTGCAGCCAATAGATTTGTGTGTAGGAGGGTTTGGAAGTTATTGTTCCAACAAGTAGATTTGTTATGTTGTGTGGTTTGATTTATCCATCCATAATAAAGATGCCATGGTTAAATTCTCTATTCTATGTGTAATGGTTCTATGGGATATGCTTAATTTGATAACATATGCAATTCCATCAGTACTAATACAAAGTGTTTGAAAAATTCACACAAAGAAGAATAATAAATTGGGAAATAAACACATATTCCCCATCTACCCTATTTGGGGACATTACAAACTATCATTCCCATCTATCACAAATACACCAAAATCTGAGGACAAACTTGTCCTCCAATAACAAAACAAATCAGAAAACCAAACCTCAACAAATCCCTGGAAATTTCCTTTTCCCACAAATATGTTGCAGACCACCTGTAGGAGCTCCTGATGTGACATGTACTTCTATTGACTTAATCTTGTATGGACCTTCTTTTTCCCAGAAACCTTGTACGGATACACGTGATTTGCCTTATTGCAACCCATGTACATATGCGAATCTGTCCACTACAACTCACATGCATACACAACTTTGCCCACTGCAACCCTTGTACATACACGACTGTGCTCACTACAATCCAAGTACAATTATGTATGATAGGTTATCTTTATATTCCTCTCTCTTCCACACGTGAAGTGTGTTTTTCCTTTCCAAGAACAAAAAATAGAGATTCATTAACCCTAGGCTAGATTTTCCATAGTTACATAAATTCCCTTGTTGAAATCACCAAGCTCCTTGGCACAAGTGTAGACTCACTTATGCCAACTTCATCATGTCTCCACACACACTAAACAATGAAATGTCACAATGACCTTTCTCCTTTATACACAAACCTTAGGGGTCATCATAGGATCCCCTCCACAAGTCAACATCAAATTAGTCTTTCTTGTGGGTGTGAAGCCCCAACACAAAGCCACAAAGCTCATCACCAAACCCATGAAGCCCCAACTTCACTCCAAGGTCGTTTTCACCCAAACAAAAGTGTGATGTGGTTCCCATGATGATTCCTACATGCCTATTACCTAGGGAACGTGAGAATACCTTCTCAAATATACAAAAATCAACACTCCCTATTAGCGAGGGAGGTATTCTCACCACACTCCATAATCACCTATATGTAGCTATGTCTCCCATATCTCCCATCTTGGGAGTATCTCTATGTATCGTACTGTATTTTCAACCACAATTTCTCTCCAATATTCTTGATTGGTTGCTTCCTCCTTGAGGAAAGACATATTGTATGGCATGATCTCTCCTTGGAAGACACCATGTTCATAGAATCATCCCACTTCTAAGCCTCTTGTACGGCCCTCTCAACCCATGACACCCTCCTAATAATCTTGGAAGATGTCCCTCTCCCATTTGTACCTGAATGTTGGCTCCTAATAAACAATTTACTCTCCCTCTCAGCCTCTTGAATCCCTTTGAAGTTGAAATCATTATGAATCCATTGAATCCCTATGAATTCATACTCCCTCTAAGTCTACACAACCACCTGCTCTGTGTCCATTTTCCTCTGCACAATCCTGGGAGGATACTCCTCCCTACTGGAGCTTGAGGGTTGACTCCCTTTGAATTTTGTCTCCCTCTAAGCCAACACTACTAGTGGGGATACCTGCCTCATCTCTAGTGGAGATACATGCTCCTCCTCATCTGTCTCTCTACTCTTGATGGTCACAATATGCATTGGATGGCCCCTTAGCTTATATAGGTTTTCGTCTCTAATTATAGGACCACTGTTGATATGAAGCTAGATCATCTGGGCACAACCAAAACCTATCCATGTCAAAACAACATTGCACTCCTCAATCGTTGAGTCTAAGAACACACTCCTTGTACCCATAACACATTTTCCACTAGCAAAATATCTCCTGACTACATCCTGAATACCACTTCTCCAAATCCTTGTACTACATGTATGGTCCTCGTACCAAGATCCTTGTAAATACCTGAGTTAGACACTGTGAAGCTCATGAATAAATCATGTGCCTCTGTCATGTGTCAATGGCTCCCACTGGATAAGAACCATGCAATCCTCCAAGGAAAGCATCCTTCTTCCTCAATTCACGACCATCCAATGAATTTCTTCCCAATTCCATCATCCAAGTCACCAAAAACTCTTTGTGTCTACACATGCTACAACTGATATTATGTCCTCATCTAAAATACTCCCAAGCTACGGTTGGACACTCATTCTATCTCACTCTATACCACTGCAACTCATCTCTGCAAGTGTCCTCATCCTCCTAGGTCAAATACCCCATACATTGTCATACCTCGATAATGTGCAATTCTTCGGCCTGATGAGTCTCTAACTTGTCAAACTTCCATCCACATGAAGCTATCTCATTCATGCCAAAGAACCAAACTGCACCCATCGCAACTCTCTATGACAATCCATTAGAAGTCCATCCTCGGAGTTGGAAAGTTTCCACACAACATACTGTTGTGAACTGATATTTCCTCTAATGTACCAAAACTCCCAACCTTCCACACCACTGAGATGCAATACCCCACAACTCCTAATATGGAAAAACTACTCCATGTCTCAAACCAAAAACCATCTAGATTGCTTTGACCTACAACATTGATTGTAGCTCCCTCTCAAAGACTCCTACAACTCCCTCTCAGAGCTATCACCTATAACCTATCCAAATGGAAACAAGAAATATGAAACCAATTGTATTAGCTATGTGTCTCAAAGATGATTCCCTTCTCTTCAAATCCTAAGCTCTGATACCATGTCAATTTTCACATTCAAATCTATGTGACTAATTTTCATATCTTAAAATTGCTTCATAGTGAGCTAATAATAAACCCTAGTTGTTATCAATGAATAATTTTACACTGAAAATTATTGACTAAAAATATATGCAGCGGAAACAAAAAGATAAGAGATGAATCATCAATACACATGATACACAAGATTTATGTTAAGTTCCAAAGACCTGAATACAAAATATCACAATAGATCCAAAGATATCTAAATACAATCACCACACAAGATATATGAAACAATACAAAAAACCTCCACTTTATTGTATCAACCCCCTGAGGTAGGGAACCACCATACGATGGATCCTATTATGGAAGGGATCCTCTCTTGTTCACTTTCCTCTTCGAGGGTGAAACCTCCTAATGAGTTTCAGCTCCAAATATAATATTTATCTTCATGTCTCATTACATTGCTTGAACCCCTTTATATAGTGCTACCATCCAAGGAATCTTCTAGAAGTAGAAACTTATATCTAACTACTCATTTATTATATCTAACTACCATAGTGGGCCTTATTTAATAATATAGTGGACCTAGTCCACCTTACATTGAATGGTCTCCATTATTATCACTATGGGCCCTCTGGTCACCCCAAATACCTCTCTAGCTACCTAACATTCCATCCCCCTTATGAAAGCGTTGTCCTCAATGCCTGATGTACAACCATATACCAGGGTCCCATGGATAAGTGTGGACCATAGTGTTGAAGTAAACTAGAGAACCAGGGTCCTATTGAGAAATGGAAGCCACCATGTTGAAGTATTCCAACTGTCATTGTAAACCAAGGTCCCATGTCCAATTGCTCATGTGAACTCCACACGGAAGATATCAGCACCCAATAACCAACTAAAAATGATGCTACCCATACTGACACATATCATGTGGATCCAAATAAGAATATCCATCCACATAGTGGGAAAGGGTCAAAGCTTAATCTGGATGAAACAATACCATTGTAGAATATGCAGGCTGGACACTGGTAATCATAACTATCTCCTGATGTGTCACAATGATGTTCTTTACTGAAGGTGGAGTAGAGTCATCAAATAAAATATGGAAGTGGTTTTCATCCCAGAAATGACAACTATCCATATACCAATCATCACAATCATCCTCCAAATCATATTAAGAATACACTTATTGATGATATTCATTCATGATGTTTGCCATGATATATCTCTCTTGAAGGAAGGTCAATGACCGTTGAATATTGTGATAACTATCTCTGATGCCTTGCAGGTGGTCATGCACATCGGCTTTGACTGCTTCAATCATGTGTAGAATTTCCCTAAATTGAGAGTGCATATCTATTGGAAACAACACATATAATATACCAAAAGAAAACTCTTAAAATGATTTATCCAATTGCATTGATCTGGTAGCAATATGATAATCCTATGAAAATTTATGAACTCTACAGTCTCGTCGTCGTCACAAAAAAAACCCAAAAAATAGAACAATAAATTACTACAGAAAATCGCGGCTTTCCCCGAAAAAAAAAATACAAAAAAATAAAAACTGTTGAATTTAAAATGCTCATAACTTTACTTCCCAAACTTTGTTTCGGCTGATGTGTTTTTTGAAATTGAGTATTTTTCCGAGAGGAATTAAAATACCCAAAAAAAATTTCCAAAATCATCTCATAAAGCTTCATATATGAACCTTAAGTGCGCCGCCCTCTTTTTCTTCCCTGGAAAAATTTTGCAAACAGAGAAAAACATTCTTCCTTTATTTGGCCAAGGAAAGTGCTATGATACCACTTGTTAAGTTACAAATACCTGAATACAAAATATCACAATATATCCAAAGATATATGAATACAATCACCACACAAGATATATGAAACAATACATAAAACCTGTTGATTAAGGTTGGTTGTCATTGATGTCAACCCTTGAAGAAAGCCATGTAGCAAAAAGGTTTGGGGAATGGACCCAATATGGTTTGATGTAAATATGACTCATTATTGTTTTTTCATGGTTGGTAATAAGTAAATATGGATGAACTCCAAAGTGGTCCCCTTATTGTGAAATCCCTCACAAGAAAACGCTTTGTGGGGTCAGAGAACCCATGCTTAATTGTGGAATAATGAGATGAAGGAAAGTGAACTTGTCAGGGAAAATATCCTATATGGATAGTGCTTGTCATTTCATTTCCGGTGGTATGTGGAACGTCACATAATTCCTCACGGTTAGAGAGTTATGGCCATGAGAAGTTGGAGACCCCAGATTTGGGTAATGGACCCAAGTTTGTTTGATGGGTAACGGTATGAGTTATGATATATTTGTTGATACTGAGAGGGGGTGAATTAGTATCAAGTACAATTTAAAACCTTTTTCAACTTATACTTAAACCATTCAACTTATACTTAAACCATTCAACTATATCCAATGAGCAATCAACAACAGTATAAGAGTTACACCAATACACCACAATACACCATGCACAATATATGAGAAATAATCATTAGTTATTGTTCAAGGGAAGTAATGACTTCCAAAGGTAGCTACAGCTTCAAAATGTAAAGGGAGGGATAAACCTCCAAGAGGAAGATACAATACTCCAATATCAAGAGATATTTGAACTCTCCATCCTTGCCCCTTCCTTCCACCCAAGAATATATGAGAGATAATAAAACTTTACATTAAATCATCACCATTAACCAATCATCACATAGAACATGATAATGCTTCCTGAGACTTCTTCAATTTCTGCAATTCTTCAATTCTTGGAGTACTCTGATCCTGTAGATAATATTACTCCATGTATTCTCAGAAAATCCTCCAATTTTCACTCCTTGAATCCTCCCCAAAAAGAGGTTATAGAAAGAATGGTAGACTTTATTCAATTCTGGTCTATTCAGAAGACCAAACTTGTACAGCCTGTCTCCCGCTCAATAATTAACATATCATTCTAAAACTCCAACACAAGAAACTAAAATCCGTACTCTTTCCAATAGAAGTGGTCCCATGTCATTTGGATTTTGTATGAAGAAGTCATAATTGTTTTACCAGGAACACCTGTTTATTGACTAGCTTCAGGACTGGTCACAAACCCTATCTTCCACAGAGTGTATCTCCATAATTATAGTGAATCAAGAGCTGAAATTTTTACCAGAGGTACCTTGATATGTCTTCTCAATACCATATCGATTTCACCATCTGAATCATTCTAGAAAAAAAATTATAGAAAAAATTGTAAGATGACCTGAACATAACATACCTTAGAACACATCACCAAAAGACTTCATCCTCCCTTGAAATCCGGCCTTCTTTTTCTTCTTATTCCCTCTGAAATTCGACTTCTATCAAATGAATGTATAATGATGTTTATTTATACCATTTATGTCACTTCCTTTTAACATTAGGGCCAACCTAACACTTTCTTATTTTGTAATTCTTTTCTTTAATTATCTTCAGGGCCTACATGT
>ML787027.1:337882-352736 GCA_009831015.1 Picea engelmannii
CATAGTTGATGAGTAGTTGACACATGATTGGTACATACTTGGTACATGGTTGGATGCACTTGTTTATGGTACAGGTTGATTACAGGTTGGTGCATGGTTGATGCACTTGTTTATGGTACAGGTTGATTACGGGTTGAGGTACAAGTTGGTGCATGGTTGATGCACTTGTTTATGGTACAGGTTGATTACAGGTTGATGCATGGTTCAAATTTATTGGTACAGGTTTACAGCGGTATATCTCACAGTGATAGTGTGACAGTGGTTCCATCATTCTACTTCTACTTCAGGGTGGCAGGACGGGGCAAGGACAGGTGGATGTAGCCACATTCCGGTTGTAGCCAGAGAACATTGGGGGTTGTAGCTTCCTTCTAGTTGTAGCCAGAGAATTGGGGAGTTGGAGCTTCCCTCGGGTTGTAGCCTGAGAAACTAGGGGGTTGGAGCCTCCTTCCAGTTGCATTTGGAAAACAAAGGAAGTTGGTGCTTCCAATGAATGTAATTCTTCAAGACATGTAAGAAAAAACGTTCTGTGGTTTTCTCCCGATTTGGGTTTCCACATAAAACACTGGTGTACTTTGTATGTGTGTGATTGTTTATTTCTTACTGCTCATTATTGGATAATAATTCTACATTGATATAACATTTGAAGAAAAAGGATTATAATTACGCTATTACTGATTCACCCCCCCTCTCAGTAATCCAATAAAACCTCCACTTTATTATATCAAACCCTTGAGGTAGGGAAACACCATACAATGGATCCTATTATGGAAGAGATCATCTCATATTCACTTGCCTCTTTGAGGGAGAAACCTCCTAATGAGCTTCAGCTCCAAATACAATATTTATCTTCATGCCCCATTACATTTCTTGAACCCCTTTATATAGTGCTACCATCACCTAAGAACATTCTAGAGGAGGAACCTTCTAGAAGTAGAACCTTCTAAGAATTCCTCTTACATTTATTATATCTAACTACCCATTTATTATATTTAACTACCATATTGGGCCTTATTTAATAATATAATGGACCTTGTCCACCTTACATTGAATGACCTCCACTATTATCACTATGGGCCCTTTGGGCCCCCCACTACCTCTCTAGATACCTAAAATTATACCAATTTTTAAGTATCTAAATAGATCTACAAATATAATCACCACAAATATTGAATACAAAATAGATCCATAGAGAAATATAGAAGAAACCACACTTTATTATAAGAAAACCCTTGAGGTAGGGCAACACCATACAATGGATCCTATTATGGAAGGGATCCTCTCATGTTCACTTGTGTCTTCGAGGGTGCATCCTCCTATTGAGATACCACTCAAATACAATACTTCTCTTAATGTCCCATTACATTGCTTGAACCCATTTATATAGTTCTACCATCACCTAAGAACATTCTAGAGGAGGAATCTTCTAGAAGTAGAACCTTCTAAGAAGTCATCTTACATTTATTATATCTAACTACCATAGTGGGCCTTATTTAATAATATAGTGGACCTAGTCCACCTTACATTGAATTGCCTTCACTATTATCACTATGGGCCCTCTGGGCCCCCCACTACCTCTCTAGCTACCAAACAAGAACCCACTATTGAAATGGCTAGTCCATTGTGACAGGTTGCAATGGGAATGCAAGCCTCCTTTCTCTTCTAGCTAAATTTTTGCATACCTCACATCGTCTAGAATATGTATGTGCATCCTTGAACATGGTAGGCCAATAATGAACTTCCTTAAGGATATTTTGTGTTATTGTATCTCCTTTGAAATTTCCTCTACCAGGATCACCATGCAACTCTAATAGGACTCAAAATGCGTCAAAATTTTCCAAACATTGAAGTAGTACATCATCATAGTTCATCCTAAAGAGAATTCCATTGATCAGTTGGTACTTGGCACACTTTATCCCAAGGGCCTTTCACTTTCTTGGTTGTAGATAGTGAGGAGAATGTCCATGAGTTAAATAATACTTCATTTCATAGTGCTAGGAGACTAACGTAACAGGGACACAACATATTTTTTCTTCAATCAAGGTCCCCTCTTCATATAGCTTGTCCTCACTATTGGCACCTCCTTCTGAATTAGTAGCAAGCTTGCACAATCCTTTTCCTTTTGCAATTTGTATATGATTAGTTTCTAAATTTTACTCCTACAGGGTTGTCATCCAATTGGCCCTTTTTTTCCCTAGGTCCTTTAGTACGAGAAAATTCATGACCACGGAGTAAGGCACTATCACTTTGGTTATCGATTTCAACAGGTAAGGTCTGAAGTGTTTTACTTGCTTGAAGACAGCATAAGCCTATTTTTCTACTTTAGGATAAAGAATCTAGCTCTGCTCCCTGTAATCCCGAACTCATAAAAGATACTGAGTGAGGATAGTTGTGAATGTAGTATTAGATGTGAATGTGTAGAGGATGAAGTTTTGACTAAAATTAGGGCTTAGTAGGGCCGGAGCATTTGTTATTTCTTTCCTTATTTTTGTGAAGGATTCCCTTTCCTTGGGGCCCCATTCTAATTCAACATCATTTTTTATCATGTATTGGACTGGTTTGACAATCTCTGCAAAGCTTGGAACAAACTTCCTTACGAAATTATTTTTTCCAAGGAAGGATTGCATAGACTTCTTATTATGGAGAAAAGTGATTTTAGCAATCACTTCTATCATTTGTGGCTCTATAATTATTCAACCTTTGGAAACAACAAACCTAAATATTTTTCCTTCATTCAACACAAAGATAGATTTTTTGCAATTTAAGGAAATGCCATATTTTCTACACCTAGTAAAAATATGTCTTAGATTATTCAAATGGTCCCTTTTATCCTTATATAACACAATGACATCATCAAGGTAGACCATTACTAATTTTCCGATCAATCCCCTAAATGCTACATCCATAGCTCTCTAGAAAGTTTCCCCTCCATTAATTAATCCAAAGGGAATTCTTTTGTATGCATAGGTTCCCCAGTTTTTTATGAATATTTTCTTCAACTAATCATCGTGGGAAACTAGAACTTGATTGTAGCCTAAGAATCCATCTCAGAGGGATAACATCTTAGAACCATAAATGCATTGTAAAATCTGCCCCATTGTGGATACAGGGTAATTGTCGTTCTTTGAAGCTTTGTTCAAATTCCTAAAATCGACAAAGAACCTAATATCCCCATTCTTCTTCTTGACAGGAACCACATTAGCAATCCATTGGGTATGTCTAACAGGAAAAATGATTTTTGCAGCCAAGATTTTATTTAATTCCCCCTTCACCAGTGGCTCTATGTTGGGATTTATTTTTTTTAGCTTATGTTGGAAAGGCTTCACCTAAGGCTTCATTGGTCCAACATGTCTTTTAATTATAGTATAGAAAGTTTTAAGGTCATCATATGTCCATGCAAATACATCGTTTTACTCCTTGAACAATTTAATAAAAGCTTGTTTTTCTTATGGAGATCAGTTGATACCAAGATTTACAATCTATGAGTGGTCATTAGTTCCCAAATTGATGACTTCATATTGTAGGTTGAGTTGTTGGTCTTACAGCTAGTGACCTTCTTAAACTTGTCTTCCAGGTCATAAAGCTTCTCGAGTCTCACCACAGTTCTAGGAATGGTATTGGTATGGACCCTTTTTTCTTTGATTGTTTGTCTTAGAGGAACTTGCATCTGACAATTCAAGTCTTGATCATGTTGATCTACATAAATGGATGAGTCCTTAAAATTATCTTTCATGTGTAATAAATTGATGATTTGTCTGTCATTTTCAAAGACTCTCCAATTGAATATTTATCGGTGTTGACGACTTGTATAATAATTCCACAGAAAAAGTATCAGACATTATTCCTTCAAATGGAATTAACTTAGATGCAACATTTTCTAACAAATATGAATCATAATTAAAAGAACAATGGTGTTAAAAGATTCAAAATCCATTATTATATCTCATACCTCTTGTTGGTAGTATTTGAGATGGATGGATATGCAATGGATAGTATTTCTTACATGTCTTATTACAATTTCAGAATCTCCAAACACTGATATCAACTCAACTTTAAGATCTACCACTTCTCTTAATCCATGTATGAGAGCCTCATATTTAGTAGTATTGTTGGTGCACTAGAATTCAAGTCTACATGCTATAATATTTTTCTTACCTTCAAGATATTTTAGTACGCAACCAGCACATGTTCCTTCGTTAAACTTGGATCAATCAAAAAAGATGATCCACATGTCTGGAGTTGTGTTTGATTCATTTTGTGGATGAGGGTTAGATTTATCTTCAAAATTAATCTCATCATTTGTGTTATTATTTAAATCAAAGTAAGTCTATAAATAAGAGTTAGTGTCTAACCTATGTACTATATTACAGTTAGGCTCAACAATCTGAGTGCAATGAACTATTTCATATTGTATGTCTAATTCCACATGAGGTGATGTTTTTTTAAAAGGTTTCTAAGATGTAATTTCCCAATATCGCGTGATTAAACATGATGGGTTCATTTGGGTCCCTGAGGTCTATGACCACTTGTTTCATGTACCTTTCCCTCTCAACCCTTGTATGATTATAATTTCCATTATAGGGTAGCCAGATATGGGACTAGCCAGTAGAAAAATATCCTTTGAGCATAGATGACTAGTCCCGACTCAACAAAATTCCATGTCTCAAGTATATTAACGAAAATAATGTGCATCATTTGATTCACCTTTGGGTTGGAATATAGTCTAATCAATACATTTTTCAATTCTCCCATGACCCTCACAGTCGAACACTCCAATTGGATTATTTGGATATCAAATTCTTCAGGTTTGGTGTTCAACTTCTGGAAAACAACATATGAAATTATGTTAGAGGATCCTCCACCTCCTCGAGTAAGTCATAGGATACATCCCAAAAATAATTCACTCGCTAGCCCAGTGTCTCTATATAATATTTTGATTGATTTGGTTTTTCAGATTCTTCCTCCCCTTCTTCTCCTCTCTCTTGTTCAAAGGATGCCTAATCATTGGAAACCCATATTTTGAATGATTTTAATAATTATTCCATATGAATACCTTCGGTAGGGGGGTTGGTCTTGTTTGTAGGATGGGTGGGCTTCTTTTGAGGGTAGTTGAAGAATATTTTTGGGTTTGATGAGCCTTCCCCAACATTCTTCTTGATATCAATGATATTATTGGATATTCTCTTTATAATTCTTTGGAGGCTCTTCATGGATAGGAATTCTTGACCCTTAGCGTCTTTCGATGGTTTTACCGAAGTCACTTTTCTATTGGTATTGGATTTTTATTTATGTGCTTTAATCCCTATATTACCCTTTAGACTTAACATATCCTTTTTTACTTTAATTTCTTTAAATGTGTCTTCTAGGATATTTTTTTGCGCTTTTCACAAACATTGTCATTGAAACCAAAAGGGATGAGGTGTAAAACTCAATTTATACATCGTCATTAGGTTTAGAAGTGAGAGGGATTTTATCAAAGTGAGGAATCATTTATTGAAATCCTTTACTTTTTCCTTAGCTTCCATCTTAACTCTAGAGAGGTCTAATACCAAAGTTGTTGCAAACTTATCTTCTCCAAATTTCTCAATAAAATTTGTCTCAAAAGTATTCCAACTACAGATAGAAGCTTGGGGTGATGAAAAATACCACATGGATTATTTACCTTCAAAATTGTAATAAAACAACCTACAAACTATATCCTCATGTTCTACATTTAAACACTTGATATCAAGCATGAATTTCTTTATGCATTCTCCGACTGAATCCTTTTTGTCAAGGTCAAAATTAGGGAGAAACTTCTCAAGATGCTTAGGTAAGGGATGAAATTCTCTAGGAAATGCAACAACATCCCAAGCTAACCATGGTTGATTATTGGGCTGATTTACATCAGTTTTGGCCATGCTTCCAGGTCTCTCCATATTTTCCTCTTTAGGTTCTCCTTCAAGTGGTCCTTTAAGGGTCTCGGGTGGAGAATGCAGTGGACTAGGCGAATGGTCTCCACCGACTAGTAGATAATTCTCAATATTTAATTCAGATGAGTTAATTATTCCCATAAGAGTGTCATATAATCGATAGTTAGGGATATCGATGGCTGAGTTACCAATGTCGATTGATTGACTTTTGACAATTGGAGTTTTGGGTCACAATTGAGTTTGGGTTGTCTGTGAAGGAAACTATGAAAGTTCAAGTCCAGGATTTATTCTTAGATTGTGAGTAAGGACAAAAGATTGTTCTAACAAGCATTCATGGCCTTCACAACTTAGGTCGAGAGGTTGTGAGGTTTCAGACTAAGACCTGGGCACACTATATTGACTAGTTTGTTGAGAAGGTGTCGGCACGGGGGTTGGTTGTGGATTAAGTGTTTGCTCAAGGTTCAAAGATTGGGTTTTACCTTCCTATGAGTGGTTTATTATCATATTAGGATGGATAGGATTTTGCAATTTTTTGTTATCCATTCAATTCAATATCCCTACTTCTAGCTTCATTTCTATTGACAGATCAAATTGGCATGTCAAGCAAGTAAGGGAGATTTTATGATGGAAAGCCCCAATTAGGATCGCTCTCGTTTGGAATAGCACTTCCAACCAATATGTGGGCCTAGTTTACACTGGGTTATTTGATATGGATAAGACAATAGGATTTCTTCTCACCAATTTTATTTAAATCTTGATCTAATTATCTAGAGAAGGGATGAAATTAAAAGTTATATTCTGTATCTACTCTACTTTAATCTCTTTTGATCAAGAGAAAGACTAATAAGAATGAATATAGTCAAAGATTATGTTATTGAAAGATGAAATAGTTGACACCAATCAACAACACATTAACATAATGAAATAGCATATTTAATCACAATTAATTGCAGATAAAACATGTAATATCATTGTTGTATTCATCAGGAATCATAACAGTATGAGTAATCCTAAACACAACACATATAAATAATTCATATGAAAATCATTTAGAAAGACCCATAGAAAACATATCAGTAGAAAATTCCCTAACACATTTGACAACAGTTATGATCCCAAATTCATTTGGCTTTTTATTCAAAAAGAGATAATATTATCATCCATATGTACAATATGCAAAATTCCTTCTATCTAAATAGGAGCTCTCTTTTACAAGATAAGCGAGCATCTTTACATTCTGTAACAATCATCATTTCATATGATAGATACCTATTTTATTTTCTCATTCTCCTACTTTGAGTTACTCGAACTTTTGAATTACAAAATTTTACAAAATGTGGGAATGTCAAGCATTTCCTAAATTCGGAGGATTTGTGAAGTTGGACAATGATTCGTAGGCTCGAATGATTCTTCTCATCATGTTTGACGTTCTTTTCTCAAGCTCCAATTCACCATTGTATATATCGTCGAATATTTCTATCTTCAAGTCTTTCATTGCTCTTTATAAAATATTATATCACTACTGCACATTAATTCATTTTTTGGATCATGCACCGGTTTACTGTCTCCTTGTCAATTATGTCCAACACTTTGATTTCCTACTTGAACTTCTCCCTCATCGCTGACACTTTCTCTTCCCTATCTTCACTTGGTCTCGCTACATCTAGTTCCTCAATCAAGGGCATGTGGAATATCTCCAGGATGTTTTGGGCTACAGTACAATTCCATGTACATGCTTTCTTAGCTCTCATTATTGTCTCTTGCACATCAAGGAAAGTTTTCTTCCATATGTCCAATAGCATTTGGGTCTGTCTTTCTCCTTCCTGGTAAGCCTGTGCAATGTTGTAGGGGTTGTCTTGTATGTGATTTTCCAATGTATCATATTTTCGAATACTTGTTCTAGGTCCTCGTATTGGTCTTTAATCTCTCCTAGTTGATCAGTTAATTTTGCAATTTTTTCATTGTAGGCCTGGATGTCCTTCAACTCCATGAAGAAATTGATTTGTACTTCTTTTAGCTTCTCATTAAGTTCGATGGCTTCCTCTTTTAAAGAGGGATAGGAATTTATTTCCCTCCTTATTTCCTTCCAGCTAAAGATGTTTCATATCTTCTTATAGGAGAGATATATTGTGACTTTGTTGTTCATCTAGTTGGTCCTTTTCTTTTCCTTTTTCTTTTAGATTTGATATCTCGTGAGTATATCTCTGCATGGTGTTTTCAATTTCATATGAATGTAGTTGGTCTTTCTCTTATCCTTTGACCTGGAATTTATGTTCTAATTCATATCTCTATTGTTGTATTTATTTTTCTAGGCCTGCTACTTTGTCCTTATATTATTTTACCCTTCAGTTGAGCTCATTGACTGTGACAGTTTTTACGCATGCAAACGCATGTAATGTTGTTTCCATCTCCATTGCTTCCTTCTGTAGGTTCTCCTTAATCATACTATAATATATTTTTCTTTTAGATATTTCTTGTCGTTGTTTTGATGGACTCCTCGGGATTCCTTGTTTTGAGTTGTTCTAGTGGAACTTCCCTAAAACAATCACTTCATCATTGAATTCTAACATTTTTATTTCTGAATATGAGAAGTCGAAAGATATCACATTCAAGGGAGTTCATGGGCTTAGAGGAGAGGTTAAAATTGACACTTCTTTGTTCGATCTGGGGGTGGAAATTCCAATTCTCTCTTCTTCCTCCTTCTTCTTCAACTCTACAACTTTGTGTGCTTTTGTTGCAATCCTTTCTTGTTCCTCGGCATCCTTGTTGGAAACTTATTTGGACATCTCTCTTTGCTTTTTCGTGGCGTCATGGTTGGCTTCATCCTACGTGGCTTTGTGGGATATCTCATCTTTTTCCACCTTGTGGGCTTGTTTTTCTTTTGTGTCCTTGCAGGCTTATGCTTCTTCTATGGCTTTGTGGGCTTGGGACTCCTCTAAGGATTTTTGGGATGCTTCAATCTATTCAAGTGATTTTCCATGTTATTTATTTTTTTTGGACCTTTCTTCCACATCAAATAATTTCCTTAGCGCCTCTTCTTCTTTCTCTTTTTGGGATATTTCATCCACATCTATATTCTCCTAAGTGTCCCTTATTACTTTCTGCAACTATTCATGAAATTGGATTTTGTTTTCTTCCTATTCTTCCGAAAAAGAGTCAACCTAGTGTTTGCCTACTATGCAGGCCAACACTTATTCATATGATCTAGCCTCATGGAAGATTTCTTCTTCTTCTCTTGTTTCATGCTTGAAGGAGAGCGCAATATTCAAGGATTTGTAGTGGTTATACATGACATTTCTCGGGTCATGTTTCTTTACTATCCTTGTACACAAAATCATCTCTTTAATAGTTATGACCTCCTTCCTCACATGTGCGATGTTTTCTAACATGAATTTCCCTAACTTGATTGGGAATATGTGTCAGCACCTCTTGTTCACAGTTTGTAGGGTTGATGCTCTACCACTTCCACCATTTGCTATGCTACCTCATGAGCCAAAATTTTATATGATATGTACCTAGGTAACAAATGTGGTGGAGAATTAAATCTGTAGACATGAATGTAGGTGTATTTCTTCTCTTGGTACCAATCTATTATTTTCTATGGGGTTTCTTATGCTTCCACTGATATTCTCTGCAAGGTATGGCAGAAAATTATAAATAAAAAAATAATAAATAAAAATAATAAATAAAAAAAATGATACATTGGTGTTGAAAAATAATCACATATTTGATAACAGAACTCGTAGAGTTTGGAACAATACACATGAATAGCGGGTTATTCCATATTCCAATTCCAATTCATTTTTGGGTTAGGGACATATGTGCAAATAGCATCAATGAAAAAGGCAGACATATAAAAACTTGATTGTGTGCCTTTGCAAGTCTCCTATATGTTGAATCAAATGTTGGTCTATAAGATCGACAACCATTTGAACACTTCTCCCTTTTCCACCACTGCATGACCCATGGCTATCCATTCCTGCTTAAATTATATGCAAGTTTCCTCCCCATACAGTCTGCAGATCATAGCAATTAGAAACTGATATGGTGGCTTGAAATATTGGGTATTGTATATCCTACTAAGCTTAGAGGCAAAGGGATTTTCTTCATCCCACCAGTCTTGAAGAATCTCCAGTGGCTTCGGATTTTCTTTAGCGAAGTTTTCCAAGAATCCATTTTTTAGAAATATCAATAGTTTCGACAGCTTATAGATCCTCTGAAAATTGGCTGGATTTAGAGGGGCTATAGCATTACCTTTCTTGTTGGTGATGTTTTGTGCCTGTGTATTTACATTCTTGTAACCCCACTTGTGCACTTCATTGTACGGTAAGATTGCAGTTCAAGTAGTGATGGTGTGAATTCTTCTTTTCTATATATTATGATGTATTCTAAGGTTTGGATCATTCTCTGGGAACTCTCAATTACATAACATATTGTGTATCTCTTCCCATGTGCAGCAACCCTAAAGGCTGATATTGTGGTCAGTGTACAATATTGTCATTGCATCTATACTATTTGTTCGAGGTGCCATGGCTAAATGTGGATTTCTTTCTCTATGACTGATGATATTTCCCTACTCCTTCGACCTATAGGATTCATGAATACATAAGTTTATTTAGTTTTATCAAACACATAACTTCAATTTGAAAATCTTAAGCAATGACTTGAGAGATATGACACATAAATAATTGGCATTTGTATACCCCTAGTTGTTAATACAAATCGTGTGAATGATCAAGTCTCAGCCCTCTGCCCAACCTATTAGTTATCGAGGAATTAATGAATTTAATTCTTAGTAATCATTTTTTAGGTGGAAAAAATCATGTGGTCAAGCACCCTTTTTAGAATATAGGTTTGCAAGAATATAGCCTTTGCGGTTTGCGGCTCGCAAATGTGAGAGATATTTCATCATAATTTCCAAGCAAAGATATTTTTCATTGGATTATCTACAAGTCCTTGCGGAATGTAGTGTGTGGTTTAATCAACATGTGGGTAATACCATGGTGATTGTGATAATTCACAGGGTCCACCTCATATGCTAGATCAAACTCGAGATGTGGGTATCATACAGGCTTAATGTACTTTAGCGAAGGGGAAATGTGGGTTATGCAGGAATACAGGTGGTGGGAAAGGTGGAGAATTGCATTTGGTGGGTTTGTATGGATATCCATGAAGAATTTTTCTAAAAAGGTATGTGCCTCGCAAGTCATGGGCAGTTGTGATGTCTAGTAGATAGGAATTCACATTACAAATTTCCCACAGAAAATTTCCCGCAAGCATGCACTTCGTGCATTGTGGGTGAATACTCAAAAGTAGTTAGATAAATTGTTGACAAAAATATAGAAACTTCCTACTGAAAAAGTGTGAATGGGTATTCGGGGTGAGGGTAAGTGAGAAACACAGATAAGGAGTCCATGCACGAAATTTTTTATCGGTTGATTGAAGATTCACACTAGCTTGGCGGGTTTGGATTAAGTCCCCATGAAAGGTCAAACATGATGGTTCAAGGGATAGTAAGAGAGCTTAGTGACCAATAACAAGGCTAGGAAAAACCTCCATGACTCATGATAACCAAACTTTAGAAAACAATGTGTCTTAGGTGTCAAGTCAAGTAGAAATTTAGTAGGGGGGTCCCATTGAATTTTCCTAAGCTAGAAAAAATTAATGGGAATTGTTGTGGGTACAACACTTCGAAAAATAGATTAAAGATAAAGAAGAAATAATTAGAGAAAAGAATAATTTAATTCAATAAATCCTTAATTATATAAGAACAAATAAAGAAGAATTAGAAGAACTTAAAAGACAATATGATCAAATAAAAAATCAAGAGATTAGTCAAGCATTGGATGACTTGTTTGGTTCTGCATAGAGTAGTATGGAAGAAAGTGAAGAAAAGTATTTGATTCCAAATGACCAGTCTGTCATGAATTTCTTACTCCAATGCAAAGCTCTTGATGACAAGTAAGTAATCATTGTTGACACAAAATTTTCAGGATACAACTAGTACTCCATTGATTCTCAGCTTAATATAGGTGCAATTAACTCATGTGCCAACTTCGATTCCATTCTTGAATATTATTGGCAACCTGTCCAAATAAATTTTAATGTTGTATATAACACTAACATTCTTATCAGAGGTTTTACCCCTAATTTTCCTCTATTTATTAATGGTGTAAAGACAACTATAAATTTGTATTTTTTTGACATAGGAGAAGACATTCTTCTTGGCCATGACTATGTGAACAAGTACCTACAAATGACGATTGGAAATTAAATTGTAAGCTTTAAAGTTCAAGCAAAATTTGTGAATCTACCTATCAAATACACATATGAGAACAGAGTCCAGAACCGCGTTCATCGTGATGAAATAGATTTATTTGTTGAAAATCTTGCAAAGCTTAAGAACATAATAAGGCATGCAGAGCTGCATGGATTGGAAGTAATCCATGATATTAAAAATAACCTTTATTATGATTGTAGATATAACTATATATACTCTTTATGGATGAGGGAACAATGTTTTTTGGATTCTCCATATTGTGAAGGATATACAAATCTTCCACGGAAAGCTTCTGCAAATCACATGTCACCCTCTGAATTGGACTACTGCAAATTAGAAACTGTAGAAATGTTGAAAAGAAAATTGATAGATCCAAGAAGAATTCCATGGGTTAGTCCTACCTTCTATGTAAATAAAAGTGTTGAGCATAAAAGAGAAAATCCCTACATGGCGATAAACTACAGATCCCTTTATAGAGAATTACTCCTTATAAGGTATCCTCTCCCTTCAAAAGTTGTCGTGTTTGAAAATATTGGTAGAAACAATGTACTCAAAAACTTTGATTTAAAAAGTGGGTTCTGGAAAATTGGCATAGCTCAAAAAGATAGATTTAAAACTACCGTTGTTCCTCATGGGAAGTACCATTGGAGAGTCATGTCATTCGGTTTAAAGAATGCTCCATCCAAATTCCAAAAGAGGATGGAAGATGTTTTCAGTGATTTAGATTTTGTAATTATGTATATAGATGATCTTCTTGTTTTATTCTTAGACATGAATCGACACAAACAACATTTGGAACAAGTTTATGACAGGATATACTTACATGGAATAGATTCGAGAAAAACAAAGTTGGAATTTTCTAAAACAAGAATTGAATATCTTGGTCCAATATTGTCCCAAGGAAGAATTGAATATCTTGGTCCAATATTGTCCCAAGGAAGAATTGAATTCAGGGAACATGTTCTAAAAGCATTATCATAATTTCTAGACCAAATAGTTGACAAGAAGTAGTAGCAGAATGTTTCTCGGTAGTCTCAACTGTACATAAGAAATTTCTATGAAAATCAAGCAAAGGACGTCAAGTGTTTTCAAAAGAGGTTAAGAAAAGAAATACCCTGGAATGACAATATGACCAAGGTTGTGCAGATAATCAAGAAGAAGATACATAACCTTCCTATTCTTCATCTTCCTAATATAAACTTGTCATTTTTTCTTGAAACAAATGCATATGATTAAGTGTGGACTTGTGTGCAACTCCAAAAGCATACTAAGTGTGAGAAAATATGCGTGTGTGCATCAAGTTGTTTCAAAGGAGCATAAATCAGTTATCCTTCCTCTCATAAGTAAATCTTAGCAATTAAAAATGGAATCAAAAGATTTATATTATTTCTTAAGCCTATCTGTTTGATTGTAAGAACTGATTTAAAATTTATAAAAGGCATGTTGTCTAATCATAGAATTCTTGAATGGGGAAATAGCAGTCTTAAGATGGAGTTTATGGCTAGGTGGTTATTATTTAGACATTGAATATAAAGCTGGTAAGGATAATTGTATTGCATATCTACTAACCAGAGAAGCCAAAGACTTCATTCTGGATTCAAGACTTCAACAATGTTAATCCCTGTGACTTCATCCTTTAGCTACAGTCAGAGATTGAAGAAGCAACTAAGTCTGAAGCATGGTTTTGTTTTGGAATATATTATGAAGCTAGTACATTACATCTCAAGTATCATCGACCACCATGTCATCCACATTATCAGGTTAAAATAAAATTATGGGGTTATTCATGTAATCCAGAAGATGAAAGGGTCCCACCCATGATAGGATCTCAATTCTACAAGACTTTCAACATATTGTCGCCAATGGTTTCTACGCATGCATCACCTAGTACATCTGATCGATATTATACATCATCATAAAATGACTGATGGGAAGCATAGTGGGCCTCTTCTTTTCTACCACTAGGATGTAAAGTCTTGTTGGCTAACAATGGCGCCAACCGGGTTTTGTAGATTCATGAGAGGAATCTCCACTGAGTATAATTTTGTGTCAAATGCTTTCTGTGGGATTCAAATACGAATCATCCATGGGGTGTTTTTTCATCCATAAAGGAAAGATGTGTCCCCTTATTTTATCAGGACTCTCATGGGATGAGATAACAATTAGTCCCAATTGCCCCATCATCTATAAAGGACAAAGAATATATTGAGTGTGCTTGCTTTTGACTAGCACTCACACGTCATTAGTAATTGGTTATTGTCTCTTAAAGTTGTAAAAGAGTGGTTTGGGTTCTCATTTAGATCATGGTGTCCAAGAGAATTTAGAGTTTGAGTCGAACCTTAGAGTCTGTAATAGTGCAGTGTTGCACTCTTAGAGTGATCCTGATCAATCATAAACACAGTGTGGTATAGCTATCGAGTTTGTAAAGGTCGGGAGTATACTCAACCTTGTGCATTCAGTGATATTGGTTGATCGAAAAGTGATATGTAGGTTTTGGCTTAGGTTGATCCCCGTTGTGTGCTTAGCCTTGTGAAATTTGTGGGGGGTGATTCAGGGAATCTTGAATCACCCTCTCCCTCCTCCTGCACTCTATTTAGTTTAAACTTTTTAATTTTATTTAAATTTTTATCTTTTTTTTGTATCTTCTTTTTTTATTTTTAAATTT
>ML787027.1:364449-427551 GCA_009831015.1 Picea engelmannii
ATCCACTGAACTAGTTTACAAAAATTTCAACAATAATTCAGTAAACAAATAAATGTTCATAACAAAAGCATGTGGGAAAACTCTTTTGGCAACCAATAGTTCAGTGTCATGTTATTGTGCCACTCCAAAACACATGCCTTCAATAATAAAACATGGTGAACAATTGCCGAAACAAAGGTGTTCTCCAGAACTGAGAAATCAAATAACATAAAGATGTTGAATTTATCTGAGCATACACACAAGACCACGAGGTACCAAAGAACCTGTACAATTGTATACATGTTTATAAACCAAAATCTGTTCCAAAAAGGGAACAGCTGACTAGAGTTTCATTCTCCAGCCAAAAATACTCCAACCCAAAAATTGATTAGCCCCCTGTTCGCCCCATTTTTTCCAATCACTCCAGATTCCAAAACATGAGCCTTCAAAAATTAAACAGGGTGAACATTTGCCAAAATAAGGGCGTTCCTAACTTGAGAAACCGATTATCATAAATATGTTAGATTACCATAAAAAAAAAAAACACTCGGCCCACGTGAAAAACAGGGATAACAAACTGAAGATATAAGTAACTAAATCATCTTTCGGGAGGCAGAGTAAGTCTGTCAAAACTGGATCCATTTACTTACAACATTAAATCAACTGGAATGTAAACTTACAGTTCCCACGCATTTGTCAAATAAAAATTAATGGAAAGAGAACGAAGGCTCTGATACCAATGTTAGTATTTTTTGCAGGACCTGGAACTTTCCGTTTTTAATCTGAATCATATAGAAGCAGAATTTAAATGAAATAATACCTGAATTCATTTTGTTTTCGGAACCCTCTGTTCCTCAGTAGCCAGCCCTCTTGCACAGAACGGAAATCAAGTTGGAACCCTCTTCACAAAACCGGAAATCGATTTCTCTCTCTTACCCTGCTGCCATACGCCTTCAGATCGATTTTGATGGGTATTCTTGAAGGTTCTTTTATAGGCAGAGAGAGGACCGGTTTCCTCAAGACGGTTATTCTCCACCTGTCCATCAGAGTAGGAGATTCGACCATTCTGTTACTAAGACGGCAGTTTTCGTAACTGTTTCATATGGGTCATTTAAACACTAAATTTATGAAATTAGTCTTACACCTTTTACATAATTAGAAATTAGAAAGGGTTTGAATAGTGATATCTTTTTTTGATTTGCAAGTGTCTAGAAAGGATTGGATGATGCCAATTTTGTTTATGAGACTGACGATGCTATGGTTTTTTAATTGAAAAAAGAGATTGCATGGATAGAGGAGATTTTGTCTATGTTAGACTCACGATTTAGATAAGGCGTGAAGTACATATTTTATATTTTATTAAAGATATGATAGAGATATATATACAAT
Source organism: Picea engelmannii (assembly GCA_009831015.1). NCBI lineage: Eukaryota > Viridiplantae > Streptophyta > Pinopsida > Pinales > Pinaceae > Picea > Picea engelmannii. The sequence continues at coordinate 365,818 of ML787027.1, forward strand.
GATTATGACCATTTGGTTCATCTTCCAAGGGTTTTTTGGACTCCAATGACCGTTACACTTACTTCACACGTTTAATATTCCTTCTCCACATGGATTAGCTTTCCAACATTCTGCCCCTTAATCCGAAGGAGTATATGTGAGTCCAAGGTGAGAGATGATATCTGAAAGTGGGCAACTAAAATCTCCCCTTAATCCGAAGGAGTATATGTGAGTCCAAGGTGAGAGATGATATCTGAAAGTGGGCAACTAAAATCTCGAAGTGTGCAGTTGTTGATGGTTGAATGTGCTCTCTGAATTTAGTAGTTTTGGGATGACCACAAACCGAATGGCTAGCAGAAGTTGATGTCTTCTACTAAATGGTGATGGTGTTTTAAGGAACACCACAAACCAATCTGGTGGTTTAAGGATGACCACAAACTCTGGAACCCTTCTCTAGACTCAATGGTTCTTAGAACATTTCCTAACTTAGCTAGAAGATGAAAATTGATGATGTCTTATGTTAAATGGAAGTGCTCTCGATGTTGGTTTAAAGATGACTATAAACTATGATCTAGAAGAAGCTGAAAGTATTATACCAAGTGAAGGTTTAAGGGAAACCACAAATAGTTGTCTAGCAAAAGTTGTAGGACAGTGAATTCAAGGTTTCATTCTCAACTGCTAATGATCTACGTAGGACAGTGAATTCAAGGTTTCATTCTCAACTGCTAATGATCTACGTACGCTGCCAGCAGCCAAAGAAAACACTCAGTGTGTATGAAAGAGTAGGAGTCGTTGCATGGAAATCTTCCAGGCCATACAACAACCACCAATATGTACAATAGTCACCTGCGAAAGCGCTCAACGCAAGGTGAGAATTCTATCATCAACAATATTTTAGTTTGCCTGCAGAGGATGGTTTTGAGCAGAAAAAGGCATGAACAGGTTAGAACGGGTCCTCTTCAAACTCAATCTGTTGCAAGATATGGCTCTAAACAACTATTTATGGATGGCCCAAACTTCTTGGATTTGGATTCACGCCTCTGCTTCTATTTACTCATATTTTTTTCTTCTTAGAACTAGTCCTCTCGTATCCTAAGTGCAGAAACTAACTGGAGGGCAGGTAATCTTGGGTTTCGCACAGTAATGGTCTTTCCCTTTTCCTCTATACAAGTGCAACGGGTGGCTTCACCTTCTTCCCTCGTCCCTCGTGAGTATTTGGTCCTTTCAAAGAATCAAAGTTTGCAAGGAGATGGCAGTAATCAACAGCGTGCCTTACCATAGGATGGATGGTTGCATGACCGAATCTGCGTGGTAGTCTCTAGTTTCTTTGTTAAGGTTCTCCACCTTCCCTAGAAATGGAGTGTGAAGTATTTCTGGGACACGGTGCTGGATGCGGATCTAGAGTGTGGCTGAAGGAACCTCCACGCAATGGTCTAGGGTTCTCACGATTTCCTGCTCGAAATTTTGTGCTGATAATATCAGTGAATGCTGTAGTGAAATGGAAGCCTAGCAGGAGGATGCCCATGCATCAAGCTGTCTTTTAGTTTCTCATTCTCCTACTTTGAGTTACTTGAACTTTTGAATTACAAAATTTTACAAAATGTGGGAATGTCAAGCATTTCCTAAATTCGGAGGATCTGCGAAGTTGGACAATGATTCGTAGGCTCGGATGATTCTTCTCATCATGTTTGACGTTCTTTTCTCAAGCTCCAATTCGCCATTGTATATATCGTCAAATATTTCTATCTTCAAGTCTTTCATTGTTCTTTATAAAATATTATATCACTACTGCACACTAATTCATTTTTTGGATCATGTACCGGTTTACTGTCTCCCTGTCAATTATGTCCAACACTTTGATTTCCTACTTGAAATTCTCCCTCATTGTTGACACTTTCTCTTCCCTAGCTTCGCTTGGTCCCACTACATCTAGTTCCTCAATCATGGGCATGTGGAATATCTCCAGTATTTTTTGGGCTGCAATACAATTCTGTGTACATGCTTGCTTATCTCTCATTATTGTCTCTTGCACATCAAGGAAAGTTTTCTTCCATGTGTCCAATAGCATTTGGGTCTGTCTTTCTCCTTCCTGGTAAGCCTACACAATGTTGTAGGGGTTGTCTTGTATGTGTTTTTCCAATGTATCATATTTTTGAATACTTGTTCCAAGTCCTCGTATTGGTCTTTAATCTCTCCTAGTTGATCAGTTAATTTTGCAATTTTTTCATTGTAGTCGTAGATGTCCTTCAACTCCATGAAGAAATTGATTTGTGATTCTTTTAGCTTCTCATTAAGTTCGGCGGCTTCCTCTTTTAAAGAGGGATAGGAATTTATTTCCCTCCTTATTTTCTTCCAGCTAAAGATGTTTCATATCTTCTTCTAGGAGAGATATATTGTGACTTTGTTGTTCATCTAGTTGGTCCTTTTCTTTTCCTTTTTCTTTTAGATTTGATATCTCGTGATTATATCTTTGCATGGTGTTTTCAATTTCATCTGCATGTAGTTGGTCTTTCTCTTATCCTTTGACCTGGAATTTATGTTCTAATTCATATCTCTGTTGTTGTATTTATTTTTCTAGGCCTGCTACTTTGTCCTTATATTATTTTACCCTTCAGTTGAGCTCATTGACTGTGACAATTTTTACGCCTACAAACGCATGTAATGTTGTTTCCATCTCCATTGCTTCCTTCTATAGGTTCTCCTTAATCATACTATGATCTATTTTTCTTTTAGATCTTTCTTGTCGTTGTTTTGATGGCCTCCTCGTGATTCCTTGTTTTGAATTGTTCTAGTGGAACTTCCCTAAAACAATCACTTCATAATTGAATTCTAACATTTTTAGTTTTGAATATGAGAATTCGAAAGATATCACATTCAAGGGAGTTCATGGGCTTAGAGGAGAGGTTAAAATTGACACTTCTTTGTTCAATCTGGGGGTGGAAATTCCAGTTCTCTCTTCTTCCTCCTTCTTCTTCAACTCTACAACTTTGTGTGCTTTTGTTGCAATCCTTTATTGTTCCTTGACATCCTTGTTGGCAACTTCTTTGTACATCTCTCTTTGATTTTCCGTGGCGTCATGGTTGGCTTCATCCTATGTGGCTTTGTGGGATATCTCGTCTTTTTCCACCTTGCGGGCTTGTTTTTCTTTTGCGGCCTTGTGGGCTTATGCTTCTTCTGTGGCTTTGCAGGCTTGGGACTCCTCTAAGGATTTTTGGGATGCTTCAATCTATTCAAGTGATTTTCCCTGTTATTTATTTTTTTTGGACCTTTCTTCCACATTAAATAATTCCCTTAGCGCCTCTTCTTCTTTCTCTTTTTGGGATATTTCATCCACATCTATATTCTCCTAAGTGCCCCTTATTACTTTCTACAACTATTCATGAAATTGGATTTCGTTTTCTTCCTATTCTTCCGAAAAAGAGTCAACCTATTTTTTGCCTACTATGCAGGCCAACACTTATTCATATGATCTAGCCTCATGGAAGATTTCTTCTTCTTCTCTTGTTTCATGCTTGAAGGAGAGCACAATATTCAAGGATTTGTAGTGGTTATACATGACATTTCTCAGGTCATGTTTCTTTACTATCCTTGTACAAAAAATCATCTCTTTAATAGTTATGACCTCCTTCCTCGCATGTGCGATGTTTTCTAACATGAATTTCCCTAACTTGATTGGGAATATGTGTCAGCATCTCTTGTTCGCAATTTGTAGGGTCGATGCTATACCACTTCCACCATTTTCTATGCTACCTCATAAGCCAAAATTTTATATGATATGTACCTAGGTAACAAATGTGGTGGAGAATTAAATCTATAGACATGAATGTAGGTGTAGTTCTTCTGTTGGTACCAATCTGTTATTTCCTGTGGGGTTTCTTATGCTTCCACTGATATTCTCTGCAAGGTATGGCAGAAAAAAAAATTGATACATTGGTGTTGAAAAATAATCACATATTTGATAACAGAACTCGTAGAGTTTGGAACAATATACATGAATAGCGGGTTATTCCATATTCCAATTCCAATTCATTTTTGGGTTAGGGACATATGTGCAAATAGCATCAATGAAACAGGCAAACATATAAAAACTTGATTGTGTGCCTTTGCAAGTCTCCTAGATGTTGAATCAGATGTTAGTCGATAATATCGACAACCATTTGAACACTTCTCCCTTTTCCATCACTGCATTACTCGTGGCTATCCATTCCTGCTTAAATTGTATGCAAGTTTTCTCCCCATACAGTCTGCAGATCATAGAAATTAGAAACTAATATGGTGGCTTGAAATATTGGGTATTGTATATCCTACTAAGCTTAGAGGCAAAGGAATTTTCTTCATCCCACTAGTCTTGAAGAATCTCCAGTGGCTTCGGATTTTCCTTAGCGAAGTTTTCCAAGAATCCATTAAATTTTAGAAATATCAATAGTTTCGACAGTTAGTAGATCCTCTGAAAATTGTATGGATTTAGAGGGGCTATAGCATTACCTTTCTTGTTGGTGATGTTATGTGCCTATGTATTTACATTCTTGTAACCCCACTTGTGCACTTCATTGTACGGTAAGATTGCAGGTCAAGTAGTGATGGTGTGAATTCTTCTTTTATGTATATTATGATGTATTCTAAGGTCTAGATCATTCTCCGGGAACTCTCAATTACATAACATATTGTGTATCTCTTCCCATGTGCAGTAACCCTAAAGGCCGATATTGTGGTCGGTGTACAATATTTCCATTGCATCTATACTATTTGTTCCAGGTGCCATGGCTAACTGTGGATTTATTTCTCTACGACTGATGATATTTCCCTGCTCCTTCGACCTATAGGATTCATGAATACATAAGTTTCTTTAGTTTAATCAAACGCATAACTTCAATTTGAAAATCTTAAGAAGTGACTTGAGAGATATGACACATAAATAATTGGCATTTGTATACCCCTAGTTGTTAATACAAATCGTGTGAATGATCAAGTCTGAACCCTCTACCCAACCTATTAGTTATCGAGGAATTAATGAATTTAATTATTGGTAATCATTTCTTAGGTGGAAAAAATCATGTGGTCAAGCACCGTTTTTAGAATATAGGTTTGCAATAATATATCCTTTGCGGTTTGTGGCTCGCAAATGTGAGAGATATTTCATCATAATTTCCAAGTAAAGATATTTTGCATTGGATGATCTACAAGTCCTTGTGGAATGTAGTGTGTGGTTTAATCAACATGTGGGTAATACCATGGTGATTGTGATAATTCACAGGGTCCACCTCATATGCTAGATCAAACTTGAGATGTGGGTATCATCCAAGCTTAATGTACTTTAGCGAAGGGGAAATGTGGGTTATGCAAGAATACAGGTTGTGGGAAAGGTAGAGAATTGCATTTAGTGGGTTTGTATGGATATCCATGAATAATTTTTCTAAAAAGGTATGTGCCTAGTAAGTTATGGGCAGTTGTGACATCTAGTAGATAGGAATTCACATTACAAATTTCCCACAGAAAATTTCCCGCAAGCTTGCACTTCGTGCGTTGTGGGTGAATACTCAAAAGTAGTTAGATAAATTGTTGATAAAAATATACAAACTTCCTACTGAAAAAGTGTGAATGGGTATTCGGGGTGAGGGTAAGTGAGAAACACAGATAAGGAGTCCATGCACGAAATTTTTTATCGGTTGATTGAAGATTCACACTAGCTTGGTGGGTTTGGATTAAGTCCCCATGAAAGGTCAAACATGATGGTTCAAGGGATACTAAGAGATATTAGTGACCAATAACAGGGCTAGGAAAAACCTTCATGACTCATGATAATCAAACTTTAGAAAACAATGTGTCTTAGGTGTCAGGTCAAGTAGAAATTTAGTAGGGGGGTCCCATTGAATTTTCCTAAGCTAGAAAAATTTAATGGGAATTGTTGTGGGTACAACACTTCGAAAACTAGATTAAAGATAAAGAAGAAATAATTAGAGAAAAGAATAATATAATTCAATAAATCCTTAATTATATAAGAACAAATAAAGAAGAATTAGAAGAACTTAAAAGACAATATGATCAAATAAAAAATCAGGAGATTAGTCGAGCATTGGATGACTTGTTTGGTTCTACACAGAGTAGTATGGAATAAAGTGAAGAAAAGTATTTGATTCCAAATGACCAGTATGTCATGAATTTCTTACTCCAATGCAAAGCTCTTGGTGACAAGTAAGTAATCATTGTTGACACAAAATTTCCAGGATACAACTAGTGCTCCATTGATTCTCAGCTTGATATTGGTGCAATTAACTCATGTGCCAACTTCGATGCCATTCTTGAATATTATTGGCAACCTGTCCAAATATATTTTAATGTTGTATATAACACTAACATTTTTATTAGAGGTTTTATCCCTAATTTTCCTCTATTTATTAACGGTGTAAAGACAACTATAAATTTGTATTTTTTTGACATAGGAGAAGACATTCTTCTTGGCCATGACTATGTGAACAAGTACCTACAAATGACGATTGGAAATTAAATTGTAAGCTTTAAAGTTCAAGGAAAAATTGTGAATCTACCTATCAAATAGACATATGAGAACAGAGTCCATAACCATGTTCATCATGATGAAATACATTTATTTGTTGAAAATCTTGCAAAGCTTAAGAAAATAATAAGGCATGCAGAGCTGCATGGATTGGAAGTAATACATGATATTAAAAATAATATTTATTATGATTGTAGCTATAACTATATATACTCTTTATGGATGAGGGAACAATGTTTTTTGGATTCTCCATATTGTGAAGGATATACAAATCTCCCACAGAAAGCTTCTGCAAATCACATGTCACCCTCTGAATTGGACTACTACAAATTAGAAACTGTATAAATGTTGAAAAGAAAATTGATAGATCCAAGAAGAATTCCATGGGTTAGTCCTACCTTCTATGTAAATAAAAGTGTTGAGCATAAAAGAGAAAATCCCTACATGGCGATAAACTACAGATCCCTTTATAGAGAATTACTCCTTATAAGGTATCCTCTCCCTTCAAAAGTTGTCGTGTTTGCAAATATTGGTAGCAACAATGTATTCAACAACTTTGATTTAAAAAGTGGGTTCTGGAAAATTGGCATAGCTCAAAAACATAGATTTAAAACTACCTTTGTTCCTCATGGGAAGTACCACTGGAGAGTCATGCCATTCGGTTTAAAGAATGCTCCATCCAAATTCCAAAAGAGGATGGAAGATGTTTTCAGTGATTTAGATTTTGTAATTGTGTATATAGATGATCTTCTTGTTTTCTTCTTAGACATGAATTGACACAAACAACATTTGGAACAAGTTTATGATAGGATATACTTACATGGAATAGATTCGAGAAAAACAAAGTTGGAATTTTCTAAAACAAGAATTGAATATCTTGGTCCAATATTGTCCCAAGGAAGAATTGAATTGAGGGAACATGTTCTAAAAGCATTATCATAATTTCTAGACCAAATAGTTGACAAGAAGTAGCAACAGAGGTTTCTTGGTAGTCTCAATTGTACATAAGAAATTTCTATGAAAATCAAGCAAAGGACCTCAAGTGTTTTCAAAAGAGGTTAAGAAAAGAAATACCCTGGAATGACAATATGACCAAGGTTGTGCAGATAATCAAGAAGAAGATACATAACCTTCCTATTCTTCATCTTCCTAATATAAACTTGTCATTTTTTCTTGAAACAGATGCGTATGATGAAGTGTGGACTTGTGTGCTACTCCAAAAGCATACTAAGTGTGAGAAAATATGTGTGTGTGCATCAAGTTGTTTCAAAGGAGCATAAATCAGTTATCCTTCCTCTCATAAGTAAATCTTAGCAATTAAAAATGGAATCAAAAGATTTAGATTATTTCTTAATCCTATCTGTTTGATTGTAAGAACTGATTTAAAATTTATAAAAGGCATGTTGTCTAATCATAGAATTCTTGAACAGGGAAATAACAGAGTCTTAAGATGGAGTTTATGGCTAGGTAGTTATGATTTAGACATTGAATATAAAGATGGTAAGGATAATTGTATTGCATATCTACTAACCAGAGAAGCCAAAGACTTCATTCTTGATTCAAGACTTTAACAATGTTAATCCCCGTCACTTCATCCTTTAGCTACAATCAGAGAATGAAGAAGCAACTAAGTCTGAAGCATGGTTTTGTTTTGGAATATATTATGAAGCTAGTACATTACATCTCAAGTATCATCGACCACCATGTCCTCCCCATTATCATGTTAAAATAAAATTATGGGGTTATTCATGTAATCCAGAAGATGAAAGGGTCCCACCCATGATGGGATCTCAATTCTACAAGACTTTCAACATATTGTCGCCAATGGTTTCTACACATGCATCACCTAGTACATCTGATCGATATTATACATCATCATAAAATGACTGATGGGAAGCATAGTGGGCCTCTTCTTTTCTACCACTAGGATGTAAAGTCTTGTTGGCTAACAATGGCACCAACTAGGTTTTGTGGATTCATGAGAGGAATCTCCACTGAGTATAATTTTGTGTCAAATGCTTTCTGTGGGATTCAAATACGAATCATCCATGGGGTATTTTTTCATCCATAAAGGAAGGATGTGTCCCCTTATTTTATCAGGACTCTCACTGGACGATATAACAATTAGTCCCAATTGCCCCGTCATCTGTAAAGGACAAAGAATAAATTGAGTGTGCTTGCTTTTGACTAGCACTCACACGTCATTAGTAATTGGTTATTGTCTCTTAAAGTTGTAAAAGAGTGGTTTGGGTTCTCATTTAGATCATGGTGTCCAAGAGAATTTAGAGTTTGAGTCAAACCTTAGAGTCTGTAATAGTGGAGTGTTTCACTCTTAGAGTGATCCTGATCAATCATAAACACGGGCTGGTATAGCTATCGAGTTTGTAAAGGTCGAGAGTATACTCAACCTTGTGCATTCAGTGATATTGGTTGATCAAAAAGTGATATGTAGGTTTTGGCTTAGGTTGATCCCCGTTGTGTGCTTAGCCTTGTGAAATTTGTGGGAGGTGATTCAGGGAATCTTGAATCACCCTCTCCCTCCTCCTCAACTCTATTTAGTTTAAACTTTTTAATTTTATTTAAATTTTTAGCGCTTTTTTTTCATTTTTTTTTTAAATTTGTATTATTTTTCTTTAAATAATTCATTATAATATTTTTTAATTAATGTTTTAATATATAGATTTACTTTTTTTAATTTACATTTAAAAAATATATATTGTTTAAGTCCCTTTTTTTTAATTTCAAAAGATATGTGTTATATATTTATATATTCGGGGTTAATTTATGTATGCTTTTTAGTGTGTGTGTATATATATATATATATATATATATATATATATATATATATATATATATATATATATATATATATAATTTAAATTGTGTTTAAATTTATAATTTAAAAAATATATATTATACTTTTTCAATGAAATTATTCATTTGTATAGATATTAAAAAAAAAATATTTTCGTTTGTTTTAGGTTTTTTTTAATAATTTTTTTCTTTCTTTTTTATAATTTTATTTGCATCAGTATCAATTTTTTTAGGAACTTGTTTGAAAAAAGTTGTCTAAAAAATGTTTTTTAAGCTTAAAGAATGAAGCAAATGTGTTACTTATAGCAATGAGTTTCAATTCATATGTTGATTTCATGGTTTTGACTCACAACAATATTAGTTGGCAAGGCCATGATTTTAAGCAAGTTATAATGTTGATCTTAAGAAAATGGGGTGTTACTGGTAGCACCACTTTTCGTTTCGGGGGCCGATTTTAAGGTTTTTGTTCGGAATGGTACAAGTTGTCAAGATCACGATTTCAACCAAGTTGTAATTTTAACCTCGAAAAAAAAGGGGGTGATGTTGTGAGCACCACTTCTTGTTTCGGGGATTGATTTTAAGGTTTTTATTTATAACTTTATAGATGACGATTGCCAATTTTTTTAATTTAAACTCTGGAAAAAAAAAATGAGTGCTACCGGTAGCACCATTTTTTGAAATGGGAGTAAGAATATCCCCTAAATGCAACCTCTAAAAAAATGAGAATTCTGGAGAGTTCTTGTTAAGTTGGTAACTATGTTGAAAAATAAGCTTTTGCAACTTGGAGTCATCAACACTACAGGTACATCCAACAAAGTCTTATTGGCACAACAGAAAAATAAATCCAAACATCCCAAGAAGAAACATCATCGCAACAATAAGAAAAAAAAGGGTCCCAAACCCTTTCATCCAACCTCTACTCCTAATGGTGACAAAGGAAAAAAATCTAGAAGTAAGAAGATTGATAGGTGTTGCAAATTTTGAGGGCGAGATGATCATGTGGAGTCTAAATGTTTTAAAAATATGGAAGCCTTAGAAGCAGCAATGAAGAAACACAACATCGATCTCGATTATTCTTCTTCTACATCTTCTTCTCATGGAAATGCACTTTCTACTTCTGGTTTCTCCTTCAATGCAACTTCTACTTATTCTTCTTATGAGTGGCATATTGATTATGGAGCATCTTATCATATGGATAAGGATAAAGTCATTTTGTCTACTCTAAATGAATGTAACACCAAACAAATATTTGTTGGTGATGATAGATCCCTTAGTGTTGCATGGTTTGGAAAATTTCAGGTAGATAATGGTCATTTCAATGATGTATTATGTGTTCCAAGTATTTATTGCAACCTTCTATAAGTGTATCAGATCACTCATTCAGGTGAAGGTAAAAAACTAGAGTTTTCACCTCACTAAGTGGTAATCAAGGATTTAAAATATCCTAAGCATGTCCTTGCAACCAGAATTGTTGATGATATTACCAAGTTTTACAAATTTGACAACTTTGGGTCATCATCTTTTCCATCAACTTTGGCATGAGCATTTTGGTCATCTAAATTATCGCTCATTGCAACAACTATGTAATCAACACATGGTGACTAGTCTTCCTCTCGTTTCTTGTAGAGATGGTGTTTGGAATTTGTGTCAATTGTGTTCTCATCAAACATCATTAGGATAGTTTTAACAAATGTGCCTCTTGACATGCCTTGGCCCCTTTGAAGCTTGTTCACAGTGATTTGTGTGGTCCACTTTCTTCTCCATATTTCTCTAGATGCAAGTAATTCTTAACCTTCATTGATAACTTCTTCAGACACACTTGGGTTTACTTCTTAAAACTTGAGAGTGAATTTTTTAACAAGTTTTTGTCCTACAAGGCCCTCATAGAAAAACAATATGGACATCAACTTCCAAGGTTAAGAATAGATAATGGAGATGAATATGTGAACAACAATTTTACAAGTTATTGCACTGCACAGGGCATTTAAATGCAACATGTTGTTCCACATACACCATAGGAAAATGGTGTTATTAAGAGAAAGAATCACACATTAAAGGAAATATCTAATTGTATGATCCAATATAAAGGATTAAGTCTTCATTATTTGGTGGAAGCCATCAACCGTGCAAATTAGATAGTAAATCACACTCACACAAAGGCTTTAAAAAAAAAAATAGAATAAGCGTGGACTAAAATAAAGCCATATGTAAGCCAATTCTATGTATTTGGTAATGTAACATGGGCTCAAATTCCTAATGAGAAAAGGAAAGCATTACAACCTAAAAGTGAGAAGTGCATTTTTGTTAGATATTTTGAAGATGTCAAAGACTATTGACTTCTTCAACCTCATTCCAATGAAATTATTATTATAAGAGATGTTAAATTTGATAAAAATCTCTTGGCCTACAATCCTAATTCGACGTGTGTGCCATCTTCAACCTATGATCCATCTTCAACATTTATGACATCTTTTGTTCCTATTATGGTTTCTTTTTCAAATGATGATAGTGAGGATGAAAATCTACCTCCGCCTAGTCACCTTTCTCAAAATGAGTCCATTGAACCTGAACATGCACCAGTACCACCGCTTCCCAGATGGGTCCATTCAACACGAGAAGCAACTAGTGATCTTGTTGGTGATCCAAAAGATCAATGTTGGACATGTTCATAATTTCAGTAAGCCTCCTCTCGTTTAGCTCTAGTTTCAGATACTCGTGATATAGACACATTTGTAGAAGCTTCATGCCATCCAGATTGGGACACAACAATGAATGAAGAATATTGTTCCTTAATGGCGAACAATACTTGGGATATTGTACCTCTTCTAAAAGGAAGAAAACTTGTCATATGTAAATGGGTGTATATAACTAAGTATGCATCAAATGGAAGTGTTGAAAGATACAAAGCCTAGCTAGTTGCCAAAGGATTCTCTGAAGTTGAAGGCATTGACTATAATGAAACATTTTCCCCTATAGCCAAAATGAATTCCATCTGCCTTGTTATATCCCTTGTCACCTCACATAAATGGGAGTTCTATCAGATGGATATTAAATCCATCTTCTTTAATGAGGATTTGCAAGAAAAAATATACACGGAACAACCTCCTAGTTATGTCCAAAATGACTCCATCCTTGTTTGTCACCTTAAGAAATATCTTAATGGTCTTAAGCAAGTTCCTTGACCTTGGTGTGCCAAAATGGATAGCTTTCTTCTTGACACTGGTTTTTTTAGATGTCATTCTAACCCTGATGTCTATACCAAGAAAGTAGGAAGTCGTCTCATAATACGTGTTCTTTATGTTGATGACCTTATCCTCACTGGTAGTAATCATAAACTTTTAACCCTTGTGAAATCCATACTTAGAAAGAAATTTGAAATGATAGACTTAGGCTATTTGCATTATTTCCTTGGCCTCCAAGTATTTCAAACCAAGGAAGGAATTTTTCTTTCCCAGTCTAAGTATGTGTGTGACCTTATTTTCTACTTTCACATGGAAGATTCTAAACCAACCCCTTCTCCCTTCCAATTTGGATTCAAAGTTATTTTCACTTGTACTACTCCTAAAGTTGATGTCACTTTGTACCATCGGATAGTTTGTGTCCTCTTATATTTGACTCATACCCATCCTGATATTTTCTTTGTTGTTGATATTGTTTCCCAATATATGCAAACAACCTGTGAAAGCCATTAGAAAGAAGTAAAAATTATACTTCAGTATGTTTCAGGTACAGTTCAGTTTGGGATACATTACAGTTCAGGGGGGATTCCTTTTTTGGTTGGTTTCACTTATTTAGATTGGGTCAGTGACCCTAATGATCTAAAGTCTATTGCAAGTTATGTTTTCATCCTTGGTTCTGGGCTTGTCACTTGAGCTTGTAAGAAACAACAAGCTATTTCTCTTTCTTCAGTAGAAGCAAAGTCCCAAGCAGCGGTTAATGCAAGTCAAGAATCCTTTTGGCTTCAACAGATCCTTTCAAAGTTTGGATTCTAACAGCAGCATCCAACCACCCTCTGGTGTGACAATTAGAGTGCCATCAATCTCGCAAAAGATTTATTTCGACATCAGTGCAACAAACACATTGAGATGCACATGCACTTCATCAGAAATCTCATTCATGATAGAATTATTAAACTATTTTTTTTCCCTATAGAAGATCAACTTACAAACATTTTCACAAGTCTCTCACAGAAGTGAAGTTTTCCAAACTTCGATCTATGTTAGGATTTCAGGAATAATTCATTAAGGGGGGTAGTCTCTAATGCCTCTTTCCTTCTCCTATTTTTTCTCCTTTGTAAATCCTTCAATCATATCCCAAGTTGTTTTTAAGGGGGGATGTTAGGATATTTAAACACTTAGGATTTAGTTAAGATCAACTTGGTCTAAAGTTTCTTTAGGTAAAAGTGTGTTTCTTAGTGTGTTTATTTAGTATGCATATGTAGTTATGTAATCTAATGGTCACAATATGTTCTATACATAGAGTGATCCAATGACTCATATTCAATCTTAACGGCTACATCGATCCATGGTTTAACACCTGATTGGTCCATGGTCTTTATTTAAAGAGCATAGAGGGTCATTTCATGATGATTGATTGTGAGAAACTCTCTTGTAAAATATTTTTCTTTTGCATTAATATATTGTCTCAAGTAGCCACGTTGGTTGGGGATATGAATTGTTTCCCTCTTCGATAGTTTTAACCACATAAAAATATTGGTGTGTTGATCTTTGATATGGTTGTGTGAGTGGTTACTGAAGGTGTTTATCGTGTGTGGGAATACATTTTTTTGTCAAACATTCATAATGTAATATCTAACAATCAAAAGTGTTGTATGGGATTTTTGGCTATTAATGTATGGTGGGTGAAGAGTATAAGTGAACTATTTCTATCACTATCAATTCAGAAGCCATTTTTGTGGCCAAAAACATTTTTTGCAAAAGAATATTTGTGGAGCAATTCAACCTGTGTATTATTTTGTTGTCTAATTGAATTTTTTTTTGTGGAATCGTCAACTTAGGTGGTTCTCGTACTCGCGTGACACGGGGTCGATTCTCGTCTACTACCACTATAACCTCTAAGTGCGTCCACACAACCCACAAGCATAGGGCACAGGTAAGTCGGGATGAGAATCGAACTTGAGACCTCCTTTACATATTTCATGATGTATAATAAGAATTTCTTATTATTCTTCCAAGCTATCTTGGTTCAAAACTGAAAGTTTTCCAAGTTAAATCATTTTAGCAAATATTTAATGTATTTCCTTGTTTCAGTTTAAATCTTTCTTTCTACATGTTAATTTTATGTTTCAAAAAAGCTTGATGTTTATTTCATAGTAGAATTAACTTTGTATATTATTAAGAAGAAAATTGTTATCTTTTATCGTTAGTTTCAGAAAATTTATTCTTTCTATATCGCTTTACTTTCTTTCCCTGAAAAGTATTTATGTTAAGATATTTTTATTTCTTTCCCTGAAAAGTATTTATGTTAAGATATTTTTATGTAGGATTAATCCTGGGAAAAAAATAAATTACAATGAACTTTTTATGTACTTATTATGAGAGTTAGCTCTCAAAAATAGTTTTCTTCTTATATAATTTAATATCAGTTTCACTTCTTTTAATTTTTAACTTTATAACAAAAATTATAAAAAAATATAGCTCTCAAAAATAGTTTTCTTCTTATATAATTTAATATCAGTTTCACTTCTTTTAATTTTTAACTTTATAACAAAATTTATAAAAAAGAAAAAAAGAAAAAATCAAACCTATCTTAAAGCTCATCAACACGCTCCCAACCATTAATCTAGACGATTATTGCATTTTAAACAAGGAAGATTCTAATTGGGATTTTTCTTTGGGCTTAATCCCCACTGTTAATATTTTGGAATCGAGTCCCCTCAACACAACTGAGGTTTGGGATTATATATATTCCTTGGGGGGCTTTTACATAATTAGAAATTCCCTCAAACCTCTTGAAACACATGAAGAAAGGGTTTGAATACTGATATTTTTTTGATTTGCAGGTGTCTATAAAGGATTAAATTTAGAATCATCTCACGTTTTTCATTTACAATCACATTGCCATATTCCTCAAAGAAAAATGGTCTCATTATTTTAGATGCAATGGACACCTTCTGCTAAATTTGAAAAAAAATCCAATTTACAAGAAATTCCAAAGCATTACATTAAACAATAGAAGAATCTTCTTCAAACGCAACCTAGTTATGCTTTTCCAATGTAGGTGATGGGATGGATGATGCCAATTTTGTTTATGAGACTATCGATGCTATGGTTCTCCGATTGAAAAAAGAGATTGCATGGATAGAGGAGATTTTGTCTATGTTAGACTCACGATTTAGATAAGGCGTGAAGTACATATTTTATTAAAGATATGATATAGATATATATACAATGATTATGACCATTTGGTTCATCTTCCAAGGGTCTCTTGGACTTCAATGACCGTTACACTTACTTTATGTTTAATATTCCTTCTCCACATGGATTAGCTTTCCAACATTCTGCCCCTTAATCCGAGGGAGTATATGTGAGTCCAAGGTGAGAGATGATATCTGAAAGTGGGCAACTAAAATCTCAAAGTGTGTAGTTGTTGATGGTTAAATGTGCTCTCTGAATCTGGTAGTTTTGGGATGACCACAAACCGAATGGCTAGCAGAAGTTGATGTCTTCTACTAAATGGTGATGGTGTTTTAAGGAATACCACAAACCAATCTGGTGGTTTAAGGATGACCACAAACTCTGGAACCCTTCCCTAGGCTCAATGGTTCCCAGAACATTTCCTAATTTGGCTAGAAGATGGAAGTTGATGATGTCTTATGCTAAATGGAAGTGCTCTCGATGTTGGTTTAAAGATGACCATAAACTATGATCTAGAAGAAGCTGAAAGTATTATACCAAGTGAAGGTTTAAGGGAAACCACAAATAGTTGTCTAGCAAAAGTTGTAGGACTCCTACTAAGTGGTGGTTTAAGGAAAACCACAAACCAATCATGCTCACTTGTCATGCTCACTTGTTATTACTCGACTGATAGGACTTTGAAACTAAAAGTCTGACTGTCAATCACTGATGTTGTTCCCCCCTGTCAGGAACAAGGTGAAAATATGCAAATCCTTTCTCTGCAAGATGGCTCAATACTTGAGAGTGAATTTATTGGTATGACTAACATATCTTCTTGACTATTGATGACCATCGCCAAGAATTGATCCACCCATAATGGTTCATTACTCTTGCAATTGTCTTGCATTTAAAACACCTATCTGAAGGGTGATTGTGTTGTCCACAATGCTCACAAGAATGAAGATTGAAACAATGATCTTCCATGTGGCCAACTCACTGACAATGTTGGCATTTTTTAATCTGCTCTTCAAGTGGAGCAAGTGAATCTGAACTTTCTTGTATCAATCCAACACTCTAAAACTGGATCGGTTTGGTGTAATCTGGATTATGAATGGTGACATCATTTTCATATCCGATACCAGTTTTGTGCTTGTTGTGCCTGATTTCTTCCCAATGTTTGATGATCCTCTTGGAAAGAGAAGGATGAACTTTATCTCTGAGGTTGTCTCACTAATTTGTTGTTGCATTGGTTGTTGGTTTGAATAAGCAATATCACCTTCATCATCTTTGAAAAGAGGGCTCTGAACAAGAACTAGTTCAGAGTGTTGTCGCAGATTTTGTTGCTCAAGTGCATCAGGAAGAAAACAAGTCTGATTTTGCAGCAGTATTGCTTTGACTTGCGTGGTTGTGTATCTTGAAAACATGTTATGACACACTCCAAAGTTGTTTCCTCAACTTGAATCATTTTAAGACCTCAACTTGAATCATTTTAAGATTGACTTAGATCTCAAGAGTTTTTTGCAACTCCACCCTTTCACAATCAGAATTTACAATACAGATTTGAGCGGTGTCGTCTTCTACCGAAAACGACGCACCCGTTTACAATGTAAATCAACTTAATTTCAAAAATGCACAAGTAAACTTACAATGCTTCAAGTGTGTTGTCATTAATCACAGAGTTGTCGGATGACTAGAGAGATTTGCTATCAAGGTAACCATTTGAGAGGAAATCACCATGATGGTTGCGCGCCAAAGACACTGCATAAGTCTGTGGGCGCAGTGAATTCAAAGTTTCATTCTCAACTGCTAATGATCTACGTACGCTGCCAGCAGCCAAAGAAAACACTCAGTGTGTATGAAAGAGTAGGAGTCGTTGCATGGAAATCTTCCAGGCCATACAACAACCAACAATATGTACATGCGAAAGTGCTCAACACAAGGTGAGAATTCTATCACGGAAACATCACCAACATCAACAAGATTTTAGTTTGGCTGCAGAGGATGGTTTTGAGCAGAAAAAGGCATGAACAGGTTAGAACGGGTCCTCTTCAAACTCAATCTGTTGCAAGATATGGCTCTAAACAACTATTTATGGATGGCCCAAACTTCTTGGATTTGGATTCACGCCTCTGCTTCTGTTTACTCATATTTTTTTCTTCTTAGAGCTAGTCCTCTCGCATCCTAAGTGCAGAAACTAATTTAGGTTTCGCACAGTAATGGTCTTTCCCTTTTCCTCTATACAAGTGCAACGGGTGGCTTCACCTTCTTCCCTCGTCCCTCGTGAGTATTTGGTCCTTTCGAAGAATCAAAGTTTGCAAGGAGATGGCAGTAATCAACAGCGTGCCTTACCATAGGATGGATGGTTGCATGACCGAATCTGCGTGGTAGTCTCTAGTTTCTTTGTTAAGGTTCTCCACCTTCCCTCGAGATGGAGTGTGAAGTATTTCTGGGACACGGTGCTGGATGCGGATCTAGAGTGTGGCTGAAGGAACCCCCACGCAATGGTCTAGGGTTCTCACGATTTCCTGCTCGAAATTTTGTGCTGATAATATCAGTGAATGCTGTAGTGAAATGGAAGCCTAGCAGGAGGATGCCCATGCATCAAGCTGTCTTTTGCCTACTCTACCTCTGACGGTTACTAAATCAACGGAGAAACGCTTGTGCTTGAGATCTCCCTTCGATGGTTACAAAATAAAAGCAAGTACATCTTAGCAGTGATGATGTCGCTACGATTGCTCTGCGCAGCTATTGGAGTGATAGTGCTCGCATATTTGTGGCTCGTTTGGTGCAGTAGAAATACGTTAAATGTGTTGGTCGAAGCCTCTTATCGATTCCCAGAAAGAAACTCTCTAATCGATCTCTTCCCTTCAAAATCCATTTTATACCAGACTTCTCCAGGTATGGGCGGTTTGGTCGATGGCATTGATACTATGCATCGATGGCTCTGTGACTGAGACTTATGGGAATGTTGCAGGCTAGAATACGCCCAGCTTCCTCAGAACGGTGTGGAAAACCCTAAGCCGACCCATCGTCCCCATTCCCAAAGTTTTGTGACCTTGAGCATGCAGAGAATAACCAGAGAGAGAGCGCGAGACGAACTGACAAACAGACTGAGAAGACTGGGGGGCTGAGCAGACTGGCAGTCAGACGTATAGAGGAACGTTTTTTGCAAAGATAGAATGGCAATCTGACACAGATGGGCACAGAATAATGCAGACTCGCAGGCAGGAGGTCAGATGCATCATTTCACAAGGGAAACGGAAACTGTCAACTCTGATACCATTGTTAGACTCACTATTTAGATCAGGTGTGAAGTACATATTTTATTAAAGATATGATACAGATATATATACAATGATTATGATCCTTTGGTTCTTCCTAGAAGAGTCTCTTGGACTCCAATGACCATAACACTTACTTTACTTTTCATATTCCTTCTGGATTAGATTTTCAAGAGGCACTAAGTATTAGTTAATTTTCAAACCTTCAAGGATTGTTAATGGTGGCCCATTGTTGGGAGATGGGGCATTACTAGGGTGATTACTAAGATTATTGGAGAAGGCCTGAGCAAAGCATCGGTAGGCGTTCTTAGCCACTTAGGGCTTTTCGGACTATTTTTCTAAAGTATTTTCGATTGGAGCTACAGGAGGAGTCGGAGTCATCTGTTGGGGTTTTAGTTGCTGAGTAGTTATATTTTTCTCCCTTACTTAGTGGACTCTACATTTAGCACCTCTTTATATCTGTGCAACGGTATTTTCACCCTATTATCGGATATTGTTCCAGTGCTCTAGTCTCATTTATTAACTACTTGTATTCTTGTGTTAGTGGGGATCATGTCATCCTCGATTATTGGTATTAGTTAAGGCATTATTAAGGTTATTAGTACTTTTGCAGAGGGGACAGAGGCTTTTGTCATTCGGTGATGGGCCAAGGAGTATGACTCATACTACACTGGAGGGGATCCTGATGGAGGATGAAGTCAATGCCCTCATGGGAGAAGCAGATGAGGCCATCTGGAGACAAACAGGTCTTTTCACTACGGAAGATCTGGCAAGGTTTAATGGAGACTTTAGTGCGCTTAGGGAAGCGGTTAAGGCACAACTCTCGTCATCGACTGCGGATGTTGGCTAGTGTTATTCTGGTTTTGCACCGCCTGAGAATACTCGAGGTATGTCTATCTGCGCTCCTGTGAATAATGGAGTGAAAGGATTTGAGAATTCCCAAGCGGATCCAGGTGTGAAGTCGAGAGGTAAGGGAGGAGTGTCGGGGGTAGCTGCTAGAGATAGTCTTACAGGAGTTAAGAAGAAACTGGGCTCCCGTCAGTACAGACATTGGGTACCAAACCGCACCAAGTGCAAACTGATGTTGGGTGAGGACTTTGGGTTGGAGGACACGATGAGCCTCGCGCTATTTACACTGGTAGGGAGGTTCTCCTACAAGAATAGGTGCAAAATGTCGCTTGAAGAGTGGGTAACGGTATTTTGGAAGCCATTGTTGGGTTATAACATGGTTGTCTTTTACCTAACGAAAGGGTGGTTTGGATTCCAGTTCAAGAGGTTAGAAGACACGGATTTGATTTTAGGCAGAGCCTGGACCTACGACGGAGGTAGTTTGATGGTAAAAAGGTGGCGGGTGAGTTTCGACCCTGCACACGATTACTTCAGGTTCTGTCACTTCTGGGTGTTGTTGTCGGGATTGCCGCTGCATTTTTGGCACGCAAAAGCGTGGAAAGCTATAGGGAATAATATTGGGATGTTTATAAGTGCTGACCTTAGAGCTCTAAAAGCTAATGATAAAAGAATCTACAGAGTTCTCGTGGAAATAGACATACACTCTAGTTTATTAGAAACATTGGAGATTAGCTGGCGTGGTCACCATTTTTCCAAACCCCTGGATTACTTAGGCATCCCTTTCAGATGCTCTAAGTGTCGAAAGATGGTTCATTTGTGGTGGGACTATCTGGGATCACAGGATGAGGAGGTTTCGGAGGGTACTCTACTAGACAGATCGACTCGGGTTGATTCACCATAGATTGATTCGACTAGATTCAGTCCTCGTGGCTTCGATTTTGAGGACGTGCCTCTACCAAAGACAGTTGAGACCATTACAAGTAAGTTAAAATCTATTTGTCCCTCTCTTTTTCAATCATTAACTGTCTGGGAAAGAACATTTTTGGATGAGTCTAGGTTCTTTGACTTTCGAACTGGTAAGTCGGCTTCATTTACCCTCCCTTGTCTAGTTGCAAAGTCAATAGGAGATTTACTTAACATCCCAAGTATTATTCCCATCTCGGGGTCTGTGGGGGTTGGTCTGGTCCAGGAGGAGCCACTTAACTGTTCTTTGGAGAGAAACTATCCCGAGGATGGCTCATATTCCGATGACTTACCTGTGAAGAGTGACTGTGAACCCTCGGAACCTCCGGGAAGGGTATCCACTAGATCGTCTTTTGATACAGAGGACAACTTACTAACGGGTCATTGGGAATCTTAGTTGGGGGATAACGAGTTAGGGATTGTTCTTGAGTCACTTGTCCTAACTATCAGAGAGGTGTAGAGTCCTATAACTCTTCCTACTTAAAGGGGGAGATCAGTATACCTTAGACCTGATCCTGATGGAGGAGTGGGGTCTTCCAGATCCTTAGTGGGGGACACATTAAATGAATGCTCCTGGTCAAAGCATCTGGGTTTGGAAACCTCCCCCATTAAGACTAGAAGTGCGAGGAAGAAGAAGGAGGCTCGAACCGGGTCACGTTTGAAGGGCACAAAGCATCGGTTATTTCAGTGACAGCAAAGGTTAAATCATTGTTGCCTCTAATGGAGGTAACCAAAAAAGTCAAGTTGCGTCACATTCAGACTCCTCGTCTTATGACCTCAAATGTTTGTTGGTTCGATGGGGCTGCACTTTCCAGCACTCTCGGGTGTGGGGCAGGAGGTTTAATTAAGATCAGTGATCATTATGTCATCAAGTGGACTTTAAATTGCGACCAGAGACTAATACGAGAGCAGAACTGTTAGGTGTGTGGGCGTCTCTTTACCTTGTGCAGCAGCTCAACCTTGAAGTGATACAAGTCATTGGATATTCAAAGATCATCATCGAATGGTTGAAGGATAGAGGAAAATTGTAGGTCGCCTCCTTGATGGGATGGATGGATGGCATATATATGATGAAATCTGCATTTAAAGAAATATATTTCACTCATGTATACAGGGAACTAAATATGGAGGTAGATTCTCTTTCGAAATTGGCCCTCACCAAACATGAAGGAAAGCTTGTTTATAGCAATTGGGTAGAGGGCAATGAGGGGCCATCTATCACTATCGATCTTTTTTAACTCTGCTTGGTTTATTTTTAAAGTATTGACTATCCTTTGGTGATAGCGGTATTGTGAAGGAAAATATGTTATTTTTTATTTTGTCATTGTTGGGGGACATTATATATCCATGTAGTAAATTTTAATGTATGGTGTATCTTAGAAAAGGTAAGGTCCTAGTATTCAAGATGTTGGAAGTGGCCAGTGGACCCTGAAATATCAGTGTTATCTATAATGTGAACCCATATATATATATATATATATATATATGGCAATTTTCTTGTTGGAAAAGAGAGGCACTAACTATATGTTTCATATTCCTTCTCCACGTGGATTAGGTTTCTGGGAGGCTACATAATCATGTTTAAGGCAAGGTCCTTCTTCAACTTTTGCAAATTGGGTGTTTTCTAATGAAACAAGGGAAATAGTTGCAAAGCAGCTAGTCCATGCCTAATGTGATATAATTGTTTCACTAGATTTCCAATCAGTAAGTAGCATAAAATCCATGTATAATATTGATTTGTCAAAAAACCCATAAATAACTATTCTTGAAATTTTGTATTTATGAAGAAGAGAATACTCATATATATATAATTTGCAGGAGGTTGGAGACTTATAGAACCATGCCAATTAGTTTAAGTATAAATTATCATTAATTTAACCACAACCGACAATGTAAGCAATATTCAATTTACATGGAGCACATACAGTTAAGACTTCCTTACCTATCTTCTCTTAAAGGGAGCTCTGCTTGGCTTTGAAAAAGAAGGAAGAGTCATCAACTCTAGATGCCAGGGATGTCAGGTCCCTAGATCTACCCATCTATGTGTCCAAGTTAGTGTGAGGTCGGGTCCTTAGATCTACCTATTTACGTGTCCAAGTTAGTGTGGTAATACGCTTGTAAGGCCAAATCCCTTTCCCAGAATCAAATCTTCTCGTTTGAGAACCAACATCGATGCTAGTTTAAGATCTAGTCTGAGTCCCAAAGAAAATTTTGCTTTTACAACATAAACGAAGAAACTATTGAAAGTACTGCAATGTAACAGAATCGAAAGGAAAGCAATAAAAATGATACCATCAATTAATCATAAAAAAGATTAAGAATTTTTTTGTCTTCTCAACTCAGTAGGTAAACATGAGATTACACATTTTGGAGCATGAGTTTATGGAGCTAAGACTACTACTAGAAAGATTCTTATCGTTCGTTGGTAATATTTTTTCCTCGTCCACGGCCTTAATATTGTTCAAGGAAATGTGCCCATCTCGATTCTGCATCGATATATTTTTGTTTTGTTTTTCACAAATTTTTCTGGAGTATAAACATTAATAGTTGAGGCAACGGTCCAAAGGATTGAGGCAAGCATTTCAATTCCGGGCAATTGAGGATCCACAATTCCTTCAAGCTCGTGAGATAAACAAGAAAAGGTGACAGCGAACGATCACCTCCTAATTCCAGAACTTCCATCTTGGATAGGTCTCCAATACTGTTTGCAGGAAATCCTATTAACCTCGTTTCAGTCACATCTAATTTTAACAATAACAGTTGGTGTGCCACTTGGGGAGGCAATTCTTTCACATTGATACAACCTTTAATATCTAAGTGTTTCAGGGTGTTAATATTTCCAAATGCTTCTTTGGAGATGGTAAAATTGGGGAAACCTATTGAAAATAGGTATTTTAGTCCAATTAGATCCCCAAAAGAACTTGGAAGCAAGTGCAAACTGGAAGCATTTTTCAAATCTATTAAATGGAGGTTTTTTAGATTTCCCAGTGAATCAAGAACAGAGATCATTTCTAAACAGTCTCTTAACACTAAGCATTGGAGGTTTTTTAGAATTCCCAGTGAATCAAGAAGAGAGATCATTTCTGAACAGTCTCTTAACCTTAAGTATTTCAAGGAGTGCACATCACCTAGTTCTTAGTTCAAGGAGACCAGCTAGAAAAAAAAATCTCAAAAGGAAACTAATGCAACTCTGGCAAAAGGAAAACGTCTGCAACATGCTAGCAAGAACAGAGCCCCATAATTCTTGTGGAATAGTGTCTCTTCATGCATGGCATATGGCATTGTTCACAAACAACGTATCTTTGAAGTTTGAACAAAGTTTATTCATCCATGGCAATGTTGTAGGAAAAATGCTACGCATCTTGTGCAGCTTGTAGTATATAACATTTATACCATAAATCTGCATTAGTAACGCTTCAAGGGGTTCTTAGCCTCTATAGAGAGCAGAGGTGTGGAACCCATAACTACATCGAGTGTCGACATGTGTTCATAGCAAAAGCCTCCGGACAACCTGAAAAAATCCCTCATAAAAAATCCTATCCTTTTGACTAGGAAATTTTGCAAACATAAATACATTACTCAACTCCAATTACCTAAAATGTCCTTTCCACACACATGAATTACCTTCAAAATATGGCCAAGAATAAATGGAAACCATTAGCCATCCCATACAAAAGCAAGACATTTTCTTTGCACTAGTTCTAAATCCCTACCCTCTCCTCGTAAATCTCAACAACTCAGCCTACCATAAATGACCCAGCCACCATGGAAACCATATGGCTTAATTATTGGTGTGGAACTATTGCAAATGCCAATGTGCAGAAGCACCGGAATTCAGGGGTGTTGGAGGATTAGTATCAATTCTCCGCATAGGAAGTTAAAATAGACTAGATGTTCATTATGCCAGGAAAAAACATGTACAAAGCACGGAAGATATAGTTGTGCGGAATGTGGAAAAATCGTCAAAGCAAAAGGCTCCACACATAAGCAGTTGTGCATTGTACATCGAAATATTTACCATCTACTAGATAGAAATCATCTTTTTAGATTAGATGCATTTTTTCATATACTCTTGCACATTGTTTATTTGATGCATTTATGTTACTCTTCCATTAAATTGGGAAATGAATCAATACATCATTTATTGGTTTGTTTAAACAACAAAAATATAGACACATTGGAATCATATCAATATGAATTAGGATCTGATTTCTTGCATGAATGGCATTGTTGGCCCTTGGATATGAAAGGAAGCAAAGATTAAGGAAGAAAGGTGAAGTATGAACTGAGCGGAAGATAGATAAACCGAGGAAGAGTCGAAGTGGGAAAAGAAGCAGAAAAGGAGGAGAGAAGGAAGGAAAATCTATCCGTTGGAAGAGAAGATCAAGGAAGATAAAGCAGTAAGGAAAATGGATTGTGGACAAATCAGCAAGCGGAAGAAGACATCAACGAGTGCTTTGGAGCACCTTGTGGAAAAGAAAGAAAGACAGGCTAGCAAAGCCCTTAAAGCACGGGTCAAGTTGACCTAGGATTTTGGACCTAGGGTTTTGGATCTAGGGTTTTGACACATAGACTTTGTTATGTAATGTATAAATAAAGGTCTAGAAGACCTGAGAGGGTTCGTTCTAGGTTGGTTCATTGATACTATGGTTGTTGTTGTTCATTGCTAAGAATCATTGTAGAGAACAGTGTTGAGACTGTATTGTAAGATCTTCAGTTAGGTGCGAAGATCAACCTAGCATTTGGGTGCACAGGGAGGGACGAGAGAAAGAGAGAGAGATCTGCAAGCTAAGTGCACAGATAAAACTGTACATTTTCATATAATATATCAAGAAACACAGTTTTGTGGACGTATCCCTAGGGAGAGGGTGAGCCACGTATATCTTGTTGTTCTTTGTGATTGATGTTGTGTTATTTTCCATCTGTTATATTGCTATTGCAATGTTGTGTTAGATCTGAGATATAACTTGCAAAGTAGGCTTAAGTGAGATAAAGAATAACTAGATTGTTGTGTGTTGTGGTCCTGGATCCACTTTGCATTTCCTCTGGTTGTAGACATCTATGTCCTGCAACCCCCTATTGCTACTTCGGGTGAGACTGCATCTACTTCGCAGGTGTTGCCGAAAGGGCCAGTAGTTAGGGTTTGTTGGTGCGTTGAAATAGTTGAACCCTGGGTCTATCCCTGTGCCAACAAA
Organism: Picea engelmannii; assembly: GCA_009831015.1. Taxonomy (NCBI): domain Eukaryota; kingdom Viridiplantae; phylum Streptophyta; class Pinopsida; order Pinales; family Pinaceae; genus Picea; species Picea engelmannii. The sequence continues at coordinate 391,769 of ML787027.1, forward strand.
TGGTTCTATTCTCGGGACCGAGATCTTTTTGACGGAATGTCAAGGTGGTTCCCATCGAAGGCAGAAATTCAGAATTGGATAGAAGAACAAGAGAAGGACTTCATTGAAGCCCAGAAAAAGAATCCTAGCATTAGTACAGAAGACTGGTTGGGAAGTTACATCTTCACTGACATACACGAGATTTTCTTTGGAGGAATTCATAAATATTTATACGAGTGGTTAGCCAAATTAGCAAATACCCATTTTGAGATCAAATCTAGACCACCTATGGTTTGGATAGTAGCGTTGATCAAGAAGGTCAAGAGAGTTGATAACGTTGTGTCTAGGGTCGTGGATCTCTGGTTTGATAGCACTATTGGAGGGTACATTACTGATTTTTCCATTGAGAGAGTTGAATCGTATAGACAAGCAGAGAGGTATTTCTTTAAGGAACCTAGAGGAAAGCTCCTACACTTTTTAAAGATGAGGATTAAGATGTTATTGCATGAGAAGAATATCCTGAAGATACAGTGAAGCTAATGTTCAAGAATTCAGACAGGGACAATGACACAGAGGTTGGATACACGCGCAGTGGGACACCGTTCAGAGAGTTTCCTCTTGCGAACCTATTTAAGAAGAACTACAGAGATGAAGGATTCTATAGTGGAGAAGAAACGGATCTAACAAACGAAGAGCATTCGGAATCCGCAAGAACAGAGGAAGTACAGACCGAAGAAATTTGTCAAGGAGAACCAGAAACTTCATGCACTGTGCCTACTGTCGAAGTAAGTAATATCACTCCTCTTGTTGTTCTAGAAGCATTAAGTAACCAGAGTAATTAGATTAGTCAAAGCAATCATAGTACTGTTATAACCAGTTTAGCACATACTCTGTCAAAAAGCCAAGGAAGATCTATGGCAGATGAAATAAGGTTACCTATATTTAGAGGAGATGGATTTGAAGATCTTGATCAGCACTGGTTCTTATGCAAAGTTGTATGGAGTATCAAGCAAGTTACTAACGAAGTTGTTAAGAGAACCCAGTTTAGTACTACCTTGAGGGATCGCGCTCTGAACTGGTATATGAAGTTTGTTTCGGGACCTGGAGAGCCTAAACTGTTGAATGCTATCAAGACTGTGTTGAGTGAAGAATTCAAGAAACCTAAGTCGGAGTCGCAATGCATTACAGAGCTTAAAGAGATCAAGAAGAAGGGCACTGAACCTGTTTGGGAGTTTGATCAGAGCTTTAAGACTCTGACAGGTCAGTTGAGTTTTCATATTCCAGACAAATAGAATAAAAAATGGTTCATTGTTGCTCTCTTGCCACATATCAGAGTCCCTTTGATGCAACAGAAGGTTGTTTCGCAGGCTGAAGCATTGGAGATCGCTATGAAATTAGAAGCATCCTCTGTGGAAAATTCCAGCCTAGGTATGAGTCAAATCTTGAATCAGTTAACTAGTTTCTCTTTACAGGTCGAAGATATGAAGAAAGACAAAGGAAAAGAGAAAGAGAAGATATTTGGTGTATCAGATGTAAATCAGAGGGCCATGACAAAGAGCATTGTCCTCTATTTCATGAATACTTGGCCTCTAGAGCACCTAGTCCTTTGAAGTAGGCTATTGTACCCTAGTGCGAGGTATGTAGAACTAGACATCTCCCTCGTGAATGTTATTATATGCAAAAATATGTCCAGACACCTATTAATATTCACTGCACATTCTGCAAGTCTATGGGACATGATGAGAAGGATTGTAGGGCTTATGATCTCATGCATGAAAGATCAAGGGACACATATAGAATTCAAGGAGAAACACAGCAAGAAGGAAATAATGCACAGTTAAACTCCCCGGGAAGAGGAAACTTCAACCCTTGTGGTGGATTCAGAGGAGGAGGTATGCGTCGAGGTAGAGGATAGATCATTTGTTATAACTATGCACATCTAGGACACTTGGAAAGGGATTGTCAGAACCCTTGTACCACTTGCAACTATTGTAACTTGTTTGATCATGTCATCAAATATTGTCCAATATTGTTGGCCAAAATCCAAGAGAGGCGAGGAGGAAACCAACAAGTACAATTAATATCAACAAAACCTTACGGTGAAGACCCCAGAGTCATTGTTATTACTAGAAGACAAGGTGGCTCCAGGAAAGACTACAGAAGGATCAGGGATCAGAAAAGCTGCAGAGAAGGCATAATTGTTTGACCCTAGGAGAGAGAGGCACACTTTTGAGGAAGCAAGGAAAGAATTTGTAGAAGGACAAGCTTCTTCATCTAAGGCACAACCAGAAGTAAGGGAATGTGGAATTCCACTGGCATTTGATCAGTCTTTTGGGAAAGGAAAAGAGGTAAGCAATCTTATGGAATTCTTATGTACTTGCATTGATTTGATTAAGGATGAAAGAGTTGTACAAGAGCTCCAATACTTGATGAGACAGTATGATATAGGAAGGGTATATCCTCTGTTGAATAAAAAGTACATCGGGTATCTAGAAAGAGAAGGACAAACAAGGAATTACTACTCAGTGCTCAGATTGGAGACTATGATGTGGACTATGTGGTCCTCGACTTGGGATCAGAAGTCAATGTTATGACGAAGCAGACTTGGGCATTGATGGGAAAACCTAGACTGATTTACTCTCCTATCAGGCTCAGGATGGCCAATCAGCAGGCGGTGAGCCCCTTTTAAAGACTAGAGCATGTTCTTGTAGACATTGATGGGATAAGGACATTTGCAGATTTCAAAGTGATTGAAATTGTTGATGATAGTTGTCCTTATCCTGCATTGTTAGGAATTGATTGGGCTTTCAACAATTCGACTGTTGTTGACCTAAAGAAGAGAAGAATGACCTTTGAGGCTAATGGCCTTAAAGTCATCGCACCTCTGGACCCGAATGAAGGTCATAGATACACATAACCTATCAGGGAAGAAGACCGCGCATATGAGCTAGAGAACATCTGCAAGTTGACAGCAAGACAATGAGATTACATTAATCCTACAGCAAACGAAAATCTCATTTGGCGAAGTGAAAGTGCATGTTCATTAGATTCAGAAGAGGAATTAGAAAATTGGCAGAATAGGATGTATGAAGTCTCCACACGATGATGTGCTAGATTGACCAGAGCAGTTTGTTGGATTGGCACTGAAGTAAGTAAGCTTCCAACATTTGATGGTTTGAATCACTTAGAGACATTTCTAGCTGAATTTGAGAAAATTGTAGCGGTACAACAGAGGATGTTGGCACTAAATGAGGCATCGAAAACCACACCAGCTAGATGGTGGGGATCACATAAGAGGAACATCATAGAATTCACACAGTGTCACACCTTATTGACAGTGCGCTTTTCAGACCAAGCTGAAGGATGTGAAGTTCGTTACACAGGCGAACTTTGTCCTAAGGACCACATGCAAAGTTGTGAGGAGGCTTGGGGAAACATTCCTAAAGAACAATGGGTGTATCAGTTAATTAACACCCTGGATACTACGCCTATCAACTGGTATCTTCAAGCAGAACTGCGCCTCATCACTACAGACTAGTATGAAATGACTCAGAACTTTATAGCTACATTTTTATTTTAAATTCAGTAACCTACAGTGGATCAGGCTTTACAAACTATGAGAAAAAAGATCTTTCAGGAGGCACCTAACCTCCCTTTTACCCAAGAAGGAGATGAATGGACTGCGCCTCTTCAGCAGTTACAGGATTTCTATAATATTAATTTCGATGAGGATGATGACCCTAGAGATGTAAACATTGCAGAAACTGAAGGTCACAGAAACACAGAAGGGCCTAGGATTGAATTACCCTTTGTTGGACAACCCATTAAAATTAAGAAAGTTAATATTGGAACAGAGCTAACACCTAAACTAGCAAATGTGGGAGACTATTGGGATGATACTACTATTAGCAAGATCACAGAACTATTGCATGAATATCATGACTTGTTTCCAACCAAGTTCACAAGCATGAAGGGAATTAAAGGGCCCATGGGAGAAATGAAGATCCCCTTGAGACCAGATGCAAGACCTATCAAGAAGAGGCCTTATAGATTGAATCCCAAATATAAGCAGAAAGTTAGGATTGATTTTGACAGAATGTTGGAAGCAGGAATCATAGAACCTGTTGAATAATCTGAATGGACTAGCCCTATGGTTGTCCAAGATAAGAAGACAGGAGAAATTAGAATTTGTGTAGATTTAAGGAAACTGAATGATGTGTTCCTACATGACCCCTTCCCTACACGCTTTACTGATGAAGTTATAGATAATGTAGGAGGACAGGAGGTCTACTCATTCAGAGATGGATTCTCAGGTTATCACCATATCAGAATTGCTAAGGAAGATTGGCATAAGACCACATTTGCAAAAGAATGGGGTTCATTTTAGTACATTGTGATGCCTTTTGGCTTGAAGAATGCACCAGCCATCTTTTCCAGGGTGGTGGTCGAAGCATTTAAGGACTTCTTACACAAGTTCCTAGAACCTTATTTTGATGATTGAACTGTCTTTAGCTTACTGAAAGACCATATTGAATGTTTAAGATTGGTGTTAGATAAATGTAGGCAATGTCAAATTGCCCTGAATTTAAAAAAATGTATTTTCTTTTCACCCTTTGGAGTGTTGCTAGGGCACATCGTGTGTAAGTAGGGATTGTTGGTAGATCCTTCCAAGATTGCCATCATTGTTGATCTAACTCCATCTCCTTCGGTCAGACAGTTGTGCACTGCATTGGGGCACACTGGATACTACAAAAAGTTCATTAAGGGTTATGCATGGATAACAACACCTATGGAGAAGCTATTAAAGAAAGACAGCAAGTTCCAATGGACAAAAGAATGCCATCTGAGCTTCGACACACTAAAGAAGAAAATGGTCACTACGCCAATCTTGGTTTTTCCAGATTGGAGTAAGGAGTTCAATGTTCATGTTGATGCCTCATCCATTGCATTAGGAGAAATTTTAGCACAGTCGGGTGCAGGAGATATCGACCACCCTATAGCCTTTGCTAGCAGGAAACTCTCTACAACTGAGAGGAACTACACTTCGACTAAAAGAGAAGGCTTGGCTATGGTCTATGCATTGCATAAATTTAGACACTATTTGTTGCGAAGACATTTTAAGATGTTCACTGACCACTCTGCATTGAAATACTTAGTCAACAAGCCAGTGTTTGGGGGGAGAATATGCATATGGCTACTACTATTCCAGGAGTATGATTTTGAAATTATGGTTAAGCCAGGAAGAATGAATAAAGGGCCTGACCACTTATCCAGATTGGAACATGGAGAGGAACCTACTAGTCTGGAGGATACACTTCCAGATGCACAGTTGTTGGCCATCGGGAAATTTGATGATCACTTCATCAAGATAGTTCAGTTCATGTCCACATGAATGGCACCTCGCGAATACACAGTTATTCAGAAGAAATAGTTGGTAGTCCGCGTTGCAGAATTTCAACTTATAGTTGGACAATTGTATAAGATGGGACCCGATGAGATCTTGAGGAGATGTGTTATGGAGGCAAAAAGACCATTGATTCTGGCAGAAGCGCATGAAGGCATCGTAGGAGGACATTATGCAAGGAAAGAAACAGCGCAGAAGGTTCTCAGAGTTGGCCTTTGGCAGCCTACTTTACATAAGGATGCTAAGGAATACTACAGAGCCTGTGATGTATTTTAAAGAGTAGGAAAGCCTTCTCAAAGAGATAAGATTCCTTTGGCACCTCAATTAACATTACAAGTATTCGAGAAATGGTCCATTGACTTTGTGGGACCTATTAACCCACCAGGAAGGTGCACAGGAGATAGATATATTATCACTGCGACAGAGTATTTGACCAGATGGGAAAAAGCAAGAGAATTTAAGGATTCTAGTGCAACTACAGCTGCGCAATTCATTTTTGAGGATATCATAACAAGGTTTGGATGCCCGAAGATCCTCATGAGGAATCAAGGCACACACTTCATCAACAAATTTTTTGAAGCTTTGACTCAGAAATTTGAAGTTCACCATCAAAAGAGTACTCCATACCACCCACAGGTGAATGGTACAGTCGAAGCTTTCAATAAAATCTTGGAGACAGCGCTGACTAAGGTTTTTAGTGTTAACAGAGATGATTGGGATTTAAGAATTCCAGCAGTATTATGGGCCTACATAACTACTTGCAAAAATTTAACAACACAGACCCCATTTAAGTTGGTATATGGCTTGGAAGCAGTGGTACCTATGGAATACTTGGTTCCTAGTTTAATAATTGCAGCTTTTACAAGTATGGATGACACAAGTGTTGTTCAAGATAGGCTTGCGTAATAACTGGAACTAGAGGAAGACAGGTTCATTGCAGGATTTCATCAGCAGGTACAGAAAGAAAGAGAAAAGGCCTATCATGACAGACACATCAGGAGAAAAGAATTTAAGCAAGGAGATTTGGTATTGTTATATGACAGTAAGTTCATGAAGCATCCAGGGAAGTTCAGGACACGTTGGATAGGACCATTTGAGGTTGCCTACATCACAGAAGGAGGAGTTGTGCAATTGAATACCCTTAATGGAGAATGGAAAGAAGGTTTGGTAAATGGGAGTCGGTTGAAATTGTATTATGACAACCAGCTGCCTCGCAGCTCTCAGTAAAAGTATAAGGAAGAAGTGTATAGATACCAGGTGCAGTTGGAATTGGGTACCAGACACAGAAAAGACAGTCTTCACAAGGAAGGGAGGGATCGAGAAGAAAGCACAGGCTAGTCTGTGTAGTCTAAAGTCGAAGTAAAACAGAAGGTTCAGTCTTCCAATGACTCAGAACGAGTCAGATGTGAGTGTTGGGGGCCTATTGGTTGTTGGATATGAAAGGAAGTGAAGATTAAGGAAGAAAGGTGAAGTATGAACTGCGTGGAAGATACATAAACTGAGGAAGGGTTGAAGTGGGAAAAGAAGCAGAAAAGAAGGAGAGAAGGAAGGAAAAGCTAGTCGTTGGAAGAGAAGATCGGGGAAGATAAAGCAGAAGTAAAATGGATCATGGACAACTCAGCAAGAAGAAGAAGACATCAACGAGTGTTTTGGAGCACCTCACGGAAAATAAGGAAAGACAGGCTGGCGAAGCCCTTAAAGCACGGGTCAAGTTGACCTAGGGTTTTGGATCTAGGGTTTTGACACCTAGACTTTGCTATGTAATGTATAAATAAAGGTCTAAAAGACCTCAGAGGGTTCGTTCTAGGTTGGTTCGTTGATATTATGGTTGTTGTTGTTCATTTCTGAGAATCGTTGTAGAGAACAGTGTTGAGACTCTATTGTAATATCTTCAGTTGGGTGCAAAGATCAACCCTGCAAGTGGGTGCATAGGGAAGGACGAGAGAAAGAGAGAGAGATCTGCAAGCTAAGTGCACAGATAGAAATATATGTTTTCATATAATATATCAAGAAACATAGTTTTGTGGACATAGCCCTACGGAGAGGGTGAACCATGTATATCTTGTTGTTCTTTGTGATTGATGTTGTGTTATTTTCCATTTGTTATATTGTTATTGTATTGTTGTGTTAGATCTGAGATATAACTTGCAAAGTAGGCTTAAGTGAGATAAAGAATAACTAGATTGATGTGTGTTGTGGTCCTGGATCCACTTTGCATTTCCTCTGGTTGTAGACACATGTGTCCTGCAACTCCCTATTGCTACTTCGGGTGAGACTGCATCTGCTTCACAGGTGTTGCTGAAAGGGCTAGTAGTTAGGGTTTTTTGGTGCACTGAAAGAGTTGAACCCTGGGTCTGTTCCTGTGCCAACATGCATCATACTCATGAAATTAACATATATCTTTCAAAAACATAGTTGTCTACATATTCAAATGTAAATGAAAATGAAAGAGAACTATGAAGACATACATTTTTCATATGAATAATAGAAAAAGGGTTAAATAAAACACTAGAGCAAACTCCAATAAAACGTGGTACATGCACTATGCATAAAGCATACATTATTAAACAACAAGCACACAAACTAATTGCATATGTCTATGAAACATAAATCAATACCTCGTACCATCGATCAAAGGAAAGGTAGTATATGGACACCATGTGGCTTGTTCAACCAGTATTACAGATACTTTGTAAACACAAGTCACGGGAAAATTTGTCCACTTCTTAAACAAAAATTGAACCAATCTATTGCCCAATTCAAACAACTATATAATCAAAATTATGGCCATAAATTAAGCGCATTTCTATCCAAGAGTTTTCAGCTTTTCTAATCCCCATCCTATTCACTAGAAATAAACAAGCAATAAAAGTTATTCATTCTAACAAAATGTTACAACATGAAAACAATAATACCCAATGCATAGGATTTCTTACTTTCTGGCATAGTTTTGTATATGCCCAAAATTGGAACTCTTGCAAATCGCCATTCACATTTCTTGGAAATTGAGATGACCCTTGTCTTTTTTAACTATAGAAGCTTATATCATGATCAAATGCAAAAAAGAACAAATGGAATGTTGATATTAGGGTAGCTACGGGAGGTATTAACCTCTACGTGTAAGCTTTGGCAAGTCTAGAATATTTTGAGAAGCAAGAGAAACCCTAGAAGGTCAGGAAATAACCTTAGAAGACAAGTCGACTCAAGATAATAATTTATATTAAATTATTATCCTCTAGAAGTAGAAGTCGGCCCAATTAGGTCACTTGGAGGACTATAAATAAGAGGGCGCTAGAGCTCATTTGACACACTCACTCTCACAATTTCATAAGGACAAGTGGTTTTCATGACTGGAGGAGAGTTGTAGTTGCTGCAGTGGTGACTTGCTCTTTGGTTATTGTTGGACTTTCTTCTTGGTACGCTAGCTCTGGAGAGAGGTGCGCTACCTTGATTGGATATCGGTTCCAAGGTTTGCTTCCAGAATTATTCTATCTATCAAGGTTAAGGTGCTCGAGGGTGGCCTTTGTGCCTATGGTTGGGTGACAATATTAAGATATTGTCTGCAAGGAAATGAGAACATCTCTTTTATTCTAATAGTTTGTGGGCCCACACTATCTTTGGACAGTCTAACCACTAGAAGGTAGATTGGAGGGATTTTCTTAGTTGCAATTGCAGTTGCAATCAAAATTTTGTTGCAGCAACGAAACCATAACCCTTGTGTTGAGGCACCTTAAGTGAAGCGCTTGACCTAATTCCTGGATAGCATAGTGCACACTAACCTAGCGCACCTCCTAGTACTCTCAGCAAGCTAAGGCATCAAGTTTGAGTTTTTGGTCAAAGTCAAAGGTTGACCAAGTCAAAGAAGTCATGACTTACTCTATGAAGTCATAAAACAAGTTAGAAGGGGCTTCTAAGTTCAGAGCATGGAAGACAAGGATTGACCTCATCCTTGCCAAGAATAAAGTGTTGGATATCGTGAAAGGCAAGATCATGAAACCACGGTTTGAAACAGGAAAAGAGAAGGAACTTCATAACGTTGCAGTTATGGAGAAGTTCAAAGACAATGACATCAATGTTATGAGTATTATAGTGGACTATGTAAAGGACCATTTTATATCCTACATTTCTCATCTTGACTCATACAAGAAGATGTATGATACCCTAACTAACCTCTTCTCAATCAAAAATATTGGACAAGTGATGAGTCTAAAGAACAAGCTTCGTGACACAAAAATGAATAATGATGACACCATAACCTCATACTTTGTAAGAATATCTCAATTAAGAGATAAACTACAAGTTATTGAGGAAATCATTTCAGAATAGGAACTAGTAAATATAGTACTTAATGGCCTTCCCAAGACAGGGGATGCATTTGCTGCAAGCAGGAACACAAGAACGGAGTACCCCACATTTGAAGAACTTTGGACTTGTTGTGCACAAGAAGAATCAAGGATTAGCACAAAAGAGAAATCTCAAAAGAAATATGATGATCAACCCTAAACAACAAAGTTCAAGAAATTCAGGAACAAGAAGAAGTTTGGCTCAAGTAAGAAACCAAATCAAGAAAAAGATATGTCAAAAATAAAATGCTTCAATTGTCGAAAATATGATCACTACAGGAACCAATGTCCTGATATAAACAAAAGGAAGGAAACACGCGAAGCAATAGTTGCCAAAGAAAAGGAACCCTCAAAGAAAATCAAGCAGGATGAAGCATAATTTTTCTACTAGTCAAGAGACCTATGGGAGAATAACAAGATAAGGATTGCCATTACAATGACTACTAGTCAAGCAATGTATCTGAAAAGGATGAAGTACGTTGACAACTTTTGGTGACAATTCATGTGGAAGCTATTACATAAGTAACAACTTCCAGATATCAAGGTTGAAGAGCCCCGGAATGAGTTAGACCAGAAAGAAGTCAGTATTCAAGAGGAAACTAGAATAGACTTGTGACACTTTGTAGAAATCAATAAGGATGGAAACGAAAGCATGGACTCTCTTAGATAGAAGGAGTTGATTGCAGAATTCCAAAAGAAGAGTATGCATATTGTTCATTCATGCATGAAGCTGGGATTAGGAGGTAGATAATACCCAATGATATGATCCATTGAAGAATCCATAAATATTATGAAGTATGTGTCCATGTTATTCATTGGAAGTAGTAGCACGTGTTCAATTTGACTCTATAAGAAGTCTTCTTCGAAAAAGAAGCCTTGAGCCTCTTTGGTTGTCCATCTACATTTATGTTCCTATGACGAAAGTAAGAAGTTGGAATCTTCATAAAGGAAGGGCATGGAATATATAGAAGACTCCATGGACTCCAAAAGTTGAAGAGGGATATGAGGAAGAACATGAAGATTCCAAGAAAGAAAGAAAAGCCGAAACAAACAAAATTGAACCAATTATTATACCAAAAATCATAAAGACTACCAACATGATTTGAGCCCACTAGAAGCACTGAAATAGAGGGAATGGAAGGAAGTTGTGATGAAGAACAATGTATGTGAGATATTTTGAAAAAAACTTATGAATGGAAGCATTGATAGATATTGTTGGTTGTGGAGCCTGATTATCTTCCTGATTTAGAGGTCTTTTACTTTCAGTCGTGTTGATACCCCATGAAGTATTTACACCCCAGAAGTATGTACACTCTTCCACGCAGAGGAGTGCAGAGGGGGGGTACCCCCTCTGCGTGGTCTGGGGGGGCTATCCCCCCGGCTGGGGGGTCTGGGGGCAAGCGGGCTCCCAGTTGGGGTTCAGGGGCGAAGCCCCTGAAGCAAAAATTGCCTTGTAAAAGTATATTGTAATTTCATTGTAAATCTGGACCGTTCATTATAAGGTCGCAGATCTAACGATAGAGATTATGTTAGGGTTTTTTGCCCTAGAAGGCAACCCTCTTTTATGAAGGAAATGTATTACAGCTATGTAGGTTGGCAAGTATGGTATTCTGAGAGAGGAGACTGTGAGAAAAAGAAGAGGAAGTTACAATGGGTTTTGTTGTAGGTTGTATCCCTTCATTTTGCTAGATAATAATAAAGAAAGGACCTGACAATTTCTCTGGTGGACGTATCCCACACTGGGTGAACCACGTAAATCTGTGTCTCTCTTGTATTGTGTATCTTCTGTGTTTTATTTTCGCATTTGTTTTATTTTATTGCTCTGCGGTCCTGTTTTTCTAACAGATACAAGGCGAAGATTTGGGGCTAGAGGGTTCTCCCAGAAGGAGGGAGAGGACTATGATAACAACTTGTTCCAGTAACCAGATATACCTCTACCCGAGCCATTATATCTCTTGCAGTATCCATGGGTTGAAGTTTACATTAGATGGATGTAAATACTATTCTTCTCAACAAAGTAATTGAAGAATAAGCATGTGTAGAGAAACCTCAAGGTTATGAGGTATACCAGAAAGAGACCCATGTATGGAGATAGAACAAGACCTTGTATGGATTTAAGAAACTTGGTATAGAGCCTCTCATGTATAGCTGAAGCGTGGTGAAACTTCCTATTACAGAGGAAGTGTATCGAAATGGCTCTTCGGAAACCTGGGATGATGGATTGCAAATCCATGGAAAACTCCCATGATGATAGATCTGAAGAAGTTGAGAGACTCTGATCCAGTAGACTCATCCCTGTATAGACAATTGAATGGCTCGTTAATGTATTTGGAGAACACTCAACTGGATATTTTCTTTGCTATGAAAATAGTTCCAGGTGGAACCTATCCATGAGAATTGAATAATTGCAAATCATGCCTTGAAATATATTCGTGGGACATTTGAATTATGATATACAACTGCATGGATTTATCGATTCAGATTGGGTAGGGAGTGCATATGACAAAAGAAGTGCTTCTTGGATATGTTTCAGTTTGAGCTTTGCCACGATATCATGGTCTAGAAGGAAACATAAGTTTGTTGTAATCAGCACTATAGAAGCATATTACATTGCAGCTTGTGATGCTTTTATGGAAGCATTGTGGCTTTGTAAGTTGGTTTATGGACTAATTTATCAGGTGTTGAATTCGACCGTGATATATTGTGATAACTAGAGTTGTGTGAAGCTCTCAGAGAGCCCGGTATTCCATGACAGGTCGAAGCACATTGAGATAAAGTACTATTTTCTTCATCATAAAGTCCAGAAGGGAGAAGTGGTTCTCCAGTATATCTCCATTGATGAGTAGATAGAAAATATTTTGGTAAAGCCTCTGTCCAAGATGGAAAGTTTGCGTACTTAATTGGGACTCCTGGAGATGACTTCCTTATTAGAAAGGGAAGTGATTACTCCCCAAGTTTGGAGGGAGCACTAATATATATGGACAGTCATTTTCTAGTTTGGAAAATGGTCCAGGTTGGGCAGTCACTTTCCAGTCCGAAAAGTGGTCCAATATTTTTTATGGACAATCATTTTCCAGTTAGGAAAATGGTCTAGAACAGACAATCATTTTCGTAACGAAAATGGTCCAACAGATCGTTGATGTATCATAGACAGTGATTCCCCCTGTGGCCAGTCATGTGGAGGAATGGTCTAGAACAGTCAGTCTCCTTGATAGTCACTCTGAGAAGTGGTCAAGAAGAATGGTCTAACTCTTCGGGCAGTCATTCTTTCGAAGTTCACAGATGTGAGCAGTTTCAAAGAATGGTCCAATGTAGGAGGTTGGTGCAGGACAGTCATTTCCATAGGAAATGGTCTAGATAGTCATTCCCTAGGGTAGACTCATTCTCTTCAGGTTGCACTGTGAATCGTCCCGGAAGAATGGCCCAGTTAGGTTGAATGGTCCAGGTTCATTAATCTGGGACAGTTATTCTTCCATGCTTGGGAAGAATAGTCCAAACATCCCATGGCTGATGTTTAATTTTCCGTGGGCAGATACTCTTCCAGACCTCACAGATGTGAGTGGAAGAATGACCCAGATGAATCAGTTCGTATCATGACATTGTTGATATCAGATGACATGATTGTTGTGGAGATAGTATGTCTCTAGACAGTATTTGTATGCTATTGTGATGGATGTGATCCATTGGTAGTGACTATGTTTCACTGGTTAGTAGTCGTGTGCTACTAGGAGTGGTTGTGTATCACTAGATAGGTGTAACACACCCGGTCCCTAAGTGCTCTTTTAAGGGGTGGGGGCTCAAAATTTCAATTTCCTTAACTCTCTCTAGGTTCCCCTTTCTTCTCATTGCAGGTTATTCCAAACCCGCGGGCTCTTTCCTAACCCCTTTGAAGGATTTGAACAACAGGCACTGGCTCTTCATGTTAGCCCCTTCCTTCATACGACCTCGGGCAGTAACCACGGGCCTAATCAAAAGGTGCTTCGTGACTTCGGGTATTCTATTGTGAGTCCCCCGACTCTCCCGACTTCCCGAATTCTGAACTAGAGCCTAGCGAGCGCTAGCTCCTTCCCTTATTCTCCACTGATGTGACCTCCAGCTATGACTTGGGGCCCACTTTCGAATGTTTCGGGACTTTGCACTTCGTGGACTCAAAAGTTAGCTCACCTCCTTCTCCTTGAAGTCCAAACTCTGAACTTCACTTATGTCAGATCAATGGTCCACATCCTTCTAGAATCCAACGGTCCAGATCACCTCTTCACGAATCAGGACTTCACATTTCGGGATTTCACGTTTCGCTAAGTGGCAAGATTTCTTGCCTCTTTTCCCCGATTCCCGATCCCTGAAATCCGCTCGTGTCAGATCAACGGTCCATGACTTTTCTTGATCCAACAGTCCAGGTCACATCGCGACTTTGGGTTTCGTAGGTTTACTTGCACCAACGCACGATTCTCCTGTCGTGCGAACTCTGAACTCACAGATCAGACGGTCAAGGTGGGTCCCTATAGATCCTTGGATCTACGGTTCATATCGCATCGCGACTTCGGGTTTCGGACTTCAAAGGATTCATCCCCTTCACGATGATTACCAACATTACGTCGAACTTGCGAAGACTGAAGGAGTCGAGGCGTTAATGCCTGCGCTCCTTCTTCAAATGTAACGGTCATGACAGACCTTGGACCCTCCCGAACGGATCTTGTCTGTTCATCTTCCAAACGAAAGGATATTCCCTTTTGATACTTGAGTCTCGTTATTCTTCCTGAGCTTTGTTGGCTCTGAAAGGATTAAGATATTTGTACTCTTTCTCTTGAACGTAATGCTTGGAAGAATTCTTTCACGCACCCCTTACGTTCATTCCTCAACTCTAGGACTTAGGAGGTTCTTGACCTATGTCCGCCTCATAGAGACTCTATGCATATCAGCAATACCTCTCCTGAGCTTAACAGACTCTATCCTCCCAAAGAATCTGGGCAACTGGGAGTGTCGACGTGAACCCGTGAAAACCGTGGCCAAGGTCGACGAACTCATAGTCCACTTATTTTAACTTAAGCCACCATAAGGCTCCGGCATTTACGTATACAAATCAGACAATTCATACTTACTTAAATACACAATTTAAGCAAGAATAAAGAGATACAGTACAATCATTAAACAAACATGCATATCCTTGAGTCATTCCCAGGATATCCAACTTTATTACATAGTTACATCGCAATTACACAGGATATGAGAATACTTATCTATTACAAGTTGCAGCCAACTAACTGATTGTGGGTGTGTGCCTTTCCACCCAACCATAGGCTCAGAGGCATTCATTCTTATCACTCTTGCCACCCTCGTTTCAATCCATGATATCACTAGGGAACTATGCCACCTCTCAGAGACCTTCTCTCTGTCACAGTATCCCTGTGAGGTTTATCAGATTCTTCCTCAACATCAAGCTCGCGTTCGGGTCCTTCAGGTCGTGTTCTCTGCACTTCCTTTTGATTTGCGCATCTCCTTCCAAGCTTGATCTCCTTGAATATTTCGTCATCCCACGCGCTCCTTGTGTTTCAAGGATCGCGTCAAACTCAGATCGTAGGTCAACGGGGATCGACGATTCACAGAAATTGTGGGGCCCCAACATGCATGCTCTTTACCAGAGATTTTGACCTCCACAATATGGAAAGTACTCGCTCGATTCTAGTCTAACCTAGATCATTGATATTCCAGACCGTCAAAATCAACGACAAGGGTGAATTACAGGCCATGACCTAGCGCATCCGCTATTTTCACCTTCCCGCTCCGCAGTGATTCCCCACCCTTGATCTTCGTTCATAGATCAACGGTTCATAGCAATTGCGAGGTTCAACTTGACTATCGTGCAATATGACATCTCGGAGCCTCGAGCTCCAAGGTTCCTAGACCTAGGTCACATGGATCTTCATATAACTCTTGGGCTATGATCCCCACTCTTAGTCGGGTTTTTGGTTAAGGAAGTAGGTGCAAGTTTAAAGTCTCCTAGACTACTGGTCTAAAGGGAACACCTTCCCAACTCGCAGATCTTTAGGCTCTGAATCAAGGCAAAGTAACTTGTGAGGTTACCAAAACGGTAGCTATGCCCAGAGACTTGCTTCGACTCTGGAACGATGATGTAGATTCCTGAGAAATCACCTTCGAGTGATTAAACTGGGGCATATGGAAAAATCAGGCAGAAATATAGGTTCTCAAGGGAACGAACACATACTCATATCTTAATCATTTAATACAGAGAAAAAACCCTTTATAGACATGTGAATACTCGCATGCATCCATTATTTACAATTCAAAGAATAAGGCAAAAAAACACTTATCAGAACCATAGAGCGTGATGTGACTGCTGAAAGGGGTGCTCATTTCCACCCAACCATAGGCTCAATCACTCCCAATGGATTTATCACTGGCCACCCCCCAGCTTAAGACACGATGCTTTGAGATTCAATCTCTTACTTCCAGCTCAACAGAAGTTAGGGACGAAGGTTACTCTCCTTCTCCCAACACAGAAATAGATAAGGATGAAGGTTACTCTCCTTCTCCTGGCCCAATCTCTATTTTGTGTGATCAGAACTCATTGTTCCTCTTTTAGTCCTTCCTCGGACCCGAGATTTTCTGCTCTCGTCTCTGCATTTTTCTACAGGTCTTCTTCTTCCCACCACACTTCCTTTCTTGCCTTCCTCAGCAAGATTGTGTGTGGCTCGAATTCACAGTCTGTGGTCAGGTCTGTTTCTGTAAGTCAGCAAGCCTTCTTCGAGCATCTGGTAGCCTTCATATTTTATCCCTGTAGGCTCTTGTCTTAGGTATGAGGTCACAGTCTTGAAGAATGCATATGTTTCTTGTGCATTCTTGACTATTTCCTTGACATCTGTTTCACAGGTGCGTGCCGCTGCCAGATGAATCGTTTTTATACTTCTTCTAAGGGCATCGACCACCCTATTTTCCTTTCCTTTGATGTGTTTGATTTCGAAATCAAACTCACTAAGGAGAGCCATCCACCTAGCTTGCCTGGCATTGAGTTTTGGTTGATCAAACAGGTGTCTCAACCCACAATGGTCTGTCATAAGCACAAATATCCTACCCAGGAGGTAGTGCCTCCATATTTTTAAATCATTTACTATGGAAGCCAACTCTAGGTCATGGGTCACATAATTGATCTCATGCTCGTTTAATTTCCTGGACGCGTAGCAAATTACACGTCCCTCTTGCATAAGGACTCCTCTGAGTCCTTCCTTGCAGGCATTTGTACACACGAGGAAATAATTATCTGGATCTGCAATCTTCAGCACGGGTGCATGGGTCAAGAGGTATTTCAGTTCTTGAAATCTTTCTTCACATTTTGATGTCCAAATGAATTTGATCCCCTTTTTTTGAAGGGCAATGATTGGACAACCAATCTTGGAAAGCCCTTTTATGAACCTTCTATAGTATCCTGCTAAGCCCATGAAGGATATGATATCTGATACATCCTTTGGGGTAGTCCATTCCATAATAGCTATGATCTTATCAAGGTCCATTGCCACCCCTTCCTTAGAAATGACATGGCCTAGGTAATTGACTTGCTTCTGAAAGAAGTCGCACTTGCTAAACTTAGCATAGAGATGATGCTCTCTTAGTACTTGAAGTACGAGTCTAAGATGTTCTTCATGCTCATCCTTGTTCTTGGAGTATATTAGGATATCATCAATGAAAACCAATACAAATTTGTCCAGAAATTTGTTGAGTACATTATTCATCAAGCACATAAAAGTGGCGGGGGCATTGGTTGACCCAAACGACACCACCACGAATTCATAGTGACCATACCTCATCCTAAAGGTTGTTTTGTGTATGTCTTCATCCTTAATCCAGACTTGATGGTATCCAGACCTTAAGTCGATCTTCGAGAAGATGGAAGCACCTCCCAATTGGTCGAACAAGTCATCGATTCTTGGTAAGGGGTACTTTTTCTTTATGGTTGTCTTATTGAGTTGTATGTAATATATGCACGGTCGGAGTGTGACATCTTTATTTTTCACAAACAAGACAGGCTCTCCTCACGGAGATACACTGGGTTGGATGTAGCCTTTTTCCATCATCTCCTTTAGTTGTAGCTTGAGCTCAACCAGCTCTGTCGTGCTCATTCTATATGGCGTTCTAGATGTTGGTACCTCTTCGGGTGTAAGTTTTATCGAGAAGTTGATATCCCTTCTCAGAGGTAGACCTAGTACCTCTTCTGGGAACACGTTCTTGTATTCTCTTAATATGGGGTGGTCCTATAGGTTTGGTTTGTCATTCTCAACAAATTCCAGTACCTGTATGGAATATAAGCAACACCCCTTTCTGCAATACTTTTTCATTTGAAGGGCTGATATTTGTCTCACTAAGACAAACTTCTGAATCCCTTGGAGTGTCATTTTTCTCCCTTCTTCATTTACACATTCTAAAGTTTTGTGATAGCAGTCCAATTTAGTTTTATAAGCAGTCAACCAATCCATACCAATCAACAAGTCATAAGATCCCAAGGGAAGTATGTTAAGGGTCGCTCGGGTGGGCAATCCACCCATGATGAATTGACAGGCTGGTATGACCTATGTCACCTTTCTTTTGGTCCCACTGGCTAATCGCACAAACCACTGTTTAACATGTCTAATTGGTTACAGTTTACACTTATCAACAGTCTGAGAGGCCACATAACTCAAATTAGAACCTAGGTCAATTAAAATAGAAACTAGATGGTTGGCGATCATACCTTCCAGCTCCACTACTGAAGCTTGGTGGTCGGCTTGATTATTGTCCAAGGCTACATAGATTCATGGCATGCTCCTAGCCACATCATTGACGGTGGTAGCTTCTTGGATATTGTAGATTATCTTATTGTTCTGTTGTTTGTGTGGGTAGTCCCTCAATCGATGATCTTCTCCGCAACCCCAACATTTTAAGGGTTCCTTCTTTAGGTTATCGATATTTTATGGGGCTGTCTTAAAAGGTTTATTTCCACTTTGAGAGGGGAAATTTTGTTGATATACACTTCTAGTAGGAAGGCTCCTTCTAGAATCTTTTCCATAGTTCTTAAATCTTGAGGATTTAAACCCCTTCTTCTGGAATCCTGAACTACTCATCTTCTTCCAGTCCTTGTGAGGTCTTGTCTTACTCCCAAACTGTTCATAACAATACCTCACCTTCTGGATAGTTTCTTCTAAGGTCTTTGGTTCGTCGAACTCAATCCTGTACCGGTAGGTCTGAGGTAACCCACTAATAAACCGCTGCATTTTTACTTTTTCATCTTGTATGTAGGGTACATACCTTAGTAGTTCAAGGAATTTATTGACAAATTCATCTATGGTGAGCTGCCCCAACCTGAGTTCATAGAATTCCTTGGTCTTCCCATCCATGTATTTTTCTGACAGATACTCCTTCCTGAAGTATTTCTCAAATTATTTCCATGACAAGTCCTTCTCATGGACTCCTTTCACATTCCTAAGGTCTTCCCACCAAATGGAAGCCTTTCCATTCAGGTTAAAGATGGCTATTTGAGCCTTCACGTTTTCAGAGTAGTCATGGACTCTAAAGTATTTCTTTAAACCAAGCAGCCAAACTTCACCCTCTTCTCCCTTCCTAATCTCTCCATCGAAAGAGAGTGGTTTGGCTTTCTTGAATTGTTTAGGATCATGATTTTTGAAACGCTTATGCTTCTTTCCTTTCCTTTGAGAATGTGAACTTGCTCTGCTACAAGAAGATCCTTCGGATTTGCCAGCTTCCTTTCCAGAGGAGTCTACCGATGAGTGTCCCCTTCCTCCAGGTTGGGCCTTCTTCGAGGCGCTTCTCCCAATGTGGTCACTTATGGAGTCATGTTTTCGAATCTCAGGTGGACTTTGACTTCTCTTCTTATGTCATCGATCCACATGACTGGTTGTGGGTTCATGTTGTAGTTTCCTCTATATGTCGGACAAGCTCTGCAACAAAACCACATTAATTTATGTCTGTTTTTCTTGATCCTTTATCAATCTCTCGTTTTTAGCCTTGCAACTCTGTAATTCGTACC
This sequence comes from Picea engelmannii, assembly GCA_009831015.1. Lineage (NCBI taxonomy): Eukaryota > Viridiplantae > Streptophyta > Pinopsida > Pinales > Pinaceae > Picea > Picea engelmannii. The sequence continues at coordinate 411,528 of ML787027.1, forward strand.
TGAGGCTCCTTACAGTTTCGACCAGATCTGGAGGGGTTTCCACTGCCCTCCTTTCATCATATTATTCATCTCTATTGTGGGATCCATCCCCCACTTCATGACACGTCACCATCCTTTATTCTTGAAGTTTTTCCTGTGATTTACTGACTGCTCGAGTGTTAACAAAAACACTTATTGTTAGCTAACAATCTATTAGTTCATGAATAATACACTGTTCAATTTCTTAAATGCACACACACAGTAGAAAGTTTCATTCTTTTCTTTAATAACATTTTTAACCTGACTTTTAAGAAAGAGGTAAGGTAGAGTGTCACTCTTTTAAAAGTACTCCAAATACAGTTTTTAAGCGACTCGTCCATGAGCCCAAGCAGGACAAGTGTTGTAACAATCCGATACCAATTTGTAACACACCTGGTCCCTAAGTGCTCTTTTAAGAGGTGGGGCATCAAAATTTCACTTTCCTTAACTCTCTCTAGGTTCCCCTTTCTTCTCATTGCAGGTTATTCCAAGCCCACTGGCTCTTTCCTGACCCCTTTGAAGGATTTGAACAAAAGGCGCTAGATCTTCATGCTAGCCCCTTCCTTCATACGACCTCAAGTGGTGACCACATGCCTAATCAAAAGGCGCTTCGTTACTTCAGGTATTTTTTTGTGAGTCCCTTGACTCTCCCGACTTCCTGAATTCTGAACCATAGCCTAGCGAGCGCTAGCTCCTTCCCTTATTCTCCACTTATGTGACCTCCAACTATGACCTGGGGCCCACTTTCGAACGTTTCGGGACTTCGCACTTCGCAAACTCAAAATTTTGCTCACCTCCTTCTCCCTGAAGTCTGAACTCCGAACTTCACTTATGTCAGATCAATGGTCCACGGCCTTCTACAATCCAACGGTCCAGATCACCTCTTTGCGAATCGAGACTTCGCGTTTCGCGAAGTGGGAAGATTTCTTGCCTCTTTTCCCCAATTCCCGATCCTTGAAATCCGCTCGCGTCAGATCGACGGTCCATAACTTTCCTCGATCCAACAGTCCAGGTCACATTGTGACTTCGGGTTTCAAAGGTTTAGTCGCACCAATGCACGATTCTCCCGTCGCGCAAACTCTGAACTCACATTTCCGACGGTCAAGGTGGGTCCCGATAGATCCTTGGATCTACGGTCTAGATCACATCGCGACTTTGGGTTTCGAACTTTAGAGGATCCGTCCCATTCACAATGATTACCAATATTACGTCGAACTTGCGAAGACTGAAGGAGTCGAGGCATCAACGCCTGCGCTCCTTCTTCAAATCTAACAGTCGTGATAGACCTTGGACCCTCCCAAACGGATTTTGTCCGTTCATCTTCCAAACGAAAGGATATTCCCTTTTTATACTTGAGTCTCGCTATTCTTCCTAAGCTTTGTTGGCTCTGAAAAGCTTAAGAGCTTTGCGCTCTTTCTCTTGAACGTAATGCTTGGAAGAATTATTCTGCGCACCCCTTACGTTCATTCCTCAACTCTAGGACTTAGGAGGTTCTTGACCTCTGCCTGCCTCATAGAGACTTCGTGCATATCAGCACTACCTCTTCTAAGCTTAACAGACTCTGTCCTCCCAGAGACTCTGGGCAACTGGGAGTGTCGACGTGCACCCGTGAAAACCGTGGCCAAGGTTGACGAACTCACAGTCCACTTATTTTAACTTAAGCCACCACAGGGCTCGGGCATTTACGTATACAAATCAGACAATTCCATACTTACTTAAACACACAATTTAAGCAAGAATAAAGAGATACAGTATAATCATTAAACAAACATGCATATCCCTGAGTCATTCCCAGGATATCCAACTTTATTACATAGTTACAGCTCAATTACACAGGGTATGAGAATACTTATCTATTACAGGTTGTAGCCAACTAATTGACTGTGGGTGTGTGTCTTTCCACCCAACCATAGGCTCAGAAGCATTCATTCTTAACTCTAGCCACCCCCGTGCCAAGCCATGATATCACTAGGGAATTATGCCACCTCTCATAGACCTTCTCTCTGTCACAATATCCCTGCGAGGTTTATTAGATGCTTCCTCAGCATCAAGCTCGCGTTAGTGTCCTTCAAGTCATGTTCTCTACACTTCCTTTTGATTCGTGCATCTCCTTCCGAGCTTGATCTCCTTGAATATTTCATTGTCCCACACTCTCCTTGCATTTCAGGGATTGCGTCAAACTCATTTCGTAGGTCAACGACGATCGAAGGTTCACAGAAATTGTGGGGCCCCAACATGCGTGCTATTTACGAGAGAGTTCGACCTCCGCAATCTGGAAAGTACTTTCTCGATTCTAGTCTAACCGGGATCGTTGATCTTCCATCCCGTCGAGATCAACGACAAGGGTGAATTGCAGGCCGTGAACTAGCGCAACCGTTGTTTTCACCTTCGCGCTCTACAGTGGTTCCCAACCCTCAATCTTCGTTCATAGATCGACAGTTCATAGCAATTGCGAGGTTCAACTTGACTATCGTGCAATCTGACATCTCGGAGCCTCGAGCTCCAAGATTCCTAGACCCAGGTCACGTGGATCTTCATATAACTCTTGGGCTATGATCCCCGCTCTTAGTCAGGTTTTTGGTTAAGGAAATAGGTGCAAGTTTAGAGTCTCCTAGACTACTGGTCTAAAGGGAACACCTTCCCAACTCACAGAGCTTTAAGCTCTGAATCAAGGCAAAGTAACTTGTGAGGTTACCAAAATGGTAGCTATGCCCAGAGGCTTACTCCGACTCCGAAACGGTGATGTAGATTCCTCAGAAAGCACCTTCGAGTGATTAAACTGGGGCGTATGGAAAAATCAAGCAGAAATATAGGTTCTCAAGGGAACAAATGCACACTAATAACTTAATCATTTAATACAGAGAAAGAACCCTTTATAGACATGTAAATACTCGCATGCATCCATTATTTACAATTCAAAGCATAAGGAAAGAAAACACTTATCAGAACCATAGAGCGTGATGCGACTGCTGAAAGGGGTGCTCGTTTCCACCCAACCATAGGCTCAATCACTCCCAATGGATTTATCACTGGCCACCCCCGAGCTTAAGCCACGATGATTTGAGATTCAATCTCTTACTTCCAGCTCAAGGGAAGTTAGGGACGAAGGTTACTCTCCTTCTCCCAATACAGAAATAGATAAGGACGAAGGTTACTCTCCTTCTCCTGGCTCAATCTCTATTTTGTGTGATCAGAACTCACTGTTCCTCTTTCAGTCCTTCCTCGGACCCGAGAATTTCTGCTCTCGTCTCTGCATTTTTCCACAGGTCTTCCTTTGCCCACCACACTTCCTTTCTTGCCTTCCTCAGCAATATTGTGTGTGGCTCAAATTCTCAGTCTGTGGTCAGGTCTGGAAGCCTTACGGATGGGCGGTCTGCCCCATCCCCTCATTAACTCTTGAGGAGATCTTCCCACCTACCAGCTCGAACCAAGATCGGATCATCTCAAAACTTTGAGACTAGTACATGCACTCATTCCAACCATCAGTTAAACGTGTAGAAATAAATTGCTTATTAAATTCTCGTCGTCACCCCCACAATAAAATGTTTGTTTTGAAGGACGAATAACTGACAACAAAGTTAAACTTAAAAAAAAAACACAAAATTTTTTGTGGATGACAAAACAAAATTGTAGTCAACACAAAAAATATTAATATAGTCCTAGAACTTGGACTAGGACTAATAAACCTTCCAAACAATTAAAAATAAATAAAAAATAGTTAAAATAATAAAATAATAATTAAAAACAAAATTTGAAGTTTGAACATGCAACGTGTAATGCTGCTGGTCGTAATCCTTGCATCGTAAGCTAATCTTTATCTTAACTTTCTTCCCGTTGAAGTCTACAATACGCTTTAAATTCTTGATGTTTTAGTCAAGTTCGTGTCAACGGCTACTATCACGGGCAAAACATGCCTTCCTTCGTAAAGCAGGTTATCTCCTTACACAATCAAATGTCATTACTAAAACTAAGTTGATTGACCACTTTGTTTTATTTGATTTATTCAATCCAATGAAATGCAATATATATTTGAAAAGGAATATAAAAAACATATATCAATCATTAAGATTTATTAAATAATTTGCTTAGTGATCAAGCAAACATAATATAAAATTTCAGGTTGATTTGTCTTTGATTTCATCACCTAATTTTAATATAAATTAATATACTAAGAGGATTAGATTTTTTTATATATTTCTAAGAATTTTGAATTTTCCAATTTCCAATATATAGAGTAAGAAATGAGGAAAGTAAGTAAATCAAGCAAGTATACAAAATATATAATTACATGATATAAAAATATGAATGTTTGGTGTGTTTTTAATAATGAATGTCATCTTTACCTATTTTTTATGGGTTGTATTGAAGTTTCTTTAGAGGTGTGATGAAGGTTGATTAAAGTAGAAAGAGATGGAGCCACAATACTACAAGATGCAATTAATCGATTTAAGAAAGGGAAATATAAACTAATAAGGACGAGTTATTAGTAATAGATAAGCTTTTGTGGGTACGAAGTTGATGGAGATTGAGGATCCAAGTAAGTCCAAGAGCATGATAAGGGTTGTGAGACCGCAAATTCACAAGTGGGCCTTCTTCCTTCTATCTAGTAGAGTTTTGATGAATTAAAAGAGAAACTCCAATAAAAACAAGGGAGCAGTATAAATAGATTTAGAAATGCTTGGACAATGTGACTTGCTACTAGGCAAAAAGAGGAAGATATACTCTTTTTTTTTATGATAATGAAATTGAGAGTGTTGACCATTTGAACCTCATGTATTCAATGAAAACACCAAGGATAATGAAAAGGTTATTGTTGCGTAGATATGTGTAAATAATGAGTTACATGTGAGTATACACAAGAAAAGACGCGGTTCAAAATGTGCACTCACATCATCCAAACAAAACAAAATTGACCAAAATGATTACATTAATCGACATGCCCCAATAAAACTATAGGTGTTTGTGTACTAAAAGAAGACTTTTCAAACTAATTAGGACATTGTTCAACATTCAAAACCCAAAATCAATCCAACCTATTATTATAGAGACTCAATTAAGAAAGCTCGAAGTGGTTTACTAAAACCAACTATATAAACTAAGGTAAAAAAACCAAAATTTAAATTAAGAATATCTTATGAGAAAACCAAACATCAAATAAAATAAAAAGACCAAAGTTTAGATTAAAAATATCTTATGATAAAACTAAACATCAAATAAGATGCCAAATTAATACTAAACAACTTTAACCTAACTATTACATAATACAAAATCTAAAAACTAAGAAAAAAATAGTGTATAGTAATCCTACAATTACAAATCTCATACACTACACCCTTTGGTTGAAATATGTCTATTCTTAATTGCTTTACTCAAACCTTCAATACTACATGCTAATTCTCCCTTCTTAGGTGACTGCTTTAAGAATGAAGCTCTGCTCTTGGTAATAGGGATGTACATATGGTGCCAAAGGCCAGGTAGGTTTTATGTTTAGATTCTTACATGGGCCCACACAATTAATCTCTCAGAATGTCCAAATGAAGGACCACAAACCTTGGCATGCGAAAGATAAAGAAACTTATTATTATAGAATCCAAAGCAAAACGGTCCTATACTTGTAATGATTCCTTTTCCAACATTACCCTTCTCCTATACTTGTAATGATTATTTTTCCAACATTACCCTTCTGCTTGCAAGTTGAGTTGTGTGATACTCTATAATGATTCCCTTTTGAACATTGCCCTCGTGGTTACAAGTTGAGTGGCCGTATACTTGTAATGATTCCTTTTTGAACATTACCCTTCACCTACTTAATAAAATAAACCATTGATTATATCATACGTCATTCGCTATAGTTTTGGGTTCCTTGTGCCAAAACTATAGAGTTAATGTTCTTTCATTAGCATATATGACATGTGCTTTTAAAGGCATATGTGTTTGAAAGAGGATAACTATCATTAAATTAGAGGATAAGGTTGTATGATTTTTATGTTTATGATGTAGAGTGTGTTTATTAAATTAGAGGATAAGGTTGTATGATTTTTATGTTTATGATGTAGAGTTGTATGGAAATGGAATTTTGACTAGTCAGAGTTATGTTGTTTAATTTTTTGGAAATAAACTATGTAAGTTTGGAAACATTCAACATTTTGAGTGAATATTTTGCTTGTCTTCAAGGATAAATAAAGTTGTAGAATGATAAAACAAGTGTTATTGAAAATTTAAACAACATGATGACTAACAACGAAAGCCTACATAGTCATAGTTATGTATAGTGTACAGAGAAAATTGCACTCCATTTGTGAAATTGTGACTTATTGTCCTCGTAGAAAGACAACCACATGTCCAAGTGGTCACACTGTCGTGATACTAATTAATGTGCATATTAATCTATCATGACGAGCGCAACAAGCAATCATTGTCCTTATCCTATATGTTTATATACATGTGAAATAATAAGAGCCTACCTATTAAATTTGAGGGCATTTCAAAGACAACCCAACACTTTTTGATGGATGCATTGTGGTGTGACTTAGGCTCTAAAACTCTTTTGATATGATGTGATTACTTTGCCATCATATAATGTTTTGAATATGTGTGATTTATGAACATGTTGGGAATCAGTTAGATGGCATGGGATATTATGACTTTGTCTATTGATTTATGATCTTAATATAATGATGAATGAATGACTAAATTTTATGAGATATGTTGGCTCATGAAATTGATGGGTGATATTGGATTATTATATACTGTGATATTACTAAAGATCCCCTGATGTGAAAAGTGTGATCTACATGCACATGGACTTCGAGATTGATTTGATATATATGGACCCAAGATGGGTTAGGAGACTAGAATATGTCAACTTGGATGCTATGGCATGCATATATGATTGTGAATTATTTTGGATAACTGGAAAGTACTATGTAATGTCATGTTCCTAGATGTGTGGAGGAACATAGGTTATCCTTTCTAGCTAAGCCTATACATGCATAGGATTAGCCTCTCCTCCCTCTATGTATAAATCTTTGAAATGGTTGTGAGTCTTCTCTGATGCCTTAGAATTTAGTAAGCCTTCTCCAGTCTCCATGGTTATTTATTTAACATTATTTTTGTAAAGTCTTGTCTTTCCTTGTTTGTGGAAAAATGATGTATTCTTGTCCCCTACTTTGAACTATAAACTTATTGATTTTAGTTTCATATTTCCTGTATGCAATCTTTGGCATATTAGTCTCTTATTTCAATTTTTTTCAAACAAAAAGGCATAATATCCATGACCACATAAGTAATAAGAGAGATTACCTCGCATTATTGTTTTTCAGTTTTACTCAATGAGATAGCCATAATCTTTTGAACTAGTCGATCAAACCTTGATCAACCAAAGCCAATGCTTTGAGACAAAGTCAAGGGCATAAGCTTAACCTCTGGGATAAATCTGATATCTTCACAAATTGGGATAGTCCATGCTTGCACTGCTACTTGTCAAACAAAGAGACCAAAGCTTGGAACATTATGGCCTCAAAAGAAGGGGCATTCCCCCTCCCAAATCCATGTTTCGAAGGAACAAACCAACGAAAAAGGCCATCAAAACAAGCTAAAGTAGGTAAGGTTTCATAAGGGATTGCAACTAATAAGTTGAACCATTTTATTACACCTTATCATTGATAATTTTCTATCCAAAACCACTCTTAAATTCAAGAAAAAAAATTCAACATTACCTACTCAAATATCACAAAAACATTTGTTTTGTGCCTTCCAAAAAAATATTGATTTTCTTTTTTCACATATTTTTTATTAAATTTTCTAATTAATTTGAAAAAACTTATCTCTCATTTTTTTTAAATTCACCATACCTCTTAGTTTTTGTGATTAGAAGTGTAACTCTACTTTTTCCCATAATCCCTCTTAGTTTTTTGTTTTTTCCCAAACCCCGAGTATATATCATAAAATTTGTATTTAGCAGATTTCCTAAGAAAAGCCCAAATAAAATACGCTGAAATATGGACTCTCGCTGAAAATGAAAGCTGGACTAATTGTGTATAAACCCCACCCTCTACAGCTGGAACATTCCCTAACCAATCACAAACTATATCTTTCTCGTTTGATAGTGCAAACTTCTAGGTAAAAAATTCCTTGCGTGGCAGCATCGTTCTAGTAGGTCCCAGGCCCCTCCACATTGAGACCCTGACACGTGGAACTTGGAAGGGCCCACCACGTTTTCTTTTCTGTTCTGATTCCGCTCGTTAGTTGACGGAGAACAACATTTGAACCGTCAATAATACACGTGAAGTTTGATTGTTGCCGTTAATTTCAAATTTGGTTGTTATCCGTGGAGGCGGCAATGGGAATCCCATTTATAATATTTTCCTCGGAAAGTTCACCAAACCACAACCGTCCGCGCAACAAAACTGTTACTATAAGCTGCCACGCTTGAGCGGCTGGACGCATCTTTTGGCGTGAAGGGTAAGTAAGAAAACGACAATTTTTTCTGTTTAAAATCAGCGGGGTGATGGGACTTATAAATTGTAGGCAGGCCGTAAGCTGGAGTGTCTGGGAAACTGGGAATTTATCATTGAAGTTTGTACAGGTGAAATCATTTCACAGGGCTCCTGTACGGCGACTACAGGAATGGACTCTGCGAGTTTCGATCTCGAGGCCGCGAGACCGGCCATGGACGGAAGTTTGGCTTGTGAGGTGAAAATGAGCATTAATATTCCCGCCCCTGATGACGGCGAATTGGCCGTTAATAGACAGGGGCTGCGTTCTGTCGAGAAGGCCCGTGCTGTGCACATCCAGGTGATGAGAATTCGTGAAGAAGACGAGCATCTGGGGGAGGATTTGAAGGAGGCCCTGAATCCGAAGGACAGAATTGCGTTTCTGCCCATGGCGTCGCAGATGAAAGAAGTGTTTTTTGGGTATTCGAGGCCTGCGTTTCCGTCGCCGCTAGGTATGAACGCTGGAGTTCGTTCGCTCTGAGATTCGAACGCGTGACCAACTATCTAGTTGTATGCGGATATTGTCTGTGTAATATTGATATGTTCGGTTCTTTATACCTGAACCATGCAGTCAATTTTCTTGTAGATAATTTCATAACTGTAGGGAAGTTTGCGAGTCGTTCGTCCGTCTAGACTAGTTGGACGAACTGAATTAACGCCATGGCTAAACTGTTGTAATTACACCATCCGGTGGCAATAAATTGATAATGGCCTTCCAACAGGATTCTGTTCTTACACCCTTTCACTTGGTTCTTTGCAAGGAAACTGATGGAATTTTGTTTCGATTCTTGTTTCTGTTTTGTCCAGACATCACGTCTCGAGGTCCATTCCTCTTCTTGTAGTAGATAGCCAGCTGATATCATTGGGTTATTGTACTTGAATTCAAGTTTTAAAAGGTATAACTTAACAGATAAAGATATAATCAAAACAGTAGGATTTTCTTTTTTTTAATATTATTTAGGAGCTGTCAATTGGGTGTAGTTTGGATGGTTGTAAGGAATGATTGTTATCCTCTTCAGCCTGATTCAATTTTCATAATGACATGAATAAAGCTCACAATAAGTATATTGTAATGACTTCGAGTATTGTAATGACTTCGAGTCTATATGTATTGGAAAGTTGTCTTTAATTCTTAATTGAATAACAGAGCAATTGCTATTTCCTAGAGAAAATATTCCTTCACTTAAAAATTAATATTATTTAGGAGCTGCACTTGGAAAATTCAGTGTAGTTGAATATAACTTAAGAGACTAAAAGTTAATATAATCAAAATAGTAAGGGTTTTCTTATCTTCAAAATTATTTAAGAACTCCACTTGAAAATTATTTAATAGCTCCACTTGAAAAAGTCAGAGGGTTGTTGAAGGTATTAAAAAAACACTATTTTAATCAAGTTGAAGTGAAATTTTAGAGATAAACTTAATTGTCAAAATATATTATATAAATAAAAATATTTAAAAGCTAAACAGAGTTCAAATTTTCATTTTTTAAAAAGATTTAATTTGAGTGGTTGGGAGGAATAATTGCTATGGTCTCAACTTAAATTCAATTCAATTATAATAAGTGACAAGTTGAGTTCTTTAGAATATATTATTGTAACAATCTTGAGTCAAAGGTTCAACCTCCACAATTGTTTTGATCTAAATCCTCTAAACAGTAACTTTGTCAATCCACCAATCCACTTACAGACCTAAATCCTAAACTCTATGATGTTAAGTCTTATATTGACAAAACCTTTACAGAATTGGATTTTTCAGAGGGTTGTTGAAGGCATTAAAAAAACACTATTTTAATCAAGTTGAAGTGAAATTTTAGAGATAAGCTTTAATTGTGAAAATATATTATATAAATAAAAATATTTGAAAACTAAAGGGAGTTCAAATTTTCATTTCTTAAAAAGATTTAATTTGAATGGTTAAGAGAAATAATTATTATTGTCTCAACCTAAATTCAATTCAATTATAATAAGTGACAAATTGAGTTCTTAAGAATATATTATTGTAATAATCTTGAATCAAAAATTCAATCTCCACAGTTGTTTTGTTTTGATCTAAATCCTTTAAATAGTAATTTTGTCAATCCACCAATCTACTTACAGACCTAAATCCTAAACTCTACAATGTTAAGTCCTATATTGACAAAACCAACTTTTACAGAATTCTATTTTTCAATACCATCCTCACCAAAACAAATACCCAATAAAAATTTTCCCATATCCAATAAAAATTTACTCAAAATATATATTTCATTAAAAAAAAAATTCATTCAAACATAAAATTTATTACATATTTAATTGCAATAAAAATTTACCCAGAGTATATATTTCATTAAAAAAAAAAATCATTCAAACATAAAATTTATTACATACTTAATTGTTATAAAGTGGTATGGATAATTCAACAAGGTTCTCAGAACTATAATAAGAGTGTAGTCAGGATTTTTTTGGGAATGTATAGGGCTAGGGCATTAGGAAGTGTCCGGTAAGTGTTTACTCTCTCTCAAAACTATAATAAGAGTGTAGTCAGGATTTTTTTGGGAATGTATAGGCTAGGGCATTAGGAAGTGTCAGGGAAGTGTTTACTCTCTTTTTAAGTATAAGATACAAGGCATACTGAGTAGTGAGTTTTGATAGGTTTTTTTACTGTGATAAATAAAAGGTAAAACAAATTTTTTAGTCTAAAAGTTTTTTGTTTTTTTCTGAGTATATTATCTAGGGATATTTGCTCGAAAGCAAGATATTTTGGATTTGCATATTTGAGTGGTTAAATCTATATAATTCCAGTGCTCCAAGGCTTTTTTAGCAGGTTGAATCCATTTCTACATTCAAAAATGCAATTTAAATAACAGAAAGTTGTGATTTCATGCAGATTTATATTGCCCAATTCAATATTTAAACAACCCAAAACAAAGAGTCCAGTAATTTGAATGATGACAATAAATTTCAATATTTTCTTATACCTCTATAAACGTTCTTTATTCATAATAATGACAATTAATTAAGAGACAACACAATTCAAAACACAATACCCACAGATCTATTAAACTTTTATAATATTTAATGTACAAAATTCTAGCTAGACATTAGAACACCATGTACAATTATGCAGTTACTACAATGAGACTTAATTAATGAGCATCTTAATTATTACTGTCATTACTACTAGAATTCTGTAAGTCAAATTGCATTTCTGAATGCATAAATAAAATCAATTCAACTACCTTAAAATTTCTAGAATCTTGAAATATATATATTGAATTACTAAAAATTTTACAGATATTTTTCTAAATTTCTAACTGGTTTTTGAAACGAAACCTAATGAAAAAAATGTCAAAATAAAAACTTAGAACATGAACATGTATACTAAGCCCCATTAATATACAAATCTCAACAGTCAAGTTCAAATCCAAATTCTCCAGGCATAGATCCAGAGACCAAGCGACTACACGGGGCTAAAGCCACGTATCCAACTCCATAGTTGGGTAGCATTCAAGCTTACTTCCTTCTGAATATCAGAAAAAAAGCTTACTTGTTTTTCCTGTTACTAATTTTTCTTCGATCAATATTTGATTCTAGCACTCGCAATCAATAATTGTTTTTTATATCCGGAGATGGGACGGTGGACCTTACGAATCAATTGAAATCACTTGTCTTTTCTCTTCTCGCAAATTGAAATAATAAACCCTTATCCACTTTTGAAAAAGCAAAAAATAAAGCATGGAAAAAAATTGAATTTTTATCTCTTCCTCAGATTTAAATATTCAATTAATCAATGATTATAACGCATTATTAATATTTTGAAAAGGTGCAAGCTTCGGCATTACGAGGTTGGTAGTTTACCAAACCACTTTTAAAATCGTTGGTAGACCACCTGTATTGACCCATAATACCACCAATATCACATAAAGCAAGTTTAAATGTCACGTAAAGCTTTGTAGCAATAAATTGGTAAAGATTGGCACTCCCCCGAACTAATTTCACACTGTTTTTGGTTTTTTTGGACCAAAAAACCCCATTTTTTCATTGTCAGGTAAGGCCAATTTAAAGGATGTGTTTTTTCCCTGCAAATTCTCTGGGAAATTTATTCCTTAGCATAATCTCACACTGATCAAAACAAAAACCATGGACATAACATTCACCAACAAATAATCACACACAGAAATATATGGCCACTGTAACGCATTTACATTATTCTGGCAGAAAGCAACTGCCTCATTTTTTACACAGCGAGTTTCGACAAAAACTGCAAGGAAAAACACTTACAGGCAGAACTAACTTCACAATGCTTAATTTACAGAAGGCCTCAAATGCCTCATGGCTCAAAGCCGAATATCTACACACAAAACCTTCTCAAAACTCGGTTGTATGTTGGAATCTTCTCAGAGCGAGCGAACTCCAGCGTTCATGCCGAGCGGCGACGGAAACGTGGGCCTCGAATAGTCAAAGAACATGTCCTTCATCTGCGACGCGATTGGGAAAAACACAAATCTGTCTTTCGGATTCACGCCCTCCCTTAAATCCTCGCCCAGATGCTCATCTTCTTCTTGAATTCTCATTACCTGGATGTGCACAGCACGGGCCTTCTTGACAGAAATCTCCCCCTGTCTATTGACAGTGAATCCGCCATCGTCAGGACCGGAAATATTGACGCTCATTTTCACCAGAGGCTTGGGCTTCTGAACCGAGCTGTTATCCATCGCCAGTCTGGAGGTCTCGGAATCGAAACCCGCAGCGTCCGCTTCAACATTTGCCATATACGAACCCTTTGCGCGACAGAAATACTTCACGTCAAATGACGGACAAATTTCCGTCATCAAATTCTCAAATTTTCTCTCGAAACGCTCCAGCTGAGACTGGCGTGCATGGAGATCTGAGAGGCAGAGGAGGAAACAATTTATAGACCCAATTTCCCGCTGATTTTAAACGGGAAAAATCTGTCCACAGTTACTTACCCCACACGCCAAAGATGCCTCACGGATCAGACGTGGCAAGTGCTCTGCTTGCCACGTGTAAATCCGGCGCGCGGAGGATTGTGATTCGAAAATTTCAAAATTAAAAAAAATCGGTAGATCGGATGGCGCGGCCCGCAATCCTCCTTAGGATAACGACCAAATTTGAACCTAACGCCCGTTACCGCCCTGTGTCGCGACGTTAACGGCAACCAATGAAGTTCACGTGCATTATCGACCGTTCAAACGCAGTTTTCCGTCAACGTACGAGCGAATCAAAAAGGAACGCGTGTACCATAAATAAATAAAATCTTTGTGAAACACATCGGCTCCGAATCCCCGTGGCAGGATCTAATTGCACGAATCTCAACGCTCCTGGAATTGTGGGACCCACTGCACCCATTCATACTATAACCGCACGGAAAAAAGTAAAAACGTTTTCGTCAATGTGTAATAATGGCAAAGTTTACCGTGAAGGGTAGATAAATAACAGCATGTACTTGCTGGACATAATGCTATTATATTATTTATTATTATTAAATAATATAATAATGCGGAAGCTTCTGGATAGTAGAGTTTTTCGTATGGAAATATTTCTACTTATGGAAATATATTGGTAAGTTTAATAATTGTTATCCACGCAAGGTGAGAAAAACACAAATAGAAATATATTTAGAAGTTTACCAAACCCACCTAGTGAGTAGGTATGCTACCCACCGAGGTGACGTGGGTTGTGTGGAGTGTGGATTACATTGTATGAGAGATTCTTAAATTGACAAATACTATATCTATAATTAATATTTATGGCCAACTTCTCTTCAACTTGATGGTATCATTCTCTCTTATGCCCTTTATGTCACCAACCTTATATTAGGAGAAGGCATTTTAAGCCATGAATATAATTTTAAATTTATAAAAAATAATTATTAGTGAATAACATGAATCATACTAGATAACTTGAATATTAAAAATTACATCTTTCTCCAATAAAAAAATAAAATCAATAGCAAAAACTTCAAGAGAATAGTCCTTGGTACCTTGTATTACAAATAAGTATAATTTTAAATAAGATAAGGTAATCAATGTAAGATTTCGCCAGTGATATTTCTATATATGTAGTAGTGATAATTTGTTATTGTAGGTGTTTTGACCTATGACCCCTCATATGTCATGAGTTGTAAACTTGGCCTTGTGTAGATTGATGGGATCATTCTAACCTTCCAAAGGTTGGAATGTTGGTGGAGAATTCTTCTAAGGGTGTATCTTTTTCACAGATCTTTCTCATGGTGGTCACCTAGTCACATCTTAGTTACGTTCACTTAGTGTAGCATGGTTGTCCTCTATCATGGTGATGCATTTACCTGGTTCCATTCATATTCATGTCATTTTCATAGGTTTGCCTAAGCAATTTTTTTTATCACAAGCATATTATAACTTTTTCCTAGGTGAAATCCACTTCCTAAATACATTTTCACCATTTTACCTAAGTGATTTGTGTATCACATCACATCTTAACCATTTCCCTGGGTAAAATCCTTAATTATCTCCTAAGTTCTAAACCATATTAACCCTTAAAATCTCATATTTCCACTTTTTCCAGTGTGAACACACACCTAACTAGTTCGAGATATTTTAATTAAAATTTAAAATCCTAAACCTTAGATTGAATGCCTAATATTGGTTTATTAGTACTTTATTATTCCAATCCTTCATCGAGGCATTTTCCCTAAGTTTTACTTGGTAATTGCTCACTAGGGGTTATAACTTAAGTCCATGGGGTACACATTAGACTAGGCACTCACCCTTTGACACATATGTCGAGACAAAAACACATGACAAAAAGTCAATTCCCCCTTACCTTAGCCTAAGCTTTGTTCACACATGCCAAGTCACTCATGCTTTGTTTTTATCCCTTGGCACAATATTTGAGGAGTTAGTTGAGCCTTGAGTTGACTAGGGAAACAAACTACCAATGCACCTTAGGGTTTTGACCCTCCATCTCATCCATCCACCTCATCTACCTTATCCACTCATGCACACATCCTAGGTGGTGTGCTCCGCCATGAAGACTTATCCACTTCTTGCATAACCTTGTTCACACCTTGCACACATGTGAAGTGACAAGTGATGGTTTGACTTAGTCAAAGGGCACCCATTTGCACACATTTTGAGGAGATCTCATGGATTTGATGAAGACTCATTTGCACAAGTGTCAAGGGCACCCCTTCTAGGGTGAGAATTTCAAGGTTGACTTGGTTGAAGTGGGCATGTACATTCTTCAATGGCACGTGCATCCTCTCTCTTCTAGGGTGAATTCATTCATGGTGAAGGTTTAAATGTGAACACAATGCACATTTCTATGTGTTTATTTTAGTCAAAGTGGTCCACAAGGCACTGGTACCAAGGGAACATTGTCTAAAGTATTATTTTAGAGTTTTCTTGGTCAAAGGGCTTCTAAAAAGAGCACTCAAGCATTACACTTGGCATTGGCATACATTTCTAGAAGAGCACCCTCATAAATGAAGCTTTACACATGGAAAACCACTCATTTCCTTGGAATTTCAC